>OZ026616.1:46784593-47384593 GCA_964020975.1 Hermodice carunculata | reverse complement strand
TTTTTTCACACGAAAGCAAATCCCTCCCTTTGGGTGTGGTGTTCATGAATTTGGTGGGTTGGAGTAATTGGTAGTTGATAAAAGTAAGCAGGAAGCCAGTCATTCTTATATTTGAAATGAAATGAAATGAAATTTTAGAATATTTGAACTGTATATGTATATCTTCTAATTTGAGAAAATTTCTGGATTTAAAAATAGGTTCAGTATGTGCATTGTGATTACTATGATTTACAATATGGATAGCTTTCTTTTGAATTTTTTTTATCAATCTTTAAAATTTATGACCCTGCGCAGGAAGACTGTAGTTAAAATGCAGAAGGATTAAAGAGTTATGGATAATTTGAAGAATATTTGAGGTCGGGTAGTTTTTCAGTTTATTCATGATGCCAGTTGTATGAGAAATTTTTGAAGCTATTTTTTGAATGTAAGTCTTCCAGCTTAAGTGGGTGTCCAAAGTTAAACTGAGGAATTCATCCACATATTCAATGGTGACATCATCAATCTTAACCCTTAAAGTTCTAATCATGGCAATGTTCATTTTGTTATTACCATTAAACATATAATGGTATAAAGATTCAAATTCCTCATAAAGATACCTTTCGTTCAAATACCAGCAAGCCTAGTCAAAAGCAAAAAGTAGTCTTAGTCAACAGCTTTCCTCAGGATATTTTGCGCATGTTGCGTGCAGAGTGCCCGGAGATAAGCTGTTGACTCAGTCTTAAATTAGCGCTATAAGATTTCAGTGTAGGAGTTGAGACTTGTCATTGTGGTTGGTGAAAAATCATAAATTTAGTTATATTTATGTTAAGAGAGAGAGCTTGTTCACCCAAGGACTCATCTTATTTAGCTCAAGGTAATGATTATGGATATTTTTTCATTTGGTCCGGACATACTAGGTGGGCATAAATTAGTGCGGTTGTGTCGTCAGCGTATATGATACATTTGAACAGAGTGAAAGCTTGAGTTTTGTCATTAACATAAATCAGAAAGGGTAGAGGTCTTAGGATCGAACCTTGTGGAACGCGGGCCTGAATATGTTTAGAATTGGACTTAATATTTTCAAGAAGGACAAACTGTTTTCAATTACTTGAGTGGCTTTTGAAGTGATCCAGGCCAGTACCTTTAATTCCTTAATGACTTAGCGAAATGAAGTAAAAAAAAAAAAGCCATGGTTCAAGGTATCAAAGACTTAACATAGATCCATGAATATATTGCTACATGTCGTTAGTGCTCCTTTGTCCATACCCACTGTTATTGTATCAATCAATTCCAAGGCAGTTCTGTAGAATGGTTTTCACAAAGACCGTGCTGACTGCTATATAATAAATCATGCTGTTTGAAGTATTCATGTAGACTTGATTGTACAAGATTCACAAACCTTTGGCATTGCTGCTAAAATAGAAGTTGGCCTATAGTGTTCCAGAAGGGATGCATCATCCGTTTTGTAAAGTGGTATCACTATAGCAATGTTTAATATGTCTGGAAAAATACCAGTCATGAGAGACTGGTTCATAACAAGTGTTACAGATTTAGATACTTTGGTTTCGATCTCCCTCAATAAAATCATTGATAGTCTGTCATGACCAGAGCTGAGCTTGGGTTTGAAAGAGTCAATGGTTTTTATGACCATTTCCTCTGTAACAGGGTTGAGCACAAATCTATGTTAGACAGGGTCCATGATATAATCTTTGAAAGAGAAGTCGGCAGAAGTAACAATTTTTCATGCCAAGCTGGGTCCAATGTTTGTTAAGTAAGTATTAAAACTATTTGCTATTAAAGATTTGTTAGTAATGGTCTCATTGTTTATATGGAAAAGAATCAGGAAAACTTTTCCTTTTTTAGTTGATTAAAAATATCATTTATAGATAGCTCAGTATTTTTAATGTCATTTTTACATCTTTGGAAACAAGACTTAAATTAGTTTTTTTTTTCCACTGAAATGTTGTTTTTCAAAATTCTGTTATAGGTATTAAAATTTATTGATCGAGTTTCATATTCCTTATTACCAAAGGGAATGTCTTTCAGATGCTTATGAAGTTGATCTAAATTAGTTTTTTTTTCCACTGAAATGTTGTTTTTCAAAATTCTGTTATAGGTATTAAAATTTATTGATCGAGTTTCATATTCCTTATTACCAAAGGGAATGTCTTTCAGATGCTTATGAAGTTGATCTCTAGTGGCTGTAAATTGTATAATTTCTTGCATAACCCACTGGCTGTTGTGGTGTTTAAATTTATGATGCTGTACTGTTTTACTGGAAAATGTCTATCTGAGTTAGTAACAATAGCTGTGTGTATGTGAGAATAAGATTCATTAGGACCTGTATGGAGATTAGTACGAATATGGTCATACAGATGGGCATGTTGTAATTCTCTTTTCAATGTATTTGTAGCGTCAGATTGCCGGTCATGAACCTGGACATGTTTGGCTACTTTATCTTTCTTTAATTTGAAAATATCTAAACATATGAAGTGGGGAAAGTGATCCAAAGTAGTTAATATTATTACTGCAGAATTTGATCCAGTTAGATTATTGTCTGTTAGTTTCATGAGAAAATTGTCAATAATTGTACCCCTCAAATGAGAGAGCATAGTTGGTAAATTAAAGTAATTTATGAGAAAAAAACTCGTAGATGTTAAAGAGGAAAAAAAACGACCAAAAGCAGCCTTTTCGAGTACAGTATTTTTAGCAGATCAACATTAAAGTCTCTGACTACTTCATGCTTCTGTTTTTGTAAATTCTTCAGCACAGGAAAAAAACTCATCAATAAATATATTGTAGTTTTCATTTATATCTCATGGCGGTGTGTTTATAATTTCAATATTTTATTTTTTGCACTATCATTGATTATTATTTTGACAAACTGACCTTCATATATCTCCGACCACAGATAAACATCTACTGCTCTGACACTGTAACAATTTTGAATGTACATGTATATCGCCGGGTCTCCTGGAGCACCGTAGATTATTCCCTGTGAGACTAAAACTTATCTTAACTATTGTGTATTTCTTTATGCTGTGGTATTTTCAGTTTTCTGAGTTTATGGAGGGCCAAATCAAATCTGTAAACTTTAAAATATCAAACAGACAAAGTTCAGTTGGTTCTACAAGGCGAGTGCTCGTGTTGGCTCCCTGTGGATGCAGAGTACCCCAAGGGTCCACTTTGGGTCCAATGTTATTCTTAGGTTTCATGAATGACTTAGTGGATAATATTTCCTGTAACTTTAGAATTTTGCTGTCTCAGGTAGGCACTTAAATCACGATCTGAACCCCATTCATAATTGGGTTAAACTTTGACCTTTCTCGTGTAATGCAAGCAAGTCTAAATCCATCCGATTTTTGGCAGAATGCAATCAAAATAATCATCCACTGCCATTGCTCGGAAAAGATACAATTCCTGAAGTTCTTCTCACACTCATTTGGGTATTACTTAGTGTTGGGATTTAAGCCGGAAAACTTTTTACATGTGTCATAAGGAAGGCATCCAAGCATTTAGCTTTACTCTAAAGGTTAAAATTCAAACTATCAAGAAATACCCTTAATATATATAAACTGTATCTCTCTTTATGGTGCATCCAATTCTTGTGTATGGGTGCACTATTTTTGATAATTGTGGCATCGGCTTGTCAAAAGCCCTCAAAGCAGTTCAGCTTGAAGTGGCTAGAATATCCACTGGTGCCCAGTCCGCCAAACATCCCAGGACAAGCTTCTCTCCAAACTGGGATGGCGATTTCCAAGTTTAAATTGCATT
The DNA here is from genome assembly GCA_964020975.1 of Hermodice carunculata. Lineage (NCBI taxonomy): Eukaryota > Metazoa > Annelida > Polychaeta > Eunicida > Amphinomidae > Hermodice > Hermodice carunculata. Next base: position 47,380,840 of record OZ026616.1, on the reverse strand, counting down.
TGAAACAAACTCTACTAGCAACTGGTAAAGTAAAACTCTACTATTCTTGCAGTAACTGCTTCGCTAACGTATGTCAGTCTGAGCTGCGCCTGGATTATACCCCTCTAAATCAACACGTATTTCAGATATAGTTCCACCGCCCCCCCGCAAATGATTCAGAAGAGTACGTCTGTCACTCTCTTTTATACTGCCCCCCCCCCCCCATTTCAAACCCATAGACATACTTTCCTCACTGACATCAGAGATCTAATAGCACCAGGACTCTGCCTTTTTTTTACTACATGTATATACATTTGGCTCCTACATGTCCCTAACAGATATTTTACTATGTGGGTAAACAGATCAGCCAGAGAATATAAATGAAAATACATTTATGCTGGTGCAAAATTACAGCATTGAAACAAGATTTATATATTAGTACCAGTCTCCACCATTTATATATATTTTGTATGTCCTGTGTGTGTTGTATATACAATAATGTGTGTCTTTTGTCTGGAAAATCACTTGATTTGCACATCATGTGTACTATTTTGGTGATCCAGGTTAAATAAATATGTTTAAACTGAATATCAATACAAATTCTCCAACCGTGGCTTTTATAGATATCACTGTCCGTACTTTTGCTCAATGTTACATACTTTATATTTGCCTATGTTTTGTGTATGTGTCAAATAATATGTTCTGAGTTCTGAGTTCAAGACAAACGATGTCAGCACAAAATTCATGAACCTCAACATGCTGAGGTCTGTGGTGTGGGATTAACATAATGGTGCATTTGGGGTCTGAAAATTGCAAATATAACAGCTCACAAATTTGTGAACACATGAGAAACTGCAAAAAATGGATACAGACAAAGGTAAAGCAAGTTACCATATGTGAAAAGTGAATCTTCTTTCTTTAGTGGACAAAATGTTCATATGCTTTGGACCACTTTTGTGAGTTTGTCCAGGAAGGTGAGAGGACAGCAAACAGAATGATAAACTTTACAGTGTGAAGAGAACATTGTCAGTGAAGATATAAGAGAACATTGACATTGGGCTGCTACAAGTGCTGACACTTGCCTGGATGTCACACGTCACCCAAGGCAGATAATTTTGTTTCTTGATTTGCATATTAATACTTAGTTGACATTTTGATTTAGAATCACAGATGAGACATCAACATTAGATGACTCAACTCTACAAGTTTCTTTTTTCTTTGGCACTGAGCACTCAGTCTTCACAATGAAACTTCTTGGGTCAGTCTGTCATCAAGGTGAAAGGTTAAAAGCCACTGATATTGATTGATGTGCTGCAATTGGTCTGTAATTATGGTGAATAATTTAAATGAAAGGGTTAAAAACCAATTATCTTAATAAGTGTGCTGCAAAGGGTCAGTAGTTGCTGTAGAGTATCGAGATGGAAAGGTTAAAAGCCACTAATCTTGAATTAGGTGCTGCTATGGGTCAATAATTAAAATGGATAAATGAGATGAAAGGGTTAAAAACCACTTATCTTACTTTATCAATTGCAAAGGGTTAGTAATTACAGTAGATTATCAACAAGATAAAGGGGTTAAAAGCCACCAATCTTAATTGTTCTGTAACAAATGATCAGTAATTACAGTAGCTAATTAAGGAAATGAATGGGGTAAAAACCATTTACATATACCTGGATTAATGTGCTCCAAAGGGTCATTAACTGCAATAGATTTTCAACAAGGTGAAATAGTTAAAAGCCACTAATCTTAATTGATGTGCTGCAAAAGGTCAATAATTACAGTGGGTAATTATGAATATTAAAGGGTTAAAAGCCCCTTATCTTTCTTTTTTGTGCTGCAGAGGGCCAGTAACTGTTGCAGATTATCAATAAGATGAAAAGGTTAAAAGCCACTAATCTTACCATAATTCCTCGTAGTCAACCTGAGCATTTAGAGCCAACTGTATTTGCAAAAAGTCCTGATGCATGTTATTCAGAAGTACAGAGATCAAGACATTTTTGACTGGTCTCATGTTTGCTGGTTTTCAATCATCACCATTCCTGGAAAATGGATACTTGGGCGATAATTTCAGCATTCAGGGAAACATTCTTCAAAAGTACACCAAACTACAACGTTTTATCAGAAAATGTGTAGCCACTTTGCTTATGCTCTTTTTGTACAAATTCTAGTGCATAAACAACTTCACTCTGATTGTTTCTTTGCTGAGGTATGCAAACTCGGGTGAGTGGATTCCATTCCATGGCAACTTGCTTCCGTAGTTCACATGTTGTGCACTAGACAGTGACATATCAAGACTGGCAAGAAAAAAAAATGTGTGCAGGTTTTTTTGTTGTTACTTACTAGGCTAGTCTTGAAGTTGTGGCAGTGAAATGATGGATTTTCAGTGACACAGTCCCTCTAAATGAACAAACTAACTGTGCGTGAACAAAATCTGGTAGATATTCATGAGAGTGTATTTGATGCCAGTTGCAGGTACGTGTGTTGAAGCTCTGAGTGAAAGTTCCCTGGACTGACTGTAAGACAATCTTCATACTTGGCCACTGCAAGACAAAGTTCAGTTTCCCATGCAAGAGTTTGTTGTCAATCGCGATTCAAAGTTGATATTTGGAATTTGAGGGAAGACTTGAATGATTTTTAATGAGTAAATATTCTGAAAGTACAATCAGGGGGGGGGGGGGGGGGGAATGCAGCACAGGTTGCCCATGAACGGTCAATTCCTTTCTGTGCCCTCGGCATTTGTTCTGATATTTTTACCCTGCACATTGTGTATGGGAACATGGCCTTTTGCCTGCTTTGACTGACCAAAATCGTGCTTGCACTTTATACATGACCATGCTTTAATACCTCAGGCAATTACAGTAATTGATGTGCTGCAAAGGCTAAGGGTCAGTAATTCAGAGTAATTTTTTTTTTTAAATGAAAGGGTTAAAAGCCACATAACTAATCTTCTTTGATGTCCTGCGAAGGGTCAATAATTACAGTTGATAATTGGAAAAGTGAAAGGGTTAAAAAACCACTTAGCTGGATTGATGTGTTGCAAAGGGTCAGCAATCATGGTAGATTATTAAGGTTTCCACACTTTCTGTCGTGTATTCACGTAGTTGGCATAGACAGGAAAAGACGGTTTTTGGAAAATGTGTTGAAGTGAGACTTCAGGATGGCAAGCGACACCAATGCGTGGTGGCATTTACAAGAAAATTCGTTCAACTCACTGCTAATGTACAGTATTGATCTATAGCGAACTGCATCTCGTCACCGATACCATTAAATACAGTGCTTTATTTTGCAAAGGGTGTATATACATCTAATGGATTGTATATGTTTTTATCTTTGTAACACGCATGTTAAAATAGAGGCAATTGTCAATAAAAAGTGCACTACACAGAGAGTTGAAATGGAGTATAGAGCCTTGTACACACAGAAGGCATGGTTTGTTTTCAGTGTGCTTTGCCAGATTGCTTTTGTATATAATGTATATACATGGACACATAGTATAGCTTGTGTTGAATGCCATTTGTCAGATGGCTTCTCTATACAATATACATACATATGTCACAAATGGATTTGATTGAGTGCTATAAATCAAATTTTAATTGACGACTATCTGCTATTACCGTATCAGGCATCAATACATGTACAATGCGCTCTCTTCACTTTTTCTCTGGCATGATGTTCGCATGTTGTCACAATCTGCCACTGTAAAAGTTGTACATGGTGGCCACTTCTTTGGAAAAAAAAAAGACTTATAGATGAATTGCCGAGTTCTTTCTGTTTTTTATACTCCACAGGAAGTTTGCCTTGAGAGTTTGAAAGAAAACCTCTGTGGTAATACACTGCTGACTGCCGTCTTTTCCTGTTACATAAATTGTGTGCAGTCGCCATGAAAAGATAGGCTGCACATGTTAAAATGAAAGCCCTACAGCCAGGATATGATGGCATTATCACTGGAGTGAAGCAAGGGGAACAAGGCCGTCAATTACCCAACGCAACAATGGCCACAATTTGTATTTGATGTTGGGTAATTGAACTTTTGGCTTACTGCATGGTCTTTACCAGCAGTAATAATAAGCCTTTGCTGGACTGCTCTCCCTTGTCAACTGTAAACCCTCCAAAAGGCTATACCTGCTCGTAACCACAGAGGCAGTGTACAGACCACTCAGGAATGCATCTCTGATGCTGTATAGTACAAGGGGGTCCATTTCTAAATGTAACACATGGTCACAGGTAGGAACCTGGTTCCATCCGGTGGTGGTTTTCAGCAGTTAGGATCCCATTAACAATATGCCATAATACTCTAACAAAAGTTAAGTTTGACAGACAAGCTGGTCAGTTGAGGCTGGGCAAAAGTAGTTAACTCTTTGGCACTGTGTTGGAGACTTGCATCAACAGCTTTCTTCTGCATACTTATTGCACCGAAAACACACCAAGGAAATCTGTGACCTGGTATATTCATAATAATCTTATTGTCTTTAGAAATGTCAGCATGCCAATACTAGAATGAAATGTCTTTTTATGAGGTATTTGAATGAGGTATTGTTATGATATGTAAGACTAGAGTGGCTTTAGTTTGTTATATTTTGTTGTCATTACGTACAAGCTATCATGAGTGGTGTTTCTGGTTGAAATTAAACAATTCTGACATGGAAAGCATGAGCCATGAAGCACCGCGTGGTTTCCGCAATCAGAATCATCAAGTTCCAACTAGAAACGCGCGTGGATTTTGATGTGTATTTATCCCATGATTCTATATTGGATATTTACATGTACCTTAAAATCAGCAATGTTGATAGGTTAATATTGGTTGAAATGGAGAAAAATACCTGAATTCCCCTGACTGCAATGAAGAGTTAGGCCTGGGTGAGTATTGCTAGTACAACAATATAACATGGTCAGTTTCATAAACACCACCCAGAAATGTGTTGGTTTGTAGCACACACCTGAGCAGACAACAATAATGCTTTGTTTATATAGTAATAGCCAGGTCAAGAAGGAAATAATGCAGTTTTACTTGCATATATGGATATATGGAAATGCCATATGTTACAGAGAAGCTGGTCACAGAGTCTGTAATATATGCCATTTATCAGCCCCAAATACCCAATCATGGGATAAAGTACAGGGACAGTGGATATGTGGATGACCTGTGCTATCATGTGATCCAGAAAGGCTTAAACAGGTGGCTGACACTGGTACTGCAGTCCACCCTCCTTTGACATGTAGAGATCTTTTTTTTTTCTGTTCATCATAAACATGTCAACTCATTCACAGCCATATGTATCTGAAAGTTAATCCTTCCTTGCTGACCTCCTGATTATATGTTTTGTTCTTGCATTACAAGATAGCTGACCTGTTTGACAACAATGCCAAACATTGCCAAAAGGACAGACTGAAAGTGTAAGAACAAAGCGAGAAGATGGTTGAGTAATATGTACCTTTATTGAGATTGAAGACTCCGTTTCCAGCTAAAATGTAAAATGTTTATGGAATGAGGAATGCTGGCTTTCCTGTATAGCGAGTGTTCCTTGCATGGATTGTACAGCATCACTCGGATTGTTTACTTTGTATACTTTCAATGGCTCCCTTTTGCTTACTCTTTTGTAACATAAAACGCAGCACCAACAGACATAGCCATCCTTGTCATGTAGTGAGACACCCAACACACCACCAGCAATGTAACTAGAGCTTTTAATGTCCGTCTTGGGTATTTTTTATTTTTTTTGGAAAGCCATTGTCATTGGTTTAACATTGAGTAAGGAACCTATGAGGGTCAGGTTTATATTATCTGCAGGATTATTTGGCACAGTCCATTTGGCACTAACTGCGTGTGCCTCGCGAGAGCTGTGTGGAATATTGTTGAGTTAGTGCAGAGTGGGCCTTGCTGGACCGAAAGTCGATGCCTGGCGGTCGATGGTTGTAACAACCCAACAGTTTTTGGAAAGCCCTTCGGAACTCCTCATTAAAGATGGTGTATAAAATAGGGTTCAAACTGGAGTTTGAATATCCAAGCCAGAAAAAGAAGGCTCCCACATCATGGGGAATATGGCAATATCGGCATAAGCTTGATACAACATAACACACAAAGAATCCAAGCCAGCAGCCACAAAAACAGGCAATAATAATGGCCATTCTGATAGTCGCCCTGACTTCCCTCTGATCATAGCGTTTTTTTTCGCTGGTCCGATGTTTTGTTTTACGTTGAAATTTAAAAGGGTTAGAACTTTTAATTGTATCAGTTATAGATTTGGTAGTTTTTTTCAGGTCTTTTTTGTCCTTGGTCTTTGTTTCTCCTTCAATGGTTACAGATTTCCCTTTATTGATCTCCTTCAGCGTCTCTGATGTATCACTGTCTTTGGTGGTCTCTTCATCGTCTTCTGTCACCAAAATATGAATTTTCTCATCTGGGTCTCCATCTCGCTCCGAGTCGGAGTAGCAATGTACTGGGTTAAGAATCACTAGTGTGTCCTCTCCTGCACACTTGTTGGTTAATCCATTCTTTACCATTGGCTGGGTGACGGCAGTCTCCGGGTCGGAGCTACTCATAAATGTTGGATTGCTACTCTTTAAATGGGTCGCTGAGTCCTCATCACTCTTGTTATCCTCCCCGCTGTCAGTGGCTGAGCTGAAAGGACTTTTTCTGCCAGCATCTTCAACATCAGCGGCTTTGTCTTGCTGGTGATTTATATTATTCATTTCAATGGTTTCAGACTTTTTGCCCATGAGTCTGGCCCGAATATGGTTCATTGCACTCATTGCTGTCTTATTTTGTGTCGTTGGTGGTTTTTTATGATGCATCAACCTCGAAGAACGCATTCTACGCATACGCACTCGTAGGACCATGAAGATGCGAATATACAGGAAAGTCGTGATTAATAATGGGATGAAGAATGACCCTGATGCTGAGTAGACCACGTAACTTTGCTCATCAAATAATCTGCATCGATAGGTTTGTGTTTCATTATCAAACACAAAATTGGAGGCTGCGCCTTTCCAGCCTATCAGTGGGGGGACTGAAATGGCCACAGAGAACACCCATACAAATGCAATGTACAGAACTGCCTGTTTCAGTGAGCGCTTTTCTCGATACCACACGGGATAGAGCGTGGCGGTGAAACGGTCTAATGCTATTATACACAGGTTCCATATCGATGCAGTGCAACATAATACATCCACGGATAGCCAAAAAGTGCAGAGAAACTCCCCAAATACCCAGTATCCCAAGCATTCATTGACAGATGACATGGGCAGAATAGACACCGCTATGAGGAAATCGCTGAGTGCCAAGCTGCCTATCAAGTAGTTTGAAACAGTACGAAGGTATTTGAACTTAAACAGTGCTATTCCTACGAGAAGATTTCCAAATGCAGTGCCGACTGTCACCGTGAAGAGCACGACAGCTATTGTGACCATAGCTGGCAGGCTGTAGGTCAGAGATATGGCTGTGGGCCCAGATTCTGTGGTCATATTATCCACAAGTAGAGCCTGGCTGCCATTGCTAGTGGCGTACACAATTTCGTTAATCCATGTGACTGAATCTGTCCACAGCTCCGAGGGAGTCTGGCTGTTCTGATCAGGTAACATTGTGGCCATGGACTCCAGGCCCGGTGGCAATTCAGCCGAAGACTCCATGGTTTCATTGCTGAGCTCCATGATTTAATGTGACACTGAGGGGGTTCCCAAGGGTTAGCACAAGATTGTCATCCTTTCCATGTAGTTTTATCCCACTGTCGTCTTAATACCTGTGCAGCAGCAATAATAATGATAATAGAAATAATAATAATATTGGTTTAATTGCCACTTAATATGCTTCACATTTACTCCAGAGAGACAGTGAAGCACCAGAGTGCACTAAGTTGTAAGTATTTCGTGAGGCGCTATGTTGTCATAGTTTTAAACACAGAGTTACCAGTACATATCACAGGTGCAAGATCTGTTACAAGTATGTTCCTCACAATTGGTTTGACCTGTTAGAGGTGGTCACCTGCATCCCACACAGGTCTGTCTTGGTGCAGATACTTCTGCGGTAGAGTCACTGCCATCGGTAGCCCAGAGTGACCCTTGGTGCTAGAGTGGACTAACCTGCTATAATACTCCTGCACAACAGCCACAGTCAAGAAAGCACAGGCTTGTTCTCGTATAGCTGACTACCTTGTGTTAATACTCCTGTTGTATATAAGCTCAGTGTCAGTGGAAGCCCAGACTCACCTCTTGTCCCTGAGTGAACTGACCTGTTGTTAATAATCCTGTAGTATATTTACTGTGTGCAGTAGCCTGAACTGGCTTCTTATCACCTGGTGGACCGACCTGTTATAAGTAATTCTGCAGAAAATTCATCATTACTATGGCCCACAGGGCATCCCTAGGTCTCAGCTTGACTGCCTTATTGGCGCGAGTCACTTTGAGAACAGCCACACTGCCTGACGAAATCGTTTAACTCAGATTTACATACTTCATAAACTGTTGCTGTAGCCCAAGGTAAAAGTATATCCACAATTATGTTTTGGAACCAAAAGTGGCTTCACGTTAAATTGCCATGTGGCTGAGTCACTGTCAGACCATGTGGGGACATGTCACATCACTTTGGTCCTTGGTCAATTGTCCCCCAATAAATATTTCTGGTCTCCTGATATTTAATGCAGGATGTCATCAGTTGTGGACTTGTTGCACAATAAAATACATAAATCCAGTGAATTATCCAGTGTTAATAGATCCAGTTGAAATAGTTGACTTAAAAGTTTTTTTGCACACATAATCTGCCGTCTTATCCAGTCAATGGTAGGTCCATGTCAAATGAGCACTTTCTGGCCGGGTGGCTAGGGTTACCTCAGCCTCCAGTCACGGATAACCTGGACATGACTGGTGGTGGGTCTGTGTGGTGGCATTGTATTGGTGCTCCTTCCAGGCCTTACTGAGATGTCAACACAGCACTATGGTCAATATTGGCCCAGTGGCACTGCAGCACCACTGTCTGTTATATGCACACATCCCATAGGTACAGATGTACCGCCCTGCCTGCAGTCACTGCCTGTAGTCTTTCCCACACTGATATATCGGCAGCCACTACAACCGATCGGTCAGGCTGGACTGATGATGTGGCCGGCCAGTGGCGACACTCTGATGAACGCTGTCACTTGCTGACAAACGACAAGAGACATGAGTAACCCAAAGTGACTTTGTTGACCTCGTTTTTAAGAGACTCCCACAATTACACAGTGATTGATGAGTGAAAACTGTCAATATATCCACTTACAATATATCGAAGCAGGCAATCCATGAGCTACAATATTGGTAAAATTCTCCACCTAGTTTCTCAACTTCTTGTTACACAGAATTGTACTCCACATTTGTAGGTAATCCAGGATGTTTGCTTTGTGGGTGACCGAAGTCTCAGATGGCTTCTAGAAGGGCTAGAGGTCGAAAGACAAGTCGCGATGAAGACGTCAGCAAGGCTCCTGTAACAGAAATAGAGACATATTGAGTAGACAATCTCCAGTGGAGCATGCAGTAAAACTACCATAAAATGGCCTTGTGTATCCATAAAGTAGTACATATATGAGTGTTGGCCTGCCACAGCTGTGTACACTGCGTGAGCTGGTTCCGTCAGTATATGTCATACTGCACACAGACCCACGCTGATGCCAGGCGGCACTGACTGGGGACTGAATGTCGGGTAATGGACTTTGAAGAGAAATATTAGCGGTACTAAGCTGTAGCACCTCAATGGTCATCAGATTGTAGTCAGTATATTGCCACTGAGGGCTCAGCAGCTCAGTCGGCCTGTAATGAGGGTCTTGTGGCAGGGCACACCAGCTACCACTTTCCCCGCTGCTCAGTGTTCCTACTTTTCTGCCCAGCCAAAACTTCCGACTCTCTATACCCATCAGGAACTTGTTAACAAAGTGCAACCAAATGGTCAAAATCCCCTTAATCTCGGCTATAAATTTGATTGGAATGTCATCAGAAGATATCGCAGGTTAGTGAGTGAATTTTTCAGGAAATATTCCCATTAAGCCTTCAAATGATGACCTTGGAAGCGTAGATGGTGGGGGCTTAGTGCAGGACTTGGCTTGGCTGCCTGGGAGTCCATGGCTACAAGAACTTGATGCAGTGGCCACTTAATGGCATTGTCTTTGTCTGCGGTACAAATGCCTGGAATACAAATGATTGCCCACATCAAGCCCACACATTACCACATCTTACAGGCTGACTCTGTTGCTTTTGCTTATGAAAATCCAATAAGATGACAATAAAAGCACATAACAAGCAAATAAAGAATTTATTTTGTTGATATTTTCTAATGACCGCTTGCACAATGCCCACCACAGGACAGCCAGCACTTTGTGAAGGCAAAAGAATTCTACAAGGAACTTCGAGAAACCACATTCTTTGGCCCTGTGAAGTAAGCTTTATTACTCTGAATGTAACTGCTGCATGGCAATTTGATAGTCAAGATTAAAAAAACACACATTTACCTGACTCTTGTGTAAGATGTATTATGCAATGCACCATGATATTCGAAAGTGTTTGTATCTTATGCACCTCTTTTTGAAGTGTTCACAGCAGGTCTGTATTGGCTCGTTTCCAACATGGTAGAACATGTACATACAAATAAAACTTGCAGGACCAAAAAGATATTTATATAAACATAGCAGTGGTACCCAGCTGAGGTAAATAGACTTGTTGCAATCCAGAACAGCCTGCATTGTATAGCCAAGGATGCTACTAAGTAAAACCTACTGTTTTATTGTGACATGATATGCCAAAGATACCAATTAAACCGCTATTCCTTTATTGTGACATTATGTAGTCATGGATGGCAATTAAAAACTATTGCTTCATTGTGACATCATATAGCCAAGGATGCCAATTAAAGACCTTTATTGCTTCATCATGATATTAGATAGCCAAGGATGCCAATTGAAAACCATAGTTGCTTCATTGTGATATTAGATAGCCAAGGATGCCAATTGAAGACCATTATTGCTTCATTGTGACATCATATAGCCAAGGATGCCAACTAAAAACCTTTATTGCTTCATTGTGATATTAGATAGCCAAGGATGCCAATTGAAAACCATTATTGTTTCATTGTGATATTAGATAGCCATGGATGGCAATTGAAAACCATTATTGCTTCATTGTGACATCATATAGCCAAGGATGCCAACTAAAAACTTTTATTGCTTCATTGTGATATTGAATAGCCAAGGATGCCAATTGAAAACCATTATTGCTTCATTGCGATATCATATAGCCTAGGATGCCGATTTTGTTCCATTGTGATATCATGTGGCCTAGGATGCCCATTTTGTTTCATTGTGACATCATATAGCCTAGGATGCCCATTTTGTTTCATTGTGACATCATATAGCCTAGGATGCCCATTTTGTTTCATTGTGGCATCATATAGCTTAGGATGCCCATTTTGTTTCATTGTGACTTCATATAGCCTAGGATGCCCATTTTGTTTCATTGTGACATCATATAGCCTAGGATGCCCATTTTGTTTCATTGTGACATCATACAGCCTTGGATGCTGATTTTGTTTTATTGTGACATCATATAGCCTAGGATGCCAATTAAGACCCTTTATTGTTTCATTGTGATCTTTACGTAGACCTACACATATATTCTCATCTAATGACAACTTTTCAGTCCCAAGTGTTGCCAGCAAATAACCTTTTGTGGTGAAAATTACAGAACGTGTGAGTATTTGCCATGCACAAGAGAGTATGATGTGTCAGTCAGCAAGCACTCAGTCGGTCTCCAGTTTATAAATGATGACCATACACAATGGAGTATGCTGTGCAGGTAAGTAAGTATTCAGTATGTCTCTATTTCAGTCATTAGCAGGTCACCAAAGTGTAATTGGAAAGCTTGCTACACTGAAGTTTAATTGAACAGAGATGCGTTTTTGAAGTAAGAAATGGTTAGAGATTGATTAATGTGGTCGTTGTGTAACATTACATAAGGGACGTAAGAGTGGGTAATGGCCTGTGTTATAGGCACACCCAGTCGTTGCCTTCAGCAAGTCAGCCGTACTCACATGAAGTGTGCCTTGACACTGGCAGCACTGGGTGGGTGACTACAGGAGGGAGATTTATTTAGTGGAGGTCTAACATTTCATTAGGGGTGTTACCGTGGGTAATGAGACTTGTAATACAGACACTCCCGGGATAAGTCTCTCTCCGACAAGTCAGTTACACTGACGAACATAACCTCACCCTGGTGGAACCAGTCTGGTCGACTAGTGTAAGCCCAGTTCCCTGGTGTACCACACACACTTAAACACAATGTGATAGGCAATGGCTTGTGGTTATTCCATAGAGTACCCTGAGAGAGGCAAGACTCTACCTGTGTGTACCTGTATCATAACACTGATCACAGCCTACGTGCTGCATGCATATATCCTGCCTCACGGGAGACCAAGCCAGCAAGCTGCATATCACTGAAGTTTGACGGTGTGTTCACAATGATAATTCCTTATATTTAAATCTGTCTACCATATTTAACGTTCATCCAGCAACCACAAATTAGGTGAAAAACAATTTTTGCCCTAAATGATAATGTTTTATTAAAATTTTTGCTACTGTCTTTTCTTTTGTGCCAAAAAGTCAGTTTTCTTAGGCTTTAAAAGAGTGTTGTAACTGGTTAGTTGTGCTACAGCAGGTCTGTGACTGGCCTGGATGTGAAATAATTAAGGCTCTGCAGGTCCATATATCATCACGGACACCAGGTTTACAGCAGTCAGAAATTATAGAGTATTATTTAGATCTTTTTTTTTTTTTTTTTTTTTTTTTAATTATTTAGATCTTAATTGAAGATAATGGTTGTATCTCATCCTAGAGAAAATCTGCCTGGCAACCAAAAATTAAACATGGGCTGTCCATAACAAGTACAAATGTATAAATGCTGGTTGCCTATTCAGTCTTAGAGATCAGTTTTCCAGCAACCAACAGAGAAAACAGATGTGAGTCAAGTTGAAATGCTGGCTACCTGTTCACCATTGATCTGAGGACAACACTTGTAGTGGCCAAAAGGTGAATGCAGTTTGGCTCAATTTTTAGAGGAAGTCTGGTATGGCTATGCACATGAGGTGTTGACTCCAAGGAAGCCTAGGGCATGGTTGTACACACATGTGCATGGGTGTTAACCCCTAACATTTTTGATGATGAGATTTAGGTAAAAGTGCACAAAAACAAAGGAATGGGCACTTTTTTTTCAAAATAGACTCTTTATAACAACTTTTGGGGTCCCCAAATTGGAAGACTTTTGTCAAAATCAGTAGAGTTGAAGGTATGCATGTGATGTTAGAGGAAGGCTTGGATATGATGTTACATACACATGGTATAACTCAGAGGAATTACAAGGCAGAGTTATCAGTGGAAGCCTGGGCTGTGGTTATACACACACAAGGTGTAACTCAGAAGGAGGCTAGGGTGTGGTTGTACACACATGTGGTGTAACTGAGAGGATGGCTAGGGTGTGGTTGTAAACACATGTGGTGTAACTGAGAGGAAGGCTAGGGTGTGGTTGTAAACACATGTGGTGTAACTGAGAGGAAGGCTAGGGTGTGGTTGTAAACACACATGGTATAACTGAGAGGAAGGCTAGGGTGTGGTTGTATACACATGGTGTAACTGAGAGGAAGGCTAGGGTGTGGTTGTAAACACATGTGGTGTAACTGAGAGGAAGGCTAGGGTGTGGTTGTAAACACACATGGTATAACTGAGAGGAAGGCTAGGGTGTGGTTGTATACACATGGTGTAACTGAGAGGAAGGCTAGGGTGTGGTTGTAAACACATGTGGTGTAACTGAGAGGAAGGCTAGGGTGTGGTTGTAAACACACATGGTATAACTGAGAGGAAGGCTAGGGTGTGGTTGTATACACATGGTGTAACTGAGAGGAAGGCTAGGGTGTGGTTGTATACACATGTGGTGTAAGGCGAACATCCAGTCACCGTGCTCCTGGCTATAAAATCACTGTCTGAATAGAAAGAACTCGGTAAAGATGGGGTTTGATTTTCTTGGCAGTTCTGATTGTACCAAGATCTTTGCTCATCTCCACACTTAGGGACAACAGAATGTTGTTATATGGAAGTTGAAGTGATTTGTAATAAAATATGTTTAAACCAACAGAACAATTAGCGAAAAAAAACCAAAAAACATGAGAACATAGGTAAAGGACAGTTTGGATCAGATCTCTGATGAGTCAAACAGGAGAGTGTGTACTAGCTAGTACCGGTGAATATTGTCAGCAAATAACGGTTTCAGACACAATGGAGAGCAGCAAATAGAGGGTTCAGACACAATGGAGAGCTGCCTGTAGATGGTTAAGACGCAATGGAGAGCTGCCACTAGATGGTTAAGACACAATGGAGAGCAGCCAGTAGATGGTTAAGACACAATGGTGAGCAGCCAGTAGATGGTTAAGACACAATGGAGAGCAGCCAGTAGATGGTTAAGACACAATGGCGAGCAGCCAGTAGATGGTTAACACACAATGGTGGGTAGCCAGTAGATGGTTAAGACACAATGGCGAGCAGCCAGTAGATGGTTAAGACACAATGGTGAGCAGCCAGTGTAGGGTTGACAGGGTGGATAATCCTCACGTGCCATATCTGAGATTTGTCTTTGATGGGTTTGTGGTGCTCAGATCCAGCAGAGGCAGCCAGAGAAGTACATCTATCAGTACTGTTAACCCATTGAGCTCTGAGCATGGCAGTGGTCATGCATACTAGCATTACTGTAGTGACTCTGCCTTCCAATTTCTCATGGAAAGGTTTCCCATTCAAGCCTTAGCCTGGTCTATAATGGCAATTCCAGAGAAAGTATATGGTCTAGGTCAACAACTTTCCTGACAACATTTATTGTGGCCATAGTGTGTCAAGGGAAGCTGTTGACTGAGTATAGACAGTGGCACTGTAGGAGTTAATGAACCACTTACTTCAGATAACAGTTGTAACTGGGTCCAGGCACATGTACTGGATAACACAGTGACAAGTCATCTTGTGTATGTAGTGAATATTAAAATGAATGAGAACTTCAGACTGATTTTTAGTGGAAATAACTTTAATTCAAGTGCCAACATGCTACACGTATGTTGTTGTTACATAAAAGCTTAAAAGCATTATATTAATTCCACTGTCGAGTGAACTGGGAGTCAATACGTGATTGATGTCATAACAATTATACAAACAGGAGTAACAGTGCCACATCTTCTGTGTAGTTCTGACCCCCCCCCCCCACCAAAAAAAAAAAAAAAAAAAATCAAAATCTGTGTATGCTCCACTGCCACTCCAGTCACTGTCTGTGTCTAAAGCTACCAGTTTGTCAATCAATATTATGACATTTGATTCAAAATGTAGAACATTGAAGGCTTCAGCAGCCGGATGGATTTATAAACAGGTCATCAGTGGGAAGCCACCAATCATGTTTCACCGCCTTAAGTGTCATCATACTGTTACCTTGTGTGTAAAACAATATGGCAATGTTTTCCTGCCCTTTAGGAGGCTGGACATATATCCATAGTGGTATTCAGTTTCTTTTCAATCTTGGAGCAGAGAGAACAAAGAGTAACTCCCTGTAGAAAATACTAACCAGGATATTTATGTTTCCTGAAGGGTCAGCAGAACTGTCTACAGACAGAGCATGACTTGTCATGAAATTCTGCAGAGGTTTTCAATGTTCCTGATAAATGTTAGTGCAAACTCTTAACTTCTGACCCCTTCCTGTTCAATGGCCTTTTTTTTGGGAGGGGCGGGGGATATCATGGATTTCAAAGAAGTTGGCCTGTTGAACAGTTTTTGTAGCACTAACTGTGCAAATATTTCAGCAACGTTAAGTCAAGAAGTGTCACAAAATTTGTTCAAAAAACACTTTACAATTTAGTTAGAAGCAAAGGTAGAGTCGTGTCAGTTTAATGAGAAGAGACCCTATTGGACATGTTCTGTCTCATGTAAAAAGATTGCGAGAACCAGTGAGGCGCCATGCACAGCCTGAGAGGTCATGAAACAAAGAGACTTTGGTGACCAGTTGTAGGGGAGCACGAAGTGATGTCAGGTGTGTGGTACGAAAGCTAATTTAGCAAACTGCATTGTGGGAAACCTCCACAGATTGATATGGCATTAAAGACTGACAGATAATAAATCCAAGCATGTCTGTGCGTACACAAAAACTATATGTACTGGGAAATATATTTCCTTTTTCTTTTTGAGAACGACACGATGTATGTGTATGGCTGAGAAAACGTTCATACCTTTCTGTCATTAAAGAGCCTACTACGAGCACAGTGGCGCTACAAGCCATGCACCACTTGGTGGACTAACTTACAAAAAAACTGGACGTGGCTATATGCACATTATGTACCTCCACAAGTTGTTGCCACACGGTGTCCGAGAGTCCTATCATTTGCACAAGGGTTGACAATTTTGGTTTGGGTAACTAGCTGACACATGCCACTATTGTCAGTTTGGCTGGAGCCTCCTGTGTACTGTAAGAGGCAGCCATTCTCCTCCTGGCCTACTGTTCACTTTGTCGTTTACAGACTCCTCTAGTGTTGCCTACTACACAGCACAGAGTTCTGGCTAATAAGATAAGCAATGGTATGTCAGTGATTTTCAGGGCTATCAGGTCCCAAGGTTTTCTCCAGAGAGTGTTCTGTGGCCAGTAATGATGAGCTTTGACTGTATATTTGCTGTGGCCCAAGGCCACTCGGTCCTCTTTCTTCCATGGTGCTGCCATAATTGCCTTCAACTCAAGAAGCTCTTCCACGGCATCTTAGAAAACTGTGCCACGTCTCATGTATTTTTTGAAGAACGTTTGAATAGTAACGAGGAGATCCCAAATAGTATCGGGGTAGGGGGTGGGGTCTGTCCCCTCTGTTCAGCCTCTGGACTTCACACATAAATCTACCCATTGTGCAGTTTAACTCCTGCCTGTCTGTGTGAAGTTCATGAAGGTTGCTGCAGACCTCACCTATGACGTTGAGCTAAAGGACAGCATTGTGACAGGCTAGCCTATTTTCAGATACGTCATAGGTCCGTGCCATTAATTTTCACCTGCATATTCTGTGGAGTGTTGGGAGTCGATAACTTTCAGTACAGGCATGTGGCTGCTGTACATTTGGATGGGTGAAACCATGAACTATACAGCATGGGCTTTGTCAGAGTCTCTGTCATCTGATGTGGAGGCAGGACAAGTCACTCTTTTCCTGCAATTCTTCACCTTGTTGAAGTGCTTCAAGGAGAGTATCATCCTCACCCAAATCTCTGAAAAAATGTCGAGATTTTCTGTCCAGAATTGTGAAGTTGATTATGGGTCTTTAAACATGACCGGACCATATACTGAACACTAATAAATTTTTTCGGCGGCGAAAGCAGCATTTGGGTGGCAGAGAGCAGTGAACAGCAGCAGACAGCAGCAGGCAGCAGCATACAGTAGCGGTCGGCGGCGGACCCACTGACCGCCGCTGTCTGCCGCCGAAATCCGATTGAGACTTCTGGAGCTCAGCGGTAGACAACAGAGGTCGGCGGCAGATAGCCTTTTGCCGCTGTATGCCGCTGTCTGCCGCCCACCACCGCTATCTGCCGCTGGCTGCCGCTCTGTACTAACAACTGCATTATATAAAATGTAAAATATGAATCCAGATGAATAGAAAGAAAAGGAAATTGCTCATTTATGGTATACAACACTTCAGTTTAGCTCCATTCAGTTATGTCGGTTGACGCTTGTTGCCTCAGCTTCTTAGTTTCACCCACCAGAGATAATAAGATGCACGCCAGCAAGAGAAACTTGTCACGAGAGACAAGGGTGAAAATATGTTAAAAACACAGTATAGACACATTTGTTTCATGTGGATTGTGAAGGAAGTCAAGCATATGACTTATCGAGTCACTCTCCATGGCATAGATAATGGCGTATACCTCCTACCTTGTTTGTGGTGGAGGAAACTGAAGAACTCAGAGAAACCACCGTGCATGGTTAAAGTGGTAGGAACTTTCTCCACATGCTTCCCAGGATGAGAATCAAACCTGGGTTGCAGAGGTGAAAGGCAAACGTACCTGGAATTAGGGTAGAAGTACTGGGCTATAGGGTACGGTGACTGGGAGTAGTACTGGGCTATAGGGTACGGTGACTGGCAGTAGTACTGGGCTATAGGGTACGGTGACTGGCAGTAGTACTGGGCTATAGGGTACGGTGGCTGGCAGTGCTGCATGGCAATAGGTTGTGATGAGCAGCGAAGGAAATTCAACTGAGGGACATGTACGTGTGGGTCTGTGCCAAATCACTTTGAGTACACCCAGAGCAATCACTGTGAATTGTTTGAATTGTGTAAGTGTGCCCATGTGTGCTGGCTGTGGTCACAAAGGTGATGTACACAACTTGAAACATAAAGTGTAGTTTCATAATCATGGAAATTTGGTGGTACAATGTCATGGTTAGGAGCAGACAAGACACTCGGAGCCATTTACTTATGTTATTCTCAGGCATTGTACTTGTAATACATTGACATGTATCAGTATGTTGGGCCTCACAAGATATTAATACACTGAAGAACAACATGACCACATGGCTCTGTGCGTATGCTCTGTTTCATAAATGACCAGTTAGAGTCACTTGAGTACTGCCAGAATGCCTATTAGCTCTGTTTGGACTGACTCAATGTGCACAAATTCTGCCATCAGGACTGTTAACTCTTTTGGGGCCACATCAGTGTACACAAATTCTGCCATCAGGACTGTTAACTCTTTTGGGGCCACACCAATGTACACAAGTTCTGCCATCAGGACTGTTAACTCTTTTGGGGCTCAATCAATGTGCACAAGTTCTGCCATCAGGACTGTTAACTCTTTTGGGCTACATCAATGTACACAAGTTCTGCCATCAGGGACTGTAAACATTTGGACCAGATGGAAGTTGTGTTACATGTTCTGGGTGCATGTGTTATATGTGATCGCATGCCATCATAAAACATGCTCGTATATTATACATTATTAACCAGGAAATGAAGCACTGCAACATCATAAAAGTTGCTGTGCTGCACACTAACAAATCCACAGGGCCACCGGCCTCACTTTGCTTCTAAACCTTCAAAGGACTGTACATATATATCAGTTTTATGCACAGAAAGCGGGTGGCATGTGTCAGAGAATGGTCGGAATACTTTGAACACAGTGTGTACCTGAGGCAGTCAGTGGCACGGTGAGAAGTTCTCGTGGCCTAAGGCATGAACATGATATGTTCACACACAATTTCAAATTGAACCCTTTGAGTGATACGCTCGCTCACAATTTCAAATTTAACCCTTTGAGTGGTATGCTCACGCACGATTTCAAATTTAACCCTTTGAGTGGTATGCTCACTCACAATTTGAAATTTAACCCTTTGAGTGGTACACTCACTCACATTTTTAAGTTTAATCCCTTGAGCTGGTCCTAATATAATCACATTTATCTGAATCATTATGGCAATGATGCCTTTAGTTCCTCACACAGGGCCTGTCATTAGGGAATCAGTAGACATGGTCAGTGTTTGGTGGTTCCACGAAAAGTACGTGCAAATTGTCCAGGTCAACACCTTTTCCTTAACACACTTTTGAATACATTGACCCAAAGTGTGCCAAAGAAAGCTGTTGACTGTCTACAGATTAGCACTTTAAAGGTTAATTTTGACAGCTTATGTACATGTATTAGGGAGAGGTATAATGTTGAAAGTGTCAAAATAGTAGCCTCTTGTCATTGTCTTGTCAACTCATTGAAAACATGTTAAGTTAGTAGAATATGACATGCCTCCACCACAGGGAATGACTTGCCTTTATCCATGGGTTATGACAAATGCCTGTCGGCAACAGAATGCCAAATCATCACAACTGCAATCCAAATGCAATTCATTTCTATATCACTGCCCAACTCTCAACGCATGTTATTGCCTAAATCACAGTGTATGCTATAGCATAATTCACAATACATGTTGTTGGCTAACTCACAATTCATTTATTGCTCAACTCCAAACAGAAAATGGCAAAGCTACATGTAGCTCATCAGCAAGAAATGACAAAATAATATATACTGTTGCATACTGCTGGGTAGTATTGTCACACATACAGATACACATTCTTATAAAAAGTGTCCAAATGGGACGTTCACGGTGTTAACTTTTTCAGTGCTGACTTTTGGACCGAGTCAACCACTTTCCTTAGCACCCTTTGGGCATGTTGCACATAAAACATGCCAATGTAAGATGTTGACCTGGCCTGTTGTATTTTCTGGAACTATAGACATGCTAGTACTTGGATGAAAGGTCTTTCACGTGGAATATAAGTGTAGCATCCTTATTATAATGGAGAGTGTTTTGTCTTAAGTACTGGTACATGTAGTTTGACTTGAGTCACAATGGACATTGCAAGAGTTATAAGATACCAGCATGGAGTACTGAAATGAGATGCTAGCTTTACCTGCAGTGTTCAGCCACTTCTGTGTGTTCTTATAGACATATAGAAGTCATAAAAATGTCTTTTGCCTCACTGACCTCCCACAGACCTCCCACTGTCTCACTACCTTACTGACTGCCCACTGTCTCACTGACCTCCCACAGACCTCCCACTGTCTCACTACCTTACTGACTGCCCACTGTCTCACTGACCTCCCACAAACCTCCCAATGTCTCATTGTCTTACTTACTGCCCACTGTCTCACTGACCTCCCAAAGACCTCCCACTGTCCAACTACCTTACTGACTGCTCACTGTCTCACAGACCTCCCACTGTCTCACTACCTTACTGACTGGCCACTGTCTCATGGACCTCCCACTGTCTCATTGTCTTACTTACTGCCCACTGTCTCACTGACCTCCCACAGACTTCCCAAAAACCTCCCACTGTCTCACTGACCTCCCACAGACCTCCCACTGTCTCATTGTCTTACCTACTGCTCACTGTCTCCCTGACTTCCCAGAGACCACCCACATACTTTCCACTGTTTCACTGGCTTACTGACTGGCCACTGTCTCCTGGTCTCACTGACCTCCCACAGACTTCCCACTGTCTCACTGCCTTACTGACTGCCCACTGTCTCCTGGGTTCACTGACCTCCCACTGCCTCACGAACCTCCAAAAAAACCTCCCAGGTACTCACTGTAGCTCACCAGCCGGGCTCTCACAACACCACACACACGAACCCATTAAGCCTGCTGCCTCAGTCTGTCCTGTAACCTGCCTTCATAAGTTGTCAGCCAAATATCTTAATCACATATTAATGTCACTATTAAGTGGTAAGACCTGTGGCAAGCTGCATCAGATTGGCTGTAAATTGCTCATTTCCCCACATTTATCGCCTCTCTGCCACTTGATTGGCCATATTTTCGTCTTTAAATTGCTTCAAAGATAAATCACATCTAGATTACGGGAGCTTACAATGATTTAAGCATTACTGTATCAAGACTTGCCAAGCTAAATGAGACACCTATTGATGGATGCAAATCTTGGCTGACAGTGTACTTGTTTGTTGTCAATATGACTGTAAAAATGAAACTAACAATTGTCAATGAATTACCTTAGTGATACAAAGTGTATTGTGGGCACAAATGACTTCTGACAAATATTTTGTTTATAGAATAGGCAAACTTTGACCTCAATCAGGAAGTACAGATGAGTCATGGGCCTTGGCGAAGTGGATGGTGCTAAGGGGTACTCTGGGCTCAGGGACCACACTTTAACATGTCAGTCAGTGCATATACATGTCAGCAGCATTATGAAAGCTGTTAACCAAAGCCAAAAGCCAAGGTGGCATTTAGCATTGGATGATGATGATGGTAGAAGAGGTACAATGTGCCTATCACAAGATAGAATAACATAGAAAAATGATCATCCTATATCTGTCACAGGGTACAGTAATAGACAGGAATGATCATCCTATGTCTGTCACAGGGTACAATAATAGAGAGGAATGATCATCCTATGTCTGTCACAGGGTACAATAATAGACAGGAATGATCATCCTATGTCTGTCACAGGGTACAATTATAGACAGGAATGATCACAGGAATGGTCATCCTATATCTGTCACAGGGTACAATAATAGACAGGAATGATCATTTTATCATACCAGATGCCTGTTGCAAGATAGAATAACATATTACCATGAATGTGGTATCACATGCATGTCACGGAGTATCATAAAATAGAGGAGTGACCATCCCATGGTATCAGATGCCTATCACAGGATAGAATAACATGGAAGAATAAACATCCTGTAGTACCAGGTGCTTGTCACAGGGTATAATAACATGGAGGAACGATCATCCTCTGGTGCCAAGTGCCTGTCACAGGGTATAATAATAATATACAGGAATGATCATCCTATGGTGCCAGGGGTGCCTGTCACAGGGTATAATAATATACAGGAGTGATCATCGTATGGTGCCAGGGGTGCCTGTCACCGGCTATAATATACAGGAATGACCATTGTATGGTGCCAGGTGCCAGTCACAGGGTATAATAATAATATACAGGAACGATCATCCTCTGGTGCCAAGTGCCTGTCACAGGGTATAATAATAATATACAGGAATGATCATCCTATGGTGCCAGGGGTGCCTGTCACAGGGTATAATAATATACAGGAGTGATCATCGTATGGTGCCAGGGGTGCCTGTCACAGGGTATAATAATATACAGGAGTGATCATCGTATGGTGCCAGGGGTGCCTGTCACCGGCTATAATATACAGGAATGACCATTGTATGGTGCCAGGTGCCAGTCACAGGGTATAATAATAATATACAGGAACGATCATCCTCTGGTGCCAAGTGCCTGTCACAGGGTATAATAATAATATACAGGAATGATCATCCTATGGTGCCAGGGGTGCCTGTCACAGGGTATAATAATATACAGGAGTGATCATCGTATGGTGCCAGGGGTGCCTGTCACCGGCTATAATATACAGGAATGACCATTGTATGGTGCCAGGTGCCAGTCACAGGGTATAAGCCACACTCATTGAAAGTAGACAGTAGAAGCTCACAGAACAATGCTACAGTCAGGAGTGACTGGATCATGACTAACTATGCAGGAGAATCAGCTATGACTCAGTGTATGTTGTCTACTGGCCTTTCTCTTTTAGCACAGATACCATGAGATATCAGACAAGATTGTATGTTAGATAACACATCACCCTGGTGCTTCTGTAACGAAAGCTCTAACTCTTAAAACAAAATGTTTGTCAAAAATATATGTTTCTTTACTTAACTCTGGCAGTTGCAAGTTTTGGGCTAGGTCAACAGTTTTCTTCAGCACTGGGGAAACCTGTTGATCTGGATTCATTATGTGGGTGGTGGTGGTGGTGGTGGTGATGGTGATGGTGATGGTGATGGTGATGATGATGGTGATGATGATGATGATGATGATGATGATGATGATGATGATGATGATGATGATGATGATGATGATGATGATGATGATGATGATGATGATGATGATGATGATGATGATGATGATGAAATAGAGGCATGCAGGAACATATGCTAAAATGAGAGGTCTTTTGCCAGAGATTTGATGCTGGAATCATTGGAGTATCTCAAATTACGACAGCTTTTGTTGTACTGAAATAGTAAATTGATCCTTGACATTAAAATTTGCCCTATTATATTGAATGTTGTCAGTTTAAGACAGCGTCTTGTGGTCTTACTTTTTCAGTGAGGACTGACATCTTTTGTAATCTTAATGGTGTCTCTGATAATTGACTGCTATAAATGGTAACTTTTTTATTCAAAATGTTTGAACAGAAATTTCAGTCAAACTCCCATATCACAGTGCATGTTTTTGGGCAAAAACTCTCTTTGACTTAAGCATGTTGAGGTTGTGGTGACAAAGCTCTGAGAAACAGAAGTCTACTCACTTCAAGAGCTTGTAGTGCTTTCAGCTGAAAAAAAAATCTGGAAAACATATTAAACTTGATATTCAATAAGTAGTAGGTTGAACAAAAGGTGTTTCTCAAAAGCTGAATACATCAGGAGATAAAGTGTGGGCAACATATGCAAGACAAGTTATGAATGCACCCACATCTGACTGTCAAATACAAAACATTGTCAACTGATTCGAAAACATCATTTTTTTTTTTTTTTATGGAGATTCAGTTTATCATTTATTCAGGTGATACCAACAAGATTTGTTCTGGAGCCTGTTCCAATATTGATACACGTAATGGGGTGGGTGTTATCCAACCAGCAGACTAGATATTAAGGCGGGCAGGTTACATCATGCCTTGTAGACAGATGGAACAGCTGTCCTATATATCACTGTACAGTACCATGGCAGCAATATTTGCAAGCAACAGAGGTGTTAACTTAGAAACGTACAGTGACAGTATAGGAGACGCGGCAGTCGGCTGTATTAGGCAAGTTGTACAAACAGTCAATAAGTGATTGATCTGCAAATTTACCCATCCTAGTGCATGGGTCCCTAATCTACATGTCCTTGTTTTTTTAGCAATAATTGCTTTTTACATCAAACACGTAATACTCTTCGTAATCAAAATTTTCAATATGTTTAACACTAATTGCTCCATACATCAAAGGCATAAATCTGAATTGGCGAATTCTTTGCAGAATTGGTGAATTTATTTAGCTGCTATTTATGATATACAAACAGAAGAGGTGCTGGTGATGTCTCGGTTCAAAAGACACTTAATACATAAGTATGATTTATTGGGTATCCACATATCACAATTATCTGAGCCTAAATTAAGGCCATGTCTTTCATTAAGATCACCTTTAGTTAGGCTCAAACTTAATGACAACTGCCGTATTTTTGCCGTGGATGAAATTTAACCATTTCCTGGTCAATTACTTTCCATGTTATAGGTGGAATGCAGTGTACCCTACCTGGGCCATGGAAGCATTGACCATGGGCCTGCCATTGTGCTAATATGTCTTTCCGTACAATTCTTATGAAAAATATTTCCAATAAACACTAAGACATTCAAGCAAACAACACTTACATGTGGGTGCTGTCAGGTGATTATATGGGGAAAGCGTTACCTTACAGTCTGACTTTTGGGTGACATTTTGCTGGCGGACATTGTGAGGGACCCAAAACCTGCCAATAGAATGGAACCGGTGCTGTCAGGTGCTATTCCTCTTGTGGTCACTTCACATCAAAAAAAAAGAAAACCAGATACAAACACCGGGAGATTAATAGAGCTGTGCTTGCTCCACATCTTAAAGTAACCATAAAACACTCAGTTTATCAGCTCACTTGTGGTCACTCCACATCATAAAACACTTAAAAAAAACAATATGTGGATGATAAATTCAGAGAAATGTTATGTCTGGTGCATGTGAGCTCTGGCTAACAGGGCCAGTGCACAACTTTCATCTAAAAAGGTATACGTATCTTTCAAATTCTCTCTTGCTTGCTTGAAAAGTTGAAGTTGGTTCCAACTGATAGAGAAAGTCTTGATTGCATTTTGTAAAATTAGTAATTAGGAGATACATTGTTGCTGATAGAGGATGTGTTGATCAGTGTATGAACACATGTTAGGGAGATTGGTTGTTAGTGACAGGGAATGTGTTGATCATTGTATCGACACATGTAGGGAGATTGGCTGTTGCTGAGAGAGAATGTGTTGATCATTGTATCGACACATGTAGGGAGATTGGCTGTTACTGACAGAGAATGTGTTGATCATTGTATCGACACATGTAGGGAGATTGGCTGTTGCTGAGAGAGAATGTGTTGATCATTGTATCGACACATGTAGGGAGATTGGCTGTTACTGACAGAGAATGTGTTGATCATTGTATCGACACATGTAGGGAGATTGGCTGTTGCTGACAGAGAATGTGTTGATCATTGTATCGACACATGTAGGGAGATTCGCTGTTACTGACAGAGAATGTGTTCATCATTGTGTGGACACATGTAGGGAGGTTGGTTGCAATGATTGTTGTAAGATGTCATAACCAATCTGGAGGCCTTATGGATATACAGTGAAACCTCCATTACTGAACACCTCCAAATACCAAACACATCCTTATACTGAACACTTTTTCGCAGTCCCAATTGTACATTTTCATTGTACACAAACCTCCCAATACTGAACACCTCTCTATACCAAACACTATTGTCCAGTCCCAAGGTATTCATTATAGAAATGTTTCAATGTACAGTGTAAACATGTGTGTGACATGATCAGTGCTGGTGTGTGGGTCACTGTGTCACATGATCAATGATGATGTGTGGGTCCTTGTATGACATGATGAATGCTGGTGTATGAGTCACTGTGTGGCATGATCAATACTGATCTGTGGTTTATTGTGTGTAATAATCAATGCTGGTGTGTAGGTCATTGTGTAACATGATCAGTGCTGATGTGTGGGTCATTGTGTAACATGATCAGTGCTGGTGTGTGGGTCATTGTGTATCTTGATTAGTGCTGGTGTGGGGTCATTGTGTAGCATGATCAGTATTGGTGTGTGGCTCATTGTGTAACATGATCAGTACTGGTGTGTGGGTCATAGTGTAACATGATTAGTACTGGTGTGTGGATCATTGTGTAACATGATCCATGCTGGTGAGTGGGTCATTGTGTAACATGATTAGAACTGGTGTGGGTCATTGTGTAACATGATAAGTACTGGTGTGTGGGTCATTGTGTAACATGATCAGTACTGGTGTGTGGGTCATTGTGTAACATGATCAGTACTGGTGTGTGGGTCATTGTGTGACATGATCAGTACTGGTGTGTGGGTTATTGTGACACTGAATAGATTGGTGGTCTCAAAATCACTGCACTTGTGTATCTCAGTGCTCCATCTCAGTAATCAATCAAAATGATGACACTAAACACAAAGCATACACAAATCTCAGTGCTCTATCAAAATTATGACATTAAACCCAAAGGATATACAAGTCTTAGTGATCTATCAATATAATGAAATCAAGTGCACAATGTTTATAGAAATCTGTGTGCTCTATAAAAATGTTGAAAATGTAAATACCATGTCATACTCAGCCAGGACTTGACACAGTAGCAGATCAGCCATCATTAAGAACATTAAGAATTGCACAGAGTTCAGACTTTAGCCGTTGCTTTATTGGGACACCGTCATATACATTTACAGTGGAATACTATAATATACATTTAGTGGGACACAGTAATATACAACTCCACTGGAATACTGCAATATACAGTTAGCAGGACCATGGACACTGCAGCATTCCTAGTAAGACTGTAGACATTGCCACAGTAGGCTAATGCAATATAGTTACAGTGGAATACCGTAATATACAGTTATCCGGGCACTGCAGCATTCATAGCAAGACTGTAGCCATTGCCACAGTGCATGAGCTAGGTGAGAACATGGATGTATAACATGAACCAGGTGAGAACATGGATGTATAGCATGAGCTAGGTGAGAACATGGAGATAGTGCAGTGTTCTGAGAGAGCGGTCTTAAAAAGATATGAGGTCTCTCATTAGAGGGGTCTCTCAAGGGAGGTACCACTGTATAGCGTAGAGTATCTACAGATGTAGTTCTAGTGTCTTAGGCATCAGGTTTGTGGACATTGGCCTATGATATCTTATATTAGTGAGACCTCTATCAATCAACTAGAATTATTGGTAATATTATGAGTGCATGCATCAGTGCAAGCACATGGATGTATGGTATGAATGGAAGTGAGAACATGCATTTATAACATGAACCAAGTGAGAACATGGATGTATAACATGAGCCAGGGTGAGAACATGGATGTATAACATGAGCCAGGGTGAGAACATGGATATATAGCATGAGCCAGGTGGAAACATGGATGTATAACATGAACCAGGTGAGAACATGGATGTATAGCATGAGCTAGGTGAGAACATGGATGTATAGCATGAGCTAGGTGAGAACATGGATGTATAGCATGAGCTAGGTGAGAACATGGATGTATAGCATAAGCCAGGTTGAGGACTTAGATGTATACAGTATGAGGAACCATATACCACTTTGGATGCTAATGCTGTCTGGGATGAAACTGACAGTGACTGTTATACAGCTACCAATACCCCGTGTTGTCTCAACTCAAGGACTAGGCAAAACAAATTAAACTTTGTTGAATTTTGATTCCAACTATTGAAGTCTTTTTCATAACTGACAACAGACTCATCAACTGATAGCTGGTAATTGCACAGAGTTAAGACTTTGCCAATAATGGTGTGAGCCTGAGCAAACTTGGAGAAAACACAGAGCCTAAACATGGATTTGTGTGAGGATCACTTGAGTGTGAATCCCCGGCTGGCTGAGGGAGGAGACGGCTAATTAGGACTCGTAGGAAACCTCTAGTCTTAGTAAGCAGCTGGCTAAATATTGGCTCAGTGTGGCCTTTAATTGAAAATGGTTTGGCCGGCAATCTGAGGCAGCCACAGTATTGGTGTGTGTGTACAGTTGTCAACACTGACATTATGCACTGGTATCAGTATGTGTTATTAAGCCTATCAATGCTGAAATTATATGTACCCAAATCTTATTGTGGATCTGCAGGCCAGTTAGCCGAGAACTGGGTTGGTGTATAGAGCTATCTGCAGGTATCTGGCCATTAATAGGGACCCAGCAGAGCGGCTATCAAGTAACTTATTCTTGGATTCACAAAATGGTAATGGGGAGCGTTTTAGCTTGACGCCTGGGCAGGTGTCTGTTGCAGGAAGATTATACATTACAAACAGTCAGCTGAATGTCATTATTACCATAAAATTAAAGCATCATGTATTCCTTAGTATTGTTTCTGAATTGTACCCAAGGAATATGCCATATATCACCAGTGCCAGAGGGCTCAATGTGGGTCTCACCTGTTCCGCTGTTTCTTTTGAAATAAAATGTTTAAACCAAATGCCATAAATTGTCAGGTCTTGGTTCTCCACATGACCTCCAGACAAATGCAAAGTTGTTGATGTAGTAGCTGCATATTTGATGAATTTTCAACTTTTTTATGGATGTCTTTATAGATTGGACAGGATGTATGACTGTGATTACAAAACCCCCTCCCTGTGCAAGGTACAATACTTAATCGAGGATGGCGTCAGACATTAACTATTGATTTATGACCAATAGATATTACTGAAAGCTTTGCTGTGGATACAGGCAGAGCACCAGCTTTGTGGGTTATAGGGAACTGTATAACTTTGTGCTCTATGGGGAGATGTATAACTGTGCTCTATAGGGAGCTGTATAACTTTGTGCTCTGTGGGGAGCTGTATAACTGCTCTATAGAAAGCTGTATAACTTTCTGCTGTCTAGGGAGCTGTAAAACGTTGTGCTCTATAGGGAGCTGTATAACTTTGTGCTCTATAGGGAGCTGTATAACTTTGTGCTCTATAGGGAGCTGTATAACTTTGTGCTCTATAGGGAACTGTATAACTTTGTGCTCTATGGGGAGATGTATAACTGCTCTATAGGGAGCTGTATAACTTTGTGCTCTGTGGGGAGCTGTATAACTGTGCTCTATAGGGAGCTGTATAACTTTGTGCTCTGTGGGGAGCTGTATAACTGCTCTATAGAAAGCTGTATAACTTTCTGCTGTCTAGGGAGCTGTAAAACGTTGTGCTCTATAGGGAGCTGTATAACTTTGTGCTCTATAGGGAGCTGTATAACTTTGTGCTCTATAGGGAGCTGTATAACTTTGTGCTCTATAGGGAGCTGTATAACTTTGTGCTCTGTAGGGAGCTGTATAACTTTGTGCTCTATAGGAAGCTGTTTAACTGTGCTCTATAGGGAGCTGTATAACTTTGTGCTCTGTGGGGAGCTGTATAACTGCTCTATAGAAAGCTAACTGTGCTCTATAGGGAGCTGTATAACTTTGCTCTGGGGAGCTGTATAACTTTCTGTTCTATAGGGAGCTGTATAACTCCATGCTCTTTGGGGAGCTGTATAACTTTATCCTGTATAGGGAGCTGTATAACTTTCTGCTCTATAGGGAGCTGTATAACTCCATGCTCTTTGGGGAGCTGTATAACTTTATCCTGTATAGGGAGCTGTATAACTTTGTGCTCTATAGGGAGCTGTATAACTTTGTGCTCTATAGGAAGCTGTATAACTGTGCTCTATAGGGAGCTGTATAACTTTGCTCTGGGGAGCTGTATAACTTTCTGCTCTATAGGGAGCTGTATAACTCCATGCTCTTTGGGGAGCTGTACAACTTTATCCTGTACAGGGAGCTGTATAACTTTGTGCTCTATAGGGAGCTGTATAACTTTATGGAGATGTAGTGCTGTACATTTCAATTTTCTGGAAGGCAGTACATGGGCATTTGTCTCTTGAAAGCTTACAATTACATCGCTATAGAACTAAAGTGATCCTGTAATTAAATGGAAGAGCTTTGTAATCATGTGCTTGAGACTTAAGTGATAAAGCCCACTTGTTCATGTTTTCTGCAGTGTCTGAGAGAGATCAATAACTCTGAGGGGGTGAACAAGATAAAGTTGAACAAGATGGCATCAATTTGTTTGTAGGTTTGTTTCATCTATAATCAATATGGTTTCATCTCTCTTTTATATGCTGCCATACTGACCTTTAAAGCGTTCCTTATAAAAAAACTTCCAGGACGTGTGTTTCTACACCAACCATGTGGGTTGTGTTTTTTTTATTTTGTTCCAATGTGGGTGATTGTAATTATGCAGCCATTGTTAAGCAGCACTGCAATCAGCCCTCCAAATTAAGTGTTTTGTGCAATTGAAGTTGCGATTGCTGATCAAGCGAAGCATCATGATTCCATCACTTAATAATGCCGGCAAAACTCAATGTTATTGAGTGGAGTCTGCTCAAATATTGGCCAGCAATAAGGACGGAGCCTCTTTGATGTGACTGCCACTACCAGATGGGATAATATTGCATTCAAAGAAACAGTTGTTTATCGTATTTGAGTCAAATTAACCGCAGCTATTTTCCTTTTGTCAAAAGCATGTCAGATTTGACGGAGCATTGTTTGCCCCACAGCCTTCCAATATTCCTCCATTTCCACTGGGAGTTCCTGTGCAGTCTGCTTCAATAGTATAAAGGTCATTACCTTTTTCAGCAGCTGTTCCTTCCCAAGCCCTGATCAATGCCTGCTAGAGGTATGCTGTGACACCTTCACCCCCTCATCATAATAACTCCCAACGTGACCACACTGCCAGGGTTTCACTAGTTCTTCTCAATGAAGTGTCTTCCCATTCAGGTAGATACATTGCCACACCATACAGTCAGCCAGACTTGACATAATGTCAAAAGCACACTTAACCCTTTAGCACCGAGACCATCTTACGGGACGACTTTCCCTCTGATATGCCCCTTCACCAATTGAAAGGTAACTGGACAGGTTATGTGTCAGCATCAGTAGCTTTGAGAGCTAGCATTGAGCATCAAACCTGTACACATATATGGTGCTCATTTACACATGTATGTTATTGTGTAAAGCACAATGTGTATTAGTTGTACATAAACAGGAGCAACAGTGCCACATCTCCTCTGTATAGTTCTGATCCAAAAATATAGTGTACATGTGTATAAACCACATGTTCATATGTGTGAGGCATTCATGTGTATAATGCATTATACAAACAGTAGGAACATTGCCACAATTCCATGTAGTTCCAAAAAGTAGCACAATCCAAGCGCTCTCTGCTCATATGGGACCAATCCAGTCACTGCCTGTCTAAACCTATACCTTAATTAATCCCTTTATCACATTCAATGCAAAATCGAGAATTCACTGCTCCGTTAGCCACATGAATTTATCAGTGGGTCCTCAGCAGGAAACCATCAAGTGTGTTCCACAGCTTTAATTACATGTAAAGGTATAGCTGGAAATCAACATCGTAGTCCTTCCAACTTTGTGGGATTCCGCGATTTTACTTTTTTTTCAGAATTTATAATTTTCAAGAATTCCACATAGATTTGCAAAGATCACATTCCCCCTGCCTCAGAAATTATTATAAAAAACAGTATCAAATGGACCAGACCTAGGACTGTGGTAGGGCCAATGATTTTGCATTTCAAAAAAAAGAGGAATTCCACTTCATCAGCAGAAATGTTTTCAAATTCCGTTTCACTGCTATATATTTATATATATTTCATATAAGAAAAAATTTCAAATTACATTTCAAGGATGAAAAAAATGCACAATTCCGCTTTGGCTTCGGAAAAAAACGGAAAATCATTGGCCCTACTGTGGGCTGGTAAGTTAATTTAAACATTTCAGTAAAAATATCGTGCATGTTGGTAACATGGAGAATGGAAACAAGAATTTTCGTTCATTTTTAAGAGCAGCAAAACGTTAAATTTTGAGACCCATAAGCATAATGTCTGGCTGTAGAGGCAACATTTGCAAAATGTGAAAATACATTTGTCTACCTCTGAAAAAAGATTCCCTATTAATGGGATTGGTTCAAACTGTTGAAAAAATATATATGATAAAATTGTTGAATTTGTTGGTGAAAGCAAGCGCGGATATAAATTTTAAATGGCCCGGAGAAATCAATTTGACTGTTAATGCAACAGTAAGTGTTAGCTGGTTATCCCTGTACATAAATTTGTAATATGAACATGAAAATTATCCATTGTATTGCAGGGATCCATTTAATACACCAAACTAAAGTGCCTTTTTATATGTATTGAATTCTTAAGACCCACTACGTCACAATCAGAGTTTCATCACAATATGTGACTTAACCATTTCCCCTTAAACCAGCCCAAACCAGCTGGTGTTCAAATGTGGTCTGCTTCAGTGTTTTCAACAAATTTCAAGAGCAATGAAAAACAATTTGACCGAGAATTGTAGATGGGACCTATCACATACCCAAGGTCAACAGGTTACTTTGGCATTTGTTGGGCACTTTAATCGTATCCATCCAACCCATGCCAAAAAAAACTGTTGACGCAGACTTAATTTAACTCTTTCAGTACCAAATTTTGGACTGAGTCAACAGCTTTTCTTGGCGCACATTTGGGGCAACGGGCACCGAAAAAAGCTGTTGATCTGGTTTATTCTCTTTAGAACTACAGGCATACTGGCACTTGAATGAAAGGTGTTTTTACGAGGAATATGAATCTGCGATCCTAATGATAAATCAGACTGGTTTAACTTAAGTAGATCAAATTTAGTCATAATTGGCAGGTAAAGAGTTAAGGGGGGAGGAGGGAAGGAGCCTTTGCCAGGACAAGGAAATATCAACTCAAATTTGAAATATTCTTGATGAAGAGGACAGAATTAATGCAGTCAGGTCCTCTTGATCATGTTTTCAGACAGTGGTTTGTGGCTTTTAACGACACAAAGATGATTTGAAATGACTGATGTCTGTGGATGGCACACACTTCTGTACTGCAGGAGGCTTGTGAGTGGTAAAGGAAGATAATAGATGAAACAAGTTGACATTTGCATGCTAGGGGCTTGCAGTAACATGACAAGTCACAATATGTTTTGCAACTATTGTCATTGTCTTACCACGAGTTCTGTCATATATGTATGTAGGTGTATATGTATATATATTTGTATATATATAAAAACACAAAGTGCTTCATATTTTGCTCAAATTTTGAATGTCAAATGTTCATAAGGTTTTTATTTAGAAGTTGATTTTCCATTTGCAATATGATGATTCACATCTCATCAAGCATTAAAGCCACCAGTGTTTCTAGGCTATACATGTACATGTAGGTCTCTGCAAACAGTCACTGAACAATATGTCAAGAAGAAAAAATTTCAGACAGCTGGTAGATCTATATTGTTTTTGTGCCACCATTATATATGGATGACATTCCAACTTAAACTTTAGGACAAAAAATGTAGAATATGATGTATCATCTTGGCTGGCACAAGTCTTGTTAATGTGAAGAATTATTGGGTGCATTCACCTTGCAGAAATATGCAAACCTCTCACTGTTTTGTTGAAGATTTCCCTGGACATCAATATGCAGTGACCATGGGCCATAACTATGCAGTGAGTTTCCTTGCTCTGATGTGTATATATAAGTTTTTGAAACAGGAGATAATGAATACTGCAAATCAACATGCACAGTTTTGCAATTATGTGACATGGAAGGGGACTGGTGTGGAATTGACTTTACCTATACCCTGTCAACAACCTCACTTACACATCAAATCAGACCTGGCTGCCCATGGATGTGTACAGACGGGTTAGGCTAGTCTCAACATATCCCCAGGCCCAAACCAAAACTCCAACAGGGTAAACATAACTCAAAAGGCTCAGTCTGGAGCATGATGAGTCTGCCTGAAAGATCTCAAAAGGCTCAGTCTGGATCATGATGAGTCTGCCAGGAGACTGAAAGGTCTCAAAAGGCTCAGTCTGGATCATGATGAGTCTGCCAGGAGACTGAAAGGTCTCAAAAGGCTGAGTGTGGAGCATGATGAGACTGCCAGTAGGCCAAATGATCTTGAAAGGTGGCCCATGATGAGCCTACCCGTAGGCTGAAAGATTTTAAAAGGCTCAGTTTTCAGGATGATGAGCCTACCAGCTACCTGAACAGATCTCAAAAGGCCTTACCAGCAAGCTGAACAGAAATCAAAAAGGCTCAGTGTGGAGCATGATGATAAGCCTTCCCTTCCTGTCATGTCAGGATACCTTGTCTGGCTGTTAACAATTAGCACCAACCATGATATACACATGTATATCATTACTGGGACACCACAAAGACAAGTTTAAGACACCAGACACAAAAATATGTCAAGTAGTGAATGAGATTGCATGACCATATTAAGCCTTGCCTCCAACGCAGACCCAAGCTGTGCATTTTTGTCAACTCTGCTGTGGTCTGCCCATAGCATTGAAAAAGTGACTTAGTTTCTGATTGGCTGAGTATGGTTGCTATGGTAACACGCTTCAGTACACTAGGGCCATAGGCTGCTACTGGTCTAGGCGATAATGATGAACTTCCAGATTGGTGTATCAGTCGGGGGGGGGGGGGGGGGTCACAGTATAGTTTTGTTTCCCTTACTATGAATAAAATCCTGTCGAAGAAGGGCAGACCAAGTGTAGTAACACGGAACTTGATCTGCTTGCAGGCAATATTAAACCCTGCCCCATTGTTAAAAGAGGTAGATAAAGTGCTCCCACATGACCATGCAGATTCAAAGTGCAGCAGAATGGGTGAGGGCCAAGGGCAGCCTGAGTACATTGTAGATACATCAGTCAGTCCCAGAACAATGTACAAATCATCATGCAGGGCCCATGCTGGACAACATACAAGACCACAGAGGTCTTCATTAGTTGCTTAAAACATTGGTCATTGGGTCTTGATCAAAGGCCATCCCTCTCCCTTCATCTCCATGGGTGATGAGCCGTTTTCTTTTCTGTTGTTAGCCGCTAGTCATCATGTCACCAGTGCTTCTAGGAAGGAAGGCAAAACATAGTCATTTTCATTTTTTCTGGTCCCAAGTGATCTCAAAATATCATCCATACAGAAGCAAAGGCTGTGTCGGGTCTGGTAATTACTGGTACATAGCAGACTATCTGCCGAGACGAAGAACAGACACTTAACGTATATATGTGTCTACACCATTTCTATTACTGTAGTGGTTTTATCTGGTAGTTTATCAATGCTTTTGTGGTAACTACGAGCCTTTTGTATATGTGTCCACACACTGGCAGCAGTCTGTACAGGGAAGGCTCTGCACACTTGTCTTTGTGAAGTCATTGTTCACCTATCCCTGTAGCCATACTGTATTATAAGTACCTGCTATATACCACTGCCTCTAGTGCCAGACAAAAATTATCAAATATGGCAGGCGGTGTTGAATTGCAGGTAAATCAACAAAGAATTACAATCTAGTGTATGGATATGGTAGTCTTAAATTATAAACTTTTATGTCAAAGTAAAAACAAATAAAGTGCACTGATTGGATAAAGGTTGTTTTCTTAATTTTGTACACCACAGGAAGTGGGCCTAGGTGCTGTGTCATATACTAAAAGCAGGCAGAGACTAAAATTTGTACCACAGTAGCCTCATTTTCATTTTGAAGCAGGTCACACATGTTTGCAATGGCAAAGGAGCACCACTTTGCTGACCAGCAAGATTTAGCATTACAAAAAAAAAGTATTGGTGCCACAAGCTATAGAGACATCAGCCAAATATTCAAGGCTTAATTACCTGAGGACGGACAGAATTCATACTTCTTTAGAGTTTGATGTGCATCTATCTTGAAGACGCATGTATAATTTCATATCTGAATATAATTAAAAAACACACAAGTGAGTTCGAAATACTACTCCAGTGGTACTTGCTGTATGTGGTCACCCCTTCTGCCAAGTAAAGTGACCACATACAGCAGGTGACCGGTCACTACAGGTATGTGAATTATGGCCAACTGGGACCTGTATTTGACTGGACTTCAAAGGGAACGCTAATCTGCTCAGCTGTCAACGAATCCCAACAACTTCTAAAGCATAAAGCATCATCACTGGCTGGCCTGGCATGTGGCTTCTTGAATCCCCAGTGCTCAGGCTGACTGAATAACATGCTTCTGTGGAAAATACTGGCCCCCAAATACAATGTTATGAAAATTACATCAAAAATTTTGCCACAACCATAGGCAGAGAAATTGACAGCTGATCCATAGAGTGTATTTTGTGAGGCAAAGGGAAGTGGTAATAAAATTTTATTGGGATGACAGTCAATAATTTCAACACCTGACCACAGCCACACAGGGAAATGCCCTTGTGACATTGTCATTACCCACAAACAAACAAAAAAAAAACAAAAAACACAATGATGGGTGCATTCAGTTTGGTTGCTAGCAGTTTAAATTTGAACCACTGTAAAAAGGGTGATAACCAGCCCCTTTTTCGGTACAAATTCAAAGATTCAATCATTTTTTGCCCCTGAAAATATGCCCATGCTTCATTGCCATCGCTTCACAAAACCATGTTGTCGTGTTTATGAACACTGAACATCGGTAATTTACCGTAAATGCTAGGATTCAAAAAAAGGAAAGAACTCCCATGATGCATCACAACATGGACACATCCTCACTGTTGTGAGTGAACACGTGTGAAGTTAAAGCAATAAAGTTAACATTTGGAAGCATGATAACATATAAATTTCCTCCTAATATTGATTTAAAGAACTTTTTAGAACATATGCCAGACGGTGAGTGTTATTAGTGGGATTTATGCTAGATTTTATTGCCATTTCAAAGTGAGGTAAATTTATGCTTCCAGCATAGAAAATTGATCAGACATCTGCATGTCAGTATCGTTAAATCTTACTTTGTTTCTATTTGAAGTGACCACAAATTATCAGAGTGGCTGTCTATATCCCAATGTTACCACTGATTTGGGGGTGGGGGGTGGGGTTTGCAATGACCACTGACTGCAGAATACTTGGTTTTGACTGACTGGAAAAACTTGGATTTTGACTGACCACTGACCGTGTTTGGCAGGTGGCCAGTCACCACAGGTCATTTAACATTGCAAAAGCTGTGTACATCGCAAATGTGACTGGTAACACCACGTGCTTGTCCATTACAGGTACAGTTTGTTTTTTTGTACTGGTGTATTTGCTTTTAATATGAGATAAAATTGTCATGGCATGCATTGGCCTGGTACACCATATTTGGCCACCTCAGCAAGCTGTGTACTACTCTGACCTTTAGATTCTACGACGCACAGCTGTGCATGCCATAACTGATAATGTGGTCTGTCATGACAGGTGGTCTTTAGAGCAGGTACTACTAGTACTGGACCTGTATATATTAATAAGGTAACCACCATGCGTGACAGATCAGCCACCTTCCTGCTACCTTGTCCTTCATAAGTGACCTTGACCCAGTGAGCTTGACCCATTTTCAAAGTCAAATATATATATTGATAAGGTGAGCACATGTATGAGGGATAAGCCATGTCCCTTGCCACCCCTTCCTGCCTACTGTGTGTACATTGTAGGGGACTTGACATACTACGCTGTCAATTATAACAGCGTGACTGAAGAAAGGTACATATACAGACATAGGATATACACAGATACTGGTCCTCAACCTCTCATAGGCTATATGGGTATACAGGTACTGGTTATTCAGTATGTTGAATGGTACAGTACTGTTTGAATAATAAAGTATTCTTTGTATACTCAGCTGTGCCTTGTAAGAAAACCAGTGTTTTCTATTGATATATTAAATAATGCAGTACAGCTTGGATAATAAAGTGTTGTTTGTATACTTACATGTGCTTTGGGAGAGAACGAATGTTTGCTGTCTATATATTAATGCTGCAGTACTGCTAGGCTAATAAAGCGTTGTTTGTATACTTACGTCGTACCTTGCCCGAGACGCAATCTGCATCCCATCACACCATGTTGTTCCTGTCTGACCTAGGTGTGCGTCAATACTTTAAATTTGTATCATTTAATAATTCATAGGAGGTCTCAATTTGTTTTTACTTGCTCAAGTTGTTCAATAAACACTGTTTAAACATGTTTCATATCACAGAACGGCACGATAATGTTGTCAGGCAACAGGCACGTTCTGAATGTCAAATATGCAGTATCACTTGACAAACACATGGGGAAAGCAAGTGAGACCAATACAGGAATGCATGTACACTCCTGGCTTGTTTTGATGTGTAAAGGCCTACAACTTGCCTGGTTTTCCTCACTTAGGTGTCGGTGTATTCTAACTGTCTCTAAACAAATTAGAAGAAAGCCGAGATAAAATTATCGGCTCCTGTGATGCTTTTTTTACGCTCCTCTGATGGCCACACAGTAAGAAGGTGGGACATTTATTGTGAATGACAAGAAAGCTGGGTGCAATGGAAGTTGAATCAGTGTGGATCTGTTTTAATAACTGATCTAGCCGTCGCCAATAAACAGATGTGGACCAAGACCACAGTGAAAATTCATTTTAACAGTTTCAACACAGGTTTGATATCGATTATTTCTGAAAACGAAACAATGAGGTTTACTGACCTGCCTGCATTAAATGGAAAACAATATGGATTTAATGAGCATGAAAAATATATAACCATCACATTTCAATGGGTTTATGAACAACAGAATTGTTTCAGGAAACCCAGAATAATTTGAAAGTATTCAATGAGACCAAGACTGAACAAGGGAGTTATTGAAGTGCTTTAGGGATCGCATGTTGTGGGCCAATCGACTGGCAAGCATCTGTGTTGGTTTTGCTTATCGAACAAACCCAAGTGTGAATCTGTTGCAATTGCACATATGTTGATAGTGTGAACAAATTGAGATTGATTCTGTTGTTTTCTCTCAAAGTAATCATATTTGAGTGGAGAGATAAGCCTTACTGGCACAGGTCCCCGTCTGCATTCTGCGCTACACCTACAGGGCACCTGTAGGCTCTACTCCCCCACAGTGGCTGGCCAGCGCGCACCGTGTACAGACAAGAAATGCCATGTGGAGTTGGCATTAAGTGCACCCTGCACTCACATCATTGCTGCAGTACTGGCAGCGTTCCTCTCTCAACAGCTCTCCAGCCTCTCAGTCAGCAACTTCCATTTGATATTAACCTTGCGCTACCACACGTCCTAACTTTGTGTCAGTGTTGGCCCCTCACACCAAATTCCTCCTTCACAGTTTATCTGTCTTTTGTTGTTTGGTGCACAGCAAAAATTGAGTTTGTAGGATGGACGCGAGCAGTTTTTTTAACATTTGTCTGATTGAGCGTGGGAGGTAGCCAGCATATCTTGTATACTGTTCCATACATGTGTATGTATATTCTTTGCATGCTGTGGTTTGCATTTTGATCATATAGACATTCTATATCTTGTACACTTTGACATGTATACTTTTTAACCCCCACCCCCACCCCCGTCAAGTCCATTAGCTGATGTGATATTTTCGTCATCATATCTGCACTTTGAAATACAGTAGCTGTTCACCAAATCAAGGAATATACATGTAAATGGCCATCAAACTTATATGCCTGAAGCATCTTAACAAGGCCTTGGATGAGCTCACTCCTTGGTGACCTTGACCCATTTTTCAAGGTCAGATTTGTATACCTGCAATCCTTCAAAAGGCTCTATGTTGAGAACAACTGAAGCCACAACTATCTGACTGTTATGCCTGAAGCAGGTTATAAAGATGTTGGATGACTTTTTGCCCTTCTGACCTTGACCCATTTTTCAAGGCCAGAAGGTATTAACATATAAGCTGTGATATCTTTGTTAACACAGTCAAGTTTTAACAAGTTTAGCTACCACCTCAAAACTTGTAAAGTGGATGCAGTTTATTGCATGCTAGGGTGAGTTTTTCATTCAGCTTCCTTGACCTGTTTTTCAGGTCACCTAAGGTTATCCTGTTAGCACTGGGGGGATTTAACTTATTCCATACTAGTCTCTGATTTTTCTGTATATTTACCTAGTTTTAAGACAACAATTGCATATTTAAATTCTTCATGAAAAGAGCTTTCATTCAAGTACCAACACGCCTACTGTCTTAAGTCAGTGCCACTGACCAAGGCCTGTGAACATATTATGGAATGAGTTAAGGGAATTTGCCTGCTACTTGTATACTTACGCGCTATGATGCACGTTGGGATTATACATATGTGTACAGTGGAATCTCATTAATACAGACCTCATTAATCTGTATGTCTCATTAATGTGAACACTTCTGGAACAGAATTGTTCATTTCAAGTAATAGTGATTCAGTAATCCAGATGCTTCATTAATCTGAACAGTTCACTGGGGTACAAAGATGTTCAGATTAACAAGGTTCCACTGTACACCGTACATTACAGTAGAGCTGTATTTAACACTTTCTTTCACCACAATCTTTAATTCATTAGATCTTTTAAAGAACAAAACAGATGTTTCTGGTTTTGGAATGCAAAATCCTGTGACTTGACTGTTTTGCACAAATGTTTCCTGCAAGGCAAATCTGGGCTTGCTTGTGGAAAACATTGCTGCAAGCAGAAACCAAAAAAGCTGTGGTTCACAATGCTAGCTGATACACCAGCAACTGCTGCACCACTTTTGAGAAATGGATACCTTGTCGCTGATGTGGTGGCATTTAATGATGAACCTGATAAACAATTTTATATTTTCTTTAACTCTTTCACTACCAGAAGCAACTGTAGTCAAATTTATGTTGTCAATATCTTATGCAACCAGCCACAGCTTGTCAAAGCTACATGTATTATTACGGATAAACCTAACTACCAATGTGTTTACCAGTTCACATCAATCTTCATCCTAGATTAAGTGTAAAACCTGTCACGTTAGAAGTCACATGGCAGCCTCATAGCATCCTGAAAACATTTAGCGGCGACAAGACGGCAAAGCACACAAGCTGAGGGAGCAAGTAGTCTGGACGACACGACAGGCATCGATAAATATGGACTCCCTGAATTATTAATTAATGGGCTGAAATGATGTAAAAATTTTGCCAAAATGCCTCATTTCATATCATTTGCTCTTTTGTTTTGTATAAGAAATGTGTTTTTGAGTGATAAAAAATACTAGGCAGTCAATAAATGCTTAAATTTGAGAAAAAAACAACAAAATATCCAAGATAGCAGCTGGGTCACATGACCTTCAGATATACTCTTAGCAACAGACATACAAAGCACTAATTCCATGCTCCGTGTAGTAGCAGATTGAGAACTTGCAGTCTTGTGTTTTGTAAGAGATAGTTGTTAATCTTTCCAACAGATTTCTTCAAGAATATGCCAAGAAATGCATGAACACCAGTGGATCATTCATATGGTTCTTTTGGGTGCATGACAAAAGGGATGACAACCTCCTGAATTATCAAATATTATTCTGAAATGGTATAAATTCTTGCCAGAATGTCTCACCATACTTGTTGCTTCTTTGTCATTGTAAATGGGTTATTGATTGATTAATAACAGTAAACAGCCAATTGATGCTGAAGGTTTCCTTGACTGAATAGCTTTCCTTGTGCAAAATCATGTCATTTTCCCTTAACTCATGCCATACTATGGTCACAGGCCTTGGTCAGTGGTTCTGGCACTGCCTGGCAAGTCAGGCTGCAGCTGCCCTTGCGGCAGC
Source organism: Hermodice carunculata (assembly GCA_964020975.1). Classification (NCBI taxonomy): domain Eukaryota; kingdom Metazoa; phylum Annelida; class Polychaeta; order Eunicida; family Amphinomidae; genus Hermodice; species Hermodice carunculata. The sequence continues at coordinate 47,338,852 of OZ026616.1, read as the reverse complement.
TGCAGCATGACTTGCCAGGCAGTGCCAGAACCACTGACTTAATAGTATAGGCATGTTGGTACTTGAACGAAAGCTCTTTTCATGAAGAATTTAAATGTGCAATTGTTGTCTTAAATCTTGGTAAATATAGGGAAAAATCAGGGACTGATATGGAATGAGTTAAAATTGCTGATTTAATGTGGCAATGGAGGGTGGTCATTTATAGAAATATGGCGGTGAAAGGGTTTAGTGAATATACAGTTGTCCTGTCTGTACTGCAGGGACTGTATATGCAGGAAGCAGATGACATAATGAGGCTAGAGGCTACGAGAGTGAAGACTGCTTGAAGAACTTTTGTCACTGTGAAAATGCTTTTGACTGTCACTGGTGTGGGGTGCTAGTGTCCTGGGGTCATGGGGAGCATTGGTATTGACTGTCACTGGTGTTGGATGCTAGCCCCTTTAGGGCCACATCAGAATCCTGTTCTAAATATTATCACAAACATAAAAAGTATTATCAAAATCCTATTCCAAACAATGTGTCAGAGCCATGGAAAGCACATCAGAATCCAATTCCAAATACAATTTGTTTATGTAATATCTAAGGGAAGACAGCAAACATTGCAAATCCCTTACTTATTTAAAACCATATAGTCCTGAAATTGAAAAAAAAAAAGCTAAAAGTACCGGTACATCAAAGTTGCATTTCGTTTTTTTTTCTTCCACATCAATGCAAGTTCCCTTCCAAGACGTCAGAAGATGTAGTGAACAGCCTAAGCTGCTGCCTAGATGTTGACACCAATATTATACCTGTTACAGCCTGCATGTCAATATTGGCCAAAGTCTGCAGTCAACCGAAAGTCGTGGTCCAATATTTGTATACATTTAGTGATTGCTTCTTTTCTATGTGGGCCTTGGGGATTGCTAAAGTATTGGAGGGTAATTTGTTGACGGTGGTATTGTTGTACCTCGAGCGGTGTGTCAGTGGCGTGTGGACTAAGTCTGCCACAGTTGTAGCGGTTAAAGGGACTTGTTTGGTCTTCCAGATGAGGTTGACTCTCTGTGATTAAGTCTGTTTACTGATTTGTGGCTTTGTAAATTGGCAGTGGACGTGGCCAACAATCAGCATCAATATGTAACCAATACGCCTTGCTCTCAAGCCATGTCATCAAGTCTCAATGTGCCTTAAAATGGTCCAGTTTAATTAGTTGGAGGCACTTAGATGTCTCTGTGGCAGCGGGGGGGGGGGGGGGTGGGGGTGGTGGAGCCATAATGTCATGTCAACACAGAGAGCGGCCTCGGACACTGGCGGGGGGGGGGGGGGGAACTGTACATGGTAGCCACACAGTGCCAATATTCCCCATTAATGGCCACTTCAAAGGGCGGTCTTTGTTGTCAGAAAGGCGAATATCATGGGCTGCAACTTGTACAGAAGAGAATTAAGGACTGATGTCCAAGACTGAGTTCACATGAGATGATCCACAGTGGATCGTCGAGGACTTGTCTCACTACCCAGTTGTGTAGACCAGGCCTTTGTCTGTCTGTCTCCTTTGGACCACACATTGTATGACCATCCCCCCCAACAAATGGTTACATGTACTAAACATTTCTTAACCCTCCAAGTGCCAATTGCTTGATTGAGTCAATAGTTTTAGTTATAATGCACTTTGGGTCCAAAGTATGTGCTGAGGAAAGCTGTTGACCTAGACTGCTTACTTTATGTAGAAGCACTGAACTAAAACTAGGATGCTGGGACTTGAATTTAACCTACGCATCCTGGGAATCGAATCAAAACAAGCCATGCTGGGGCTTGAATTTAGGCCAGGCATGGTAGGACTCGGTTTAAAACTATGGACTTGAGTTTGAAATAGGCGTGCTGGGACCTGAATGACAGGTCTTCACATGAGGAGTTTGAAGCAGTGTTCTATCAGAGTAAGTGGGTATTTCAATTGTTGTAAGCAGGACACAAATACCCAGCCTCATGGCCAGTTTCATATAAATACGCCAGTTTCATATAAATACACCTTATCATGTTTTCCAATCAGAAGTAGCTTTACATTCATACTATAGACCAATAGAAGCTGAAGAAGCAAAACTGGAAAATGTTTGATCAATGAAAACAACTCTTGGTGCAGATTTCCCATGACCCATTCTCCAAATTAACAGCTTTCATATTCCTTTAGTGTATTGGAACCCTGTCAGTGGAGGGAATTTAGCTGCTTTGCTGAGCAAGTACTGAATTTTTACTGCACAATGAAATGTGTTCGTGGTTTTCATAGTCTGATGGTATGACATGTTGATGTGATCTTGCTTACTTACCAGTACCTTGGCCTAACGTGTATATTCATCTGCCCGTGCAATAATACTATGCTAATGACTGGTGAGTCAATCATGAAAACATCCATAGAATAAAGTGTTACTGGGATAGAACGGGGTTGACTTCAGTTTGTGCAGGGTGGCTGGTAGTTCAAGACTAGCACCATTGAGTGAGCAAACATCCAGGGCCTGCTTGCTTCAACTCCTGCCCTGGTCTTACTTTGTCCGCTCAGCCAAAACAAACAGGATCAAAGCCCTAAACCATTATTATATCATGAATTTCGCATCTCTAGGTGACGTCTAGTGGCTTGTGGTTCTGTGCTCCTTAGTCTGCAATAATTCTATTCTATTGTGGAGTATTATCAGACTATTGATTATTCTGTATAAATTGAACTCTCTCTTTCTGTGTGTGTGTGTGTGTGTGTGTGTGTGTTTTTTTTATTGCTGTTTCAGTACAACCTGCCCAACCTGTCCTAAGGAATTGATGCCAATTCTTTCCACCTTGTCTTAAGGGCCCACCTGCTTGACACACCCAAAGCTGGCCTTTATAAATCAGTCCCCAGCAAGCCATTTAATCTGTGCTGGTGGGCACCCAGTGTTCTCTTTTGACCACTGCATATATTAATGCTAAAGATTAAGTATGGCACAATATATATATATATATATATATATATATATATATATATATATATATATATATATATATATATATATATATATATATATATATATATATATATGCACACATATGCATGATGTACCAGTTCTTGATAGGCTAACCCGTGTGGTTTGTAAAAATGCAGCACAATACGTCACTGACCACCGATAGGAAAATTGTTGTTATAAATTTTTAGAGACTTCAAGTTCTATGCTTGATTTCCATGGTAAAACCTAAACAAAGTTGTCTTTTCTTGACGAATGCAGGTGGTCTGTGCAAGACATCTCCCTTCAACTGTGGTGTCCAGCTTGTAAAACAATTTTCCTATTCTCCATGTAGATACTGAAAACTCCACAGAGATAAAGTTTTGGAGTGGGTCAGCAGGGCAAACATTTTATGTATAAGTACACTGGAAATCAGTTTATGAAAAGTTAAAAAAACTAGGGTCTCTGCTATTATTAAAATATAAAATGTGTGGGTTCTCTTCAAAGTGTTCTTTTTTGTGCAGCGTAAGGAACACAAATATGCATTTATCAGCACTTACCATGGTAACTAAGACGCTGGGGAATGGAAACAGAGATCGTTGCACAAAATTTCAAAGTTCAGAGACCGGCAACTCATCACAAATAAAGATAGATTAGCAGGTGATAATAAAAGTGTTTTTGCCCACCCTATGGACAATTGCAACATATCGATAATAGGTACTGTACACCAACTACACACATATATATATATATATATGTAAATCAGAGACAAGTATGGCTACTGTCCTGGTGGCTAGCCTTCAAAGGGTCAACATGTACTTTATGGTATTGTTTGTTGACAAAGTCTTGATGTTGGTCATACCTTATTCCTATGGAAGCTTTGTCGTGAGGTGATTTTTCAAACTACAGTGGTCCCCCTCTTATAAGGCCCTGCTGTAGAGAGGCCACCCTGTCTACAAAGGCCAGTTCTCCATGCAGCATGTATGGTATCTCCATTGTATTTTATGCCTCAAGAGAGGCCGTCCCTCTTATAAGGCCACTTTTCTAGTGCATTTGGGGTGGCCTTATAAGAGGGGGACCACTGTAATACAATACAGGTTTATGCTTATATAACAACTTACCCTTCTTACTGTATTTTTGTCCACTTAAAAAATAAAAAACTTTGATTGTGTCTGGGGTAATAACCTGTTTCTTAAACTTATGTGAAAAAAATACATAAGCTCATGTCAGTTTTGTGTGCCCAAGATCAGATCAGCAGACTCAAAGAAATAAATAATTTACATAACTGAATGGAAAAATGGTATTTAAATTCCTAATAACTTTTGCATGACTGTAAAATATATCATTTTACTATTGACATTTTGACAAGGATTACTGCTTGTTATAAACTCAGAAACCTTGTGACAAGAATTAGTGTTTGTTATAAATACACAGACCTTTATGACAAGGAGTACTGCTTGTTACAAATACAGAGACCTTATGACAAGTACTGCTTGGTATAAACAGACAAACCTTGTGGCAGGGAGCACTGCTCTGTTGCTTGTTGTAAAGATAAACCTTATAACAAGGAGTACTACTTGTTATGAACACACAGAACTCGTGACAAGGAGTACTGTTTATAACAACAGAAACCTCAGCACAAGGAGTACTGCTTGTTATAAAGACACAGACCTCAGGACAAGGAGTACCTGAAAATTTTTATAAACACACAGAACTCATGACAAGGAGAACTGCTTGTCAACCTTAACACCCTTAAACTGGCCAAAAGTGGTTGGATGTAAAATGTCTGGTCCAATTTACACTTATTTTAGTGATTATGACAAATGCGTAAAAACAATAGTGGCTGGGCCTTATCACAAGATGAGCCCTAGGTGTGGGGGGGGGGGGAGTATGCCTTTAGCACCCTATTTGCTCCAAGGAAAGATCTTCATTTAGTCTTAATTCAGTGGGGTAATGAGTTAATTGTAATGTATTTGGTGGTATCCACTAATGGAAATAGCATCAGTTGTAGAGTGGTCCACATCCTTCTTGTGGAGTGGTCCATGTGATTGTTACAGCTTGAGCACATCAAGTGGAGTTTATTCAAGACCTCTAAACATACCACATCATTTTTTTTGACAATGTCACTTGAAGACCCACTCTGGGCAACAGGAGCAACTGTTCAGCTGCTTCAGCCAGCAAGATGACTACATCTGTGTTGATGTTTGATTATTCAATATTTACTTAAGTGGGTGTCCAATTTGTTTGCTAGATGCTTGCCACGTGTGGATGTCTATAAGGTTTACCTGACACCACTGTACTGCGCACAAGGCACAGCCACCAAGCACAAAGTCCAGACTAGATCCACACATCAAAAGTATCCAGATAAGCTTTATCTTTTGGCAAATTAGCACATATGGACTAGAGTTGTGTGTACAAATGTTGGACCCACAAGAAAGCAGAGATTGTGTCACGGTTACAACTGGGCTATGACCAGAATATCTTGGAAAAGACGCCTGCGAGATGGTCACGCCCTCTTACTGCACTCCCGCAATACCTGTCACCGTCTCCCCCTCACTGAAGTATTTATATCACTGATGCCATGTGTCCACAGAAAGACATGTACAAGACTTTATGATGTTACAGCTTGTATGCAATCTTCCAATCAGGCCTAACTGTATTGCCAATCTAGCTTTCATGATTTGTGTCTATCATACCTGTACTGAGCTCTGTACAACGTGAAACTCCCAATGTACATGTATTGATGTCCCATTAAAGGTGGTCCTTAATTTAGGATTATGCAGGATTAGGGGAACTGAGTGGCGGATGGTGTTCTATGGTGCTGTGTACTGTATGTTAGCTGTGTGCTGATTGAATCCATTACTTGCGATATTGGCCAATGTATGTAAGATAATATTGCTGTATTGCTTCGTGAGAAAATCCCATCAACCTGAACCCACTGGATGGACTTAAAGCATTGATGTTTGATGCTGCTGTAATCAGCTGAAAACCTTCCCATAAAAAAATTAGCATCTTGATGATTTTTCAATATTTCTGTAAAGTCATGAAATGTTTTGTCAAGACAAAGATAAATATGTTTGCCAACAGGATACACAGGAGAACTATTGTTAATGACGGCTGATCTAGTCGTTAATGTGTAATTAGAGACAGCGAGGTGCAGTGTGGTTAGGACTGACTTGAGAGAAGTGGGGTCTATGCGATTTTAATGGAGTCTTGTCAGGCAAATCAGTGGCACGGTTTTAATGGTTATCACCGGAAATACTGTTAGCGAGTGCCTAACTATCCCTGATTTTTGTGTCCGTTTTGGACAGACTACCATATAACTAGACTTGCATGAGGCAGGATCATGGTACTCTCCCATCACCGAGACCAGCATTTATACCACATCAACGTAACATACAGACTTTTGATATCACACATCACAGCATTGCCATATATCCCTGAAGACAAAACATTGTGCTTACAGACTGGCTGCAATGACAAGCATATGTGAGTGTTGCCACTGTATAGTTCCTCTGAGACATATACCCAAATAAGATCAATGCAGCCAGAAAGCATCAAAGAGTCTTTGTGGAGATGTGAGCTGACTTGACACCCTAGCTGATCACTAACTGGTCTTATCACGGCAGACACTGATACAGTTGGAAGCAAGTTGGGGAGGGCGGAATGCTTGGCACACTGGCATTGGTTAGAACACACAAGGTGGCTCCTCAGGTCAGGTTATCTCTCGATCTGAACTTAAACAGGCAATATATTCTGAGCTAGTACTAGTAATGAAGCAAGTATAGCTAATTTGTCTATTTAAAGTGACTCACGTGTGTAGTCAAACTGGCTTTTCTCTACCCAAATTGATTCCAAGTTTTTCCATCAGTATAGGCTGTGTGCTTGTGTAACAAATCAAAGTTTAAATATTGGATCAAATTTAAAGAAATATAAAATATCCTTACCCAATTTGGCTAAAAGGTGATAAGTATTTTCAGCCAGATCCCTTTTGTATTACCCCTTCCATTGTATTCCAGCTCACTGACTAATGGCCGGTGCCAGTTCACTGACTAATGGCCAGTGCCAGCTAGCTCACTGAGTAATGGCCAGAGCCAGCTAGCTCACTGAGTAATGGCCAGTGCCAGCTCACTGAGTAATGGACAGCTCATGCACCAGCTTTAAAGCCTCAATTTGGCAACATGCTGTATTCCAGCCCAGTTGAAACCACGTGTGCATGTCCAACTAGTGAACTTTTATGGCTACTCCCTTTGTGACTGTATTATCTCATGTGAACAGTAATGGATAGATGACATAAGTGTTAATGAGAACTATTCCCTTCCATGATCGGGAACAACTTTTTCTTTATGATTATACAAAGTTAACAACATGTGTTGCTGGTGTCTATTGCTTGTCTTATCAGATTAATTACCACAAGTGAACACAGGGGAATACATCAAAGGTTGCACTCAACCCTGGCTTTTACCCCAAGCCCTGGATTAACTCATTCCATACCAGTCCCTGATTTTTCCGTATATTTACCTAGATTTAAAATGACAATTGCATATTTAAATTCTTTATGAAAAGAGCTTTTATTCAAGTACCAACATGTCCATAGTCTTAAGTCAGTGATTCTGGCACTGCCTGGTAAATGATGCTGCAGCTGACCAAGGCCTATGACCATAGTATGGAATGAGTAAAAAACCACTCAAGTTTAATGTGCTGGTAAAACTGAGTTTCTAATGAAAAACAATAAGATTCAAAGGTATTTGGCAGATCCCATTTGGCAGCTTCATTGCTACCTGCATATTGGTCAAAGTGGCCCTGGCGGCTTCATGAGTAATCTAAAACTATAATACAGGGCAACTGTGGGGGCTGTGTTATTGTTATAAAGGTTTGGTAGTTTTGAGTGCATCATAAAGACAAGGTGTTGCTTAACCCATCACCCCTTGACTTATGACTGAGTCAACAGCTTTCCTTGGCATAGGCTGGGCACCAAGTGCCCAACCCATGCCAAGGAAAGGTGTTGACCTGGGGCATGTGATGTTGATAGGCCTCATCCACAATTCTCAGTCAAACTATTTTTCATTACGGTTGAAATTAGTTGAAAACACTGAAGCAGAAAACAGTTGACCGTGAACTGGTTTTGGTCAGTTTAAGGGTGAAAGGGGTCAAACAGGCCTAGTAATGTGGTGGACAGCCTGATGGTCTTGCCAGTGGTGGCAGTGACTTAAGGAATAAGCTGAAGGAAGATGTCACAGCAATCTTTGTGGCATTACTGGTAGCTAGTTTAACCCTTTCTCCCTTGAATTAAGACTGAGTCAACAGCTTTCCTTGGCATGGGTTGGGCACTTAACCCATGTCAAGGAAAGCTGTTGACCTGGGGCATGTGATCTTGATAAGTCTCATGTACATTTCTCAGTCAAATTGTTTTTCACAACTGTTAAAATTATTTGAAAATACTGAAGCAGACGACATTTGACCACCAGCCAGCTTTGGCCGGTTTAAGGGGGAAAGGGTTAAAAGCAGTCTTGATGGCCTCATGGCAAGCCAACAGATGTAGCTAAAAATTGGCCTAGTGGCTGCATGGGAAATGAAAAAAGTTTGAAAGTGTTGTTCAAGACTTGCTTGGTGGGTATACGGGGAATCGAAAGGAATCCTTCAACACTACCATTGGTACAAATTGATAATCTAACTGAATCACTCAAAAATGGCCTGGTTTAAGGAGACTCAGAAAGTTGCCAGTGGCCACAGTGACTTGAAGAGCAGTCTGAAGGTGGACTTCACAGCAATTATAGGCAATATACAGGTATCACTCAAAACTGCCTCAGTGGCTATGTGGGTAACCTAAAGGAATCACTCAAAATTTGCTTGTTGAGTATGTGGGTAATCTAAAGTTATTGCTCATGATTTACATGGTGGGTGTACCATGTATGGGTGATCTAAAGGTATTGCTCATGATTTAATTGGTGGGTGTATGGGTAATCAAAGTATTGCTCATGATTTACTTGGTGTGTATGTGGGTAATCTAAAGGTAGTGCTCATGATTTGCTTGGTGGGTATATGGGTACTCGTAATCAAGGTATTGCTGATGATTTAATTGGTGGGTATGTGGGTAATCAAGGTATTGCTGATGATTTACTTTGTGGGTATGTGGGTAATCTAAAGGTATTGCTCATGATTTAATTGGTGGGTATGTGGGTAATCAAGGTATTGCTCATGATTTAATTGGTGGGTATGTGGGTAATCTAAAGGTATTGCTCATGATTTAATTGGTGGGTATGTGGGTAATCTAAAGGTATTGCTCATGATTTAATTGGTGGGTATGTGGGTAATCAAGGTATTGCTGATGATTTACTTTGTGGGTATGTGGGTAATCTAAAGGTATTGCTCATGATTTAATTGGTGGGTATGTGGGTAATCAAGGTATTGCTGATGATTTACTTTGTGGGTATGTGGGTAATCTAAAGGTATTGCTCATGATTTAATTGGTGGGTATGTGGGTAATCAAGGTATTGCTGATGATTTACTTGATGGGTATGTGGGGATTCAATGACATACATCCTGTATTTTCTGCCTGGATTCAGTCTACAGCTTGATGAGCTGTACAATTGTAGGGCCCCACTGTACTTCTACTGCTTGCCTCTTGTACTGAGCAATGCCAGTCTGAATCAAGTTTGTCATGGGGATACAGATAGGATGTCAGCTTGTGGTAACACTGTATAAGTAGAGACTGGCACAGTGTTGTCAAAGTAAAGGTTAACACATTCTACTCATTCAAAAAGAACCTCGTCTTTTATGTGGGCATTTTGGTTTATGAAAGCTTTTTTTTTTTTTTTTAAATGTTCTAGAGAGAAATTTGAGTATGCAATTGTCATCAAATGCTGTGTAGGTATAGAGGGACATTTATCATTTGCAAGCATTGAGTTAATCGTGTTAATGTAAATGGGCTGCAGGTGAAGCGGAGAGATTATGAGGATGGTATAGCTGGGCCTCATAACAAAGGCACCCCGATGTGATTACATTATAGAGCATGCAGCCATTGCTGCTAATGTCACCAACCACTGCAGAGCATGTGCCCTAAAGCTATGGGGAGATCATGATAGTGTATATACTCATGAATTTGTAAGCACGCTATTGCGGGGAATTTGCCAAGGAAGCACTGAAGCTGCTCAGTTATACACATAACTGTACCTCATAGGCTGTAGTCTAATACACTCAGTAATACGCATAGTTTTACTTGGTCTAGGCTATGGTCTAATACACACAGCTGTACTTGGTGTAGGCTGTAGTCTTGTGCGCTCAGTAATACATATAGTTTAATTGGTCTAGGCTGAAGTCTAATACATTCAATAATACACACAGCTGTACTTGGTGTAGGCTCTAGTTTAATACACTCAATACACATAGCTGTACTTGGTGTAGGCTATAGTCTACTCAATAATACACATAGCTTTACTTGGTGTAGGCTATAGTCTAATACACTCAATAATACACATAGCTTTACTTGGTGTAGGCTATAGTCTAATACACTCAATAATACACATAGTTTTACTTGGTGTAGGCTATAGTCTAATACACTCAATAATACACATAGCTTTACTTGGTGTAGGCTATAGTCTAATACACTCAATAATACACATAGTTTTACTTGGTGTAGGCTATAGTCTAATACACTCAATAATACACATAGCTTTACTTGGTGTAGGCTATAGTCTAATACACTCAATAATACACATAGCTTTACGTGGTGTAGGCCATACTCTAATATACTTAGTAGACCATGTAGCTGTCCATGTACTTGTTGGTTATAGTCTAACAGACTCAGCTATACACATACCTAGCTGCACTTGGCGTAGGCCACTTTGAGCTCTATTTCTTTAATACCAAATAAGAAGTGCCTTTTCAAGCAGGGGCCTTGGTTGTTACTGCAAAGTGAGGCACATACAAGTCAAATAACATGGACTCATTTTTGACTGGAGTGTCTTTTCAAAGAAGCCTCTCAGAGAGAGAAGTACCACCTCTTATAGGTAGTGGGTGGGGTTGTTCTCTGTTTTTGCGACAAACCAGACAATTCAGTGTCTGAATTTTGAGTGTTTGCTAATGGCCTATTGATTCAATGCTCTCTGTGTACAGCAGGCTTAATGGCTGGCCACAGCAGCCCTCATCTGCACTGATTTTAACACTATCTCTCTGCTCCAGCACCCAGCCCCTCTCCCTCCCCCCCCCCCCCCCCCGCCTCCACCCCTTAGCTGCTGAAGCAGGCCTCCATGCCTCCAGATATTTACATGGCATATTACACCAAAACTTTGCACAGTTGACTCAAACACTGAAGAAATATTTGTAGTGCTGGGATGATCTGTCTTTGCTGTTAGGCAAAAACTGCTGGCTGGCTCATTCACAAAACAAGGAGCAAGGAAACGTTCGTAGCATACATTGAGCTGCACACGCCCAGGCAGACAGTCTGCATCAGGGAGTCCTGGCGTACCTCTCTTCAATCACACTACCATGCCATTAAGGCTGTAAGTTTCTAGACAAGCAGTCTGTAACAAACTATGAATAGTTTTTTGACAAAAAGACAAAAAAAAATACATATATATATATACATAAGTGTCTTACATTTAACTTGCCCTGTTGTGTTGACAAATGTGACAGGGGGTTGTGCCTGTTCATGCAGTATGCATGGACATGTATCTTTTATTTAAAGCACAGGCATGTTAGGCTAATTTACCAATGGCCATACATGACACCCCACAGACATATCTACTCTCTTTGTTACCGGGGGATTGAATGGAAATCATAGTGTACATTACTTCTGCCTAGTCTGCTATGTTTTCAGCATTGTACTTTGTGTTTTAGTTGATGTCCATTGGCACTGAGAAAATAAGGTCAAGATCAACTGGTTTATGTGGGTTCTCAGTAGAGGGCTCTGCAGGCACGTGGGCTCTGTATGTGTATTTCCATTAGTTTACATTGTAATTTGCACCTATATTACTTTAAAAATGCTTGACCTAGAAACACCAAATTTCTCGTTGTAAAGGGCTGTAATTGGTTAAAATACTCCAGCAAATTTAGTAGCTTTTGCTGCAAAACTACTTAACATATTGAATGTTATTTCAATACAGAATCCTATGGGAATACATGTACACACCTCTAGCCTGCAAGGATTTTGTGTATTGGGTTGTGTATTCGGCCAAATACACATAAAATTGCCAATTGCGACCCCACCTTTTCACGTCAGCGATATTAAGGCGTATCTTTGACACATTTATTGAGTAAAAGAAAACCAGGAAAATAAGACCCGCATGCACTCCGTGCATTTCAATTAAGCAATAGCTGCTCCTATGTTTAAGGAGGTTAAGTAGTAGAACATTGATTGATACATGCATTCAGAGAGAGTATCAAAATATAGGGTAATGGGCTGAAAATGGCCTGACCTTGCAGCATGGGGCAAACTGGGGCTTTCTAAATAGCCTATTGCTTTGCAAGCATAAAGGGTAATTAATCAGATACCAATGTAGCCTGTATTTAATATACATAATTAAATGAATATCAATATAGCCAGTATATTATACACATAATTAAGTGGATACCAATATAACATGTATAACCTGTATGTAATACATGTATACGAAATTAACTGCATGGTACCCCCAAATCCTGTATATACATAATTAACTGGACACCAACATAGCCCATATACAATATACATATTAACTAACTTAATACCAATCAAGCCTGTGTATAATATACATGGATATAAAATACATAATTAGGTGGATCGAATTTCTTCACCCCACACAGTGTAATTTCCTTGCCACATTAAACAGTGCAGTGTGGACCAGCCGGCCAGCCAGTACATATATTCAAACCATAACAGTTTTCTAATGTTCCATTGATTCACCTTGACACCTTTGTGGACAAACACCAGGATTAAGTTATCGGGCGGGGGGTGGGGGGAGGTGGAGGAACTTAACAGCGGACTTGTCTGGAACAATAAGGCTGAGTGATTTGCTCAAGGTTACAGTGAAAAACTTTGATGTTCATCATTTTAACCTATGAGATGAGAACTGTTCTTCATATGTTGTCTGTGCATGGACAGCATCAGATCAGTTCAGTTTGTACTCCTGCCAGTCAAGCTAACAGCAAAATGGTTCCCAAGTGCACATGTCACAAGGAAGCCCAGAAAATATTCTGACATTTTGTAAGCTAGCAGAAATACTTTAAGAACTTGAGAGTAAATCACAGAGACATATTGTTGCAGAGTATCGCATATCAAAAGGAGCTGTGGGCAACATGGTTTGTCCACTGACGATGGTCAACTCTGTGCAGTGGGCACCTCCCTACAGTGGGCACTTTTCTCCAGTCCCAAGGTTGCCCACTGTATAGAGGTTTTACTGCATATGGTCATGATTTATATGGAACCAAATCATTCATATAGAAGTTGTGTTTTCTTCGTAAATTTGACAAATGTACAGTGGTATTAGTAGTACATATATGTATGTGGGAGCAGTATTAGGTTAACATTGTCCTACCAATGGACCAACAACCTGCCTGGCCATAATTCTGCCCCAGAAACTTGTGGAACAAAGTCTACAAAAATTTCAATTCTTTTGAATGTCTGGAAATGTTAAACATCAAAACTTGAAGCATTATCCACCTTGTGGCTGAAAAAAAAAATCAGCTTGGTACTCAAGTTGGCCCTTCATCTGAAGAAAATTATTTGATCAGTGACATATTAGTTCTTGGGAGAGATGTGAATGTGTAAGAGAAGCCATAATTGTGATAATGAGACTGTCCATTCTCCCCTCCCAAAAGAAGAGCATACTGCTGACATTTAGCAGTATGGTTCAAAAGAGAGGCAATGTGAAACCTTTACATTGACTGGTATCCTGCTTTTCATAGTCATACATATTCTATTTTTGACATTGCAAGATTAGCAATTATAGTATTGTATGGATTTGAATTTTGTTCTGTTATGGTCATCTCTATGCTGCTGAGTTTAGATACAGAGAATCCGTGATTATAGGCCATGGATCTGGGGCAAGGAGTTGGCATGAGTTGGGGGTTTGGGAGTTTTAGTGAGGCTTCTCTGAGCAAAAACTCCAAAGTCCCCCACTGAGTGCCAACCCCTTGTCCCAGATTCATGGTCCACATATACATGTATCCTTCATTATTGTTCTCACATACCTTCTAGCTATAGGCTGTTTTGTACTGCAAAACAAAGTTGAACCAAGTAAGTTTTGCTTCCATACCCACCATTTAAAAAAATATATATAGTGAAAACTGGTTATAATGACACCATCTGTCCCCTAAACAAGTGTCAGATAACTGAATATGTCAGATAAAGGAATCAAATAACAAATAAAATAGACCTTTTCCCATGAAATTTGTGTCCTTATATTGAATATGTCGGATGTCTGAGTGTCGTTATTGTGAGGTTTCACTGTATTATCTAAATGGAACTCAGCATAGATAGTACTATGCACAAATGGTAAATTAGTCTTTGCACTTCAAAACTAGAGTTCCTCAGTTCATTCAAAGTTAATTGAATATATCTGAGAAGATTTCTACACATTACTTTGTGATAAAATTTTGTTGAGACACAATAAAAACTATATTGAGACATGTATGTTTTCAAAATAGGAACAAATAGTTTGTTTACAAACAATTGTAGATCAGCTGTTTCTCCATGGAGCTCATTTGTTATACAGGGTTTTTTTGTGTTTTGATCAGCTGTTCCTCGAAAACCTCATTTATTATGCAGGCATTTTCCATGTAAGTCATTGATTTATGTAGGGTTTTTCAAGTACAGAAAAAGCACTGCTGTGTAGGATTTACATGTTTCTAACAGGTGCAAAACGCGCTGTAGCATATTATTAAGTCTTATTGATGATTTATAGCAAATTCTATGCCTTCCGCTTGCACTTTTGTAGGCCTAATAATATAGGCAGTAAAATGTAAGCAGTATCGTCTGTTTATCTAATGGACACTGATTAATCATGTGACTAAAAGTAGTGCATGTGACAATTAAAAAGGAGCATGGCTTTTCCTTTTGTTATTAATAATTATGAATTAATTATTGTTGGTTCAAAATGTGATGTGAAACAACGGTAGACCTGATCCCAGATACTAACAGGGATAACATGTCTGAGATAAACCAGCTTCAGGTATGTTAGAAAAAAAGTATAATTGTGATAGAAATATGGGATATGCCTAGATTGTTCTCTGATTCTATGCTAAATCTTGCTGTGCTTAGCACCACCTGGTGGCTGGACTCAACATTTTGGATTTTATATTGTGAAGATTATATCACTCTGTGTAATAACATGCACAATATCAAACGGTAGATGTACGGCTCTGCCACTACATGGAGCCGTGATGAATTTTGGTGACAGGACTTAATACCATAGATACCAATCTTATCATGACACCATAACTGTATTGAATATGCAGTATTAAAAAGTGTACTGTAAATTGCTTTAATTTCACTGTACTCTTATTTTGCTGATGGCACAAAACCGTGACAATGAGAACACAGTAAAATAGTATTTTTAAATTGTTTGAATAGGAATTGTGTCCAAAACAGTGAAATCAGAACTACCGTGAAATGTCAAAAACACAAAAACCGTGAAAATTTATACACCCAAAATTAAACAATTTACGGTGTACCTAACATTGTTTAGGCTTGTGTGCTGGGGCTTTGCATAGGGAAGTATGCCATGACCAGCTTAGATGCGTGTATAGGATGCCACTGCATGATTGCCCTGTATATTACAGGACATGTGTGGGGCGTCACTGGTTGCCCTGCCTGTTGCAGCACATGTACATTGTATGGGGTGCCACTAGTTACCCCTCCTCTTACACTACATGTCTGGGGTGCCACTAGTTACCCCTCCTCATACACTACATGTCTGGGGTGCCACTAAGTACCCCTCCTCTTACACTACATGTATGATGTGCCACTAGTTACCCCTCCTCTTACACTACATGTATGGGGTGCCACTATTACCCCTCCTCTTACACTACATGTCTGGGGTGCCACTAGTTACCCCTCCTCTTACACCACATGTATGGGGTGCCACTAGTTACCCCTCCTCTTACACTACATGTCTGGGGTGCCACTAGTTACCCCTCCTCTTACACTAAATGTATGGGGTGCCATTATTACCCCTCCTCTTACACTACATGTATGGGGTGCCAGTGGTTGCCCTGCCTCTAACAGTACATGGATGGAACATTACGTGGTTAGCATGGTAGCTGGCAGTTGGGCCTTCTGTATAACTTATGCAGATGTAAGCTCAAAGACTGATTAGCCGCGGGCCGCTTCGACAGTCTGCCTTTTCCAACTTTTATTATGTTTAAATTCACAGAAAATACATCCATTTATACATGAACTGTACAAGCCAGCACTGAATACAGTTATGGTCCACACTGTTCACAAGTGCCATGATGCAAAAACAAGTGGCATGTCAATTTTGGATTACATTACTCAGCTTTTAATGTTCAAAAGAGTGGCGTGTCAATTTAGGATTACAGAGCTTTTAATGTTCCAATCTACCTATGCATGTCATTGAAATTAATAGGGCAGTGCAGAGTTGTACATCGCAACAACCTCAGGTGCTTTGGTGAGTTATAAAGTCTGGTTTTGGCTTCCAGTGGTAGCAATTATCATTTTTATGTGGAACCATTTGTGACAATGTCAGAAGCCAGTGAGAATTGTACTTAACACCCCTGTCCCCGTAAACTGGTCCAACCTGCTGGAGGTCAGATATCTTCTGCTTCAGGAATCTTGCATGAATGAAGAAAAAGAAAAAAGAAAAAAAATGAATATGAGTCAGACTCAGAAAAGCTTGCCAGAATAGCATGTTGTGAGGAAAGCTATTGACAGTCTCAACCCTTAAAGTGCTAATCACAGCTATAGTCTTCTTTTCATTCCCGTTAAACATATAATGGTTAAAAGATTTAAATTCCTCATGAAGATACATTTCATTCAAATACCAGCAAGCCTAGTCTAAAGCAAAAAGTAGTCTCAGTCAACTGTTTTCCTCGGGACACTTTGCGAGCAATGCATCACGAGGAAGGCTGTTGACTCAATCTTAATAATCAGTGCTTTAAGGGTTAATACAAGGAGGGAAGGGTTAACACTAATACTTATCGATTCATTGGAATACAATGTGGCATTTTTGAAGTTCATGAAAAGAATATCTCACCTGTTTTCCATTCATCCCGAGAGTAATGAGGTTTTTGAAAAAAATGTATTTCCTGAGGATTAGCTTTGAAGCAAGAGTTGTGACAAGGTGATTGTGAGAGGAAATGATGTTGCTGAGCCGTGGTGGCACTATAGGTGGTTGGCATGCAAAGTGCAAGTTAAACATTTGCGTGTATTTGTGAAGCAAAGCATGGTGGTATATCCAATTGTCATTTCAATGATTGTGTAATAGCAGCTGGATGCCTCGTCATCTGAGGCTAGCGACAGAGTATTCATGGGAGTAGGATTGTCTGGAAGATCAGTCCTGGGAGAGACGCTTGACATTTTGATATCCACGTGTGGATGTGATGCAAGTGGGAGAGGCGTCCCAAGGTGTGAACGCTCTTGTTACTTGGCGTCCTACACAGCATTTAGCAACCTAGCTGTTGCCAAGCAGTGCATGGAGTGTTGCCAGCCCCAATACCTGTAGGACTAGGTTCTGCAAACATTTTATATCAACATGAGTTAGATATATATATGTATATTTTTACAGACTGTTGCAAGTAACACCTCTGGAGGGTCACATAAACTTGCCTAAATAAAGACTATTTAAGGATCTTCATAATGCCTTAAATCGTATAATCCTAGGCCTGTACATGGGTGTTTCATGTGAAACTAATAGGCTGGTCTTTACTTGTGTCTAGACTGACATTGTTGACAGAACAGTATAATCACTACAGTCCTGCTCAAGGGACGTATCTCAGGCCAAGCGTCCCAAGCACTGATTTGATGAAAACTTGTCGAGTTCCTTTGGAACTTGTCAAATTTGATGTGTGTCAAGGAAGCTCTGCGTGGGCACAAGCTAAAAAATGATCAACCAAACTTTAACCTTTTTCTACCAAGGACACTGTGGAAACATTCGAGTTGAAACTGTATTTTATATAAGATACCTGTACACTGCCAATGTTTTGCTAATTAAGTTGCTGTCACATACACAGGAAACAGAGTCCCAAGGTTTTGGAAACCAGTTGCTGTCACATATGCAGCCAACACTCTTAATTTAAATAAGGAAGTTGCTGTCACATACACAGGTGAGAGTATCATAGGAGACAGTGGAAGCCAGTTGCTGTCATATACATAGGAAACAGTGGAAGGCAGTTGCTGTCATATACATAGGAAACAGTGGAAGCCAGTTGCTGTCATATACATATGAGACAGTGGAAGCCAGTTGCTGTCATATACATAGGAAACAGTGGAAGGCAGTTGCTGTCATATACATAGGAAACAGTGGAAGCCAGTTGCTGTCATATACATATGAGACAGTGGAAGCCAGTTTCTGTCATATCGATAGGAGACAGTGGAAGCCAGTTGCTGTCAAATACATGTACATAGGAGACAGTGGAAGCCAGTTGCTGTCAAATACATGTACATAGGAGACAGTGGAAGCCAGTTGCTGTCATATACATGTACATAGGAGACAGTGGAAGCCAGTTGCTGTCGTATACATAGGAGACTGTGGAAGCCAGTTGCTGTCATATACATAGGAAACAGTGGAAGCCAGTTGCTGTCAAATACATGTACATAGGAGACAGTGGAAGCCAGTTGCTGTCATATACATAGGAGACTGTGGAAGCAAGTTGCTGTCATATACATAGGAGACAGTGGAAGCCAGTTTCTGTCGTATACATAGGAGACTGTGGAAGCCAGTTGCTGTCATATACATATGAGACTGTGGAAGCCAGTTGCTGTCATATACATAGGAGACTGTGGAAGCCAGTTGCTTTCATATACATAGGAGACAGTGGAAGCCAGTTGCTGTCGTATACATAGGAAACAGTGGAAGCCAGTTGCTGTCATATACATATGAGACTGTGGAAGCCAGTTTCTGTCATATCGATAGGAGACAGTGGAAGCCAGTTGCTGTCGTATACATAGGAAACAGTGGAAGCCAGTTGCTGTCATATACATAGGAGACAGTGGAAGCCAGTTTCTGTCATATCGATAGGAGACAGTGGAAGCCAGTTTCTGTCATATCGATAGGAGACAGTAGCAGTCAGTTACTGTCATTTACACAGAAGATAGTTTGCAATGTTTTGGGAAGTCAATTACAGTCAAATATAGAGGAGATCTTCAGTGTGTTGGTAATGAAGGCACTGTCACATACACTGGAGGCTTTTCCCATGTTTTGGTTCATATACCCAGGAGACAGCACATGATATTTTGGGAAGCCAGTTGTTGAGCATTTCCATACTATAAGTGGATTGTACTTTTGGATATCCCTAAGTTGCAGTGGTAACTGTGCTGTGGTGTGAAGACTTTCAGAAGCAATGGGTTGAGGCAAAATAGAAGGACAGAAGCAGATGATGAGTGATAAATAAATATGGATATCCCTAAGTGATATGGGAGCTATATAATGATGTGAAGCCCTGTACCGTGAAGTAGACAACGATGGACGAGTAATAAAACATGAATATCCCTTAGTGTTAGGAACTACATAATGATGTGAATGCCTTTACAACCAGTGAAGTACATGGTGAAGGGAGTGTGTATCATGAATATCTCTGACAGTTAGGAACTACATAATGATGTGAATGCCTTTACAACCAGTGAAGTACATGGTGAAGGGAGTGTGTATCATGAATATCTCTGAGAGTTAGGAACTACATAATGATGTGAATGCCTTTACAACCAGTGAAGTACATGGTGAAGGGAGTGTGTATCATGAATATCTCTGAGAGTTAGGAACTACATAATGATGTGAATGCCTTTACAACCAGTGAAGTACATGGTGAAGGGAGTGTGTATCATGAATATCTCTGAGAGTTAGGAACTACATAATGATGTGAATGCCTTTACAACCAGTGAAGTACATGGTGAAGGGAGTGTGTATCATGAATATCTCTGAGAGTTAGGAACTACATAATGATGTGAATGCCTTTACAACCAGTGAAGTACATGGTGAAGGGAGTGTGTATCATGAATATCTCTGACAGTTAGGAACTATATAATGATGTGAATGCCTTTGCAGCCAGTGAGGTAGACAATGAGGGATGAGTGATAAAACTTGAATATCTCTGAGAGTTAGGAAGTGTATAATGACGTGAAGACCTTCAGTGGCATGGAGGCTAAGAGAAGTGAAGAGGGGATGGTGAGGGGTGAGTGTATAACGTGACGCAAGGACATTGATGTACTGTATTCAAATTGCAATCTGCACTGGTCTGATCCAATCTTGGAGATAGCAGAAGGGCTGAAGGTGGCGGCCTATTGACAGCCAGGGTGAGGGCTTCGACTGCCTGTTGAGGCTACACTGCTGGCATGCTATACCCCCATATTGCCGTCGACAGGATCATCAGCTGTCCGAGCTGTCAGCAACCTGTGAACTCTGGCCACTTGAAGGTGCGTTTGGTTTCCTCCGAGACGGAACATACACCGGGCGTGATGAAGCTGTGGTTGTGGGAGACCAGGTGTTGGTTGGAATGAGCACTGGATCACCTGCGTGAGCCCGTGTGGGTCAAGCCCCAATCAGTCCATCTGGCATGTAATCTCGGAGGAACTGTGATAGCCAGCCGTCTGAGAACTCTCCTGATTGGTGGCGTGACACGACTGGCCACAGTAATGTCCATTGATCTGAGAGCAACTTAGCAGAATACTTTATATATATATATATATACACAATCCCCAAAACATAAGCCCACAATGTGCAGTTTAAACTCACCCAAGGTGTAAGTACCTGTGGCTACGCTTATGCTCACAGCTAGTATATATATCCAGTATGTCCTGCTGTCCAGCTTGTCTCCCCACCCCCCAACCCCACCCCCATGGATTTATACTGAGGCAACACCTGCTATTCTGATAGGGCTTGTTGGCTTACTGGATCACCCCAAGGGGGCCCATTATCTTTGTGGATTTTCCATCCATCTGTCTGTCTGTCTGTCTGTCTGTCCACTATTTGTTTGTGAGCATGATATCTCAAGGCTTACTGGCCACTGGAACTCAAATTTACCTCATTCGTACCTTGACACCATTAGTTGACATGATTATGTTTTTGGTGACCATGACTTAATTTTCAATTTCAGAGGAACCATGTAAGTGCAAATTAAGGGGGATGCTACTGTCAGTACCTTACATTAACTACATTGTGCCTCTACTTTTAACCCTTAAAGTGTCGACTTAAGATTGAGTCAACAGTTTTCCTTGGGACACTTTGGGCGCAATGCGTGCAAAGTGTCCCAAGGAAAGCTTTTGACTAAGACTTATTTTTGCTTTAGACTATGCTTGCTGTTGTTTGAATGAAAGGTATCTTCGGGCAGAATTTGAATCTTTTGACCACTATATGTTTACGATAATGAAAAAAAACTATAGCCATGATTAGCACTTTAAGGGTTAACATTAAGACTTATAAAAAACTCATTGATGCAGACAAAGTTTTGTCTCAACTATTTGGCCAGATTAACCCTGTTCCATGTAAACTGACCAAAACTGACTGGTGGTCAAATGTCATCTGCTTGATTGTTTTCATCTACATGTAATTTCAACAGTAATGAAACACAGTTTGACTGAGAATTGTCGGTGAGGCCGATCAAAAATCATGTGCCCCAGTTCAACAGCTTTCCTTGACACGGGATGGGTACTTAGTGCCTTACCCATGCCAAGGAAAGCTGTTGACTCAGTCTTAATTTAAGGGGGCAGGGGGGAAATGGTTAAGGAAGGAAGGTTTAATATGTGATGCTGAGTGTTTGTAGCGACACCCATCATATCCCTTGTTTTTGTTGAAAGTGCTTGACTGCCTTAAGACCTGCCCGCCACAGCCCGCCAGCCTTGCCATGTGCCACCTGACAGGTTTTCTCCATGCTCGTTTCACTCCTTATTGTGCCCATTTACTAGGAGAGGTCTGGCCGACTGTTGCTGGCAGTTTGCCAGGGCGCAGTGCTTTTTATGCCTCAACAGACAGCCAAGCCACCAGTTTGTGTCATGTTTTTTGCCATAATTGTCCTGGTCTCTGCATGTTCCTCCCACTTTGAGTCAATTGCTGACCACTGACCAACAAGTCAAGCACCTCTCAAGTGTACAATATACCTACTGCAGCAGTTGAAAAACCTTGGCATCTGGCCCTGGCAGTGGTGAACCACGGCACTGCACACTGTGCGACTTCAACCCTCAAACCATCTTTTTCATGCAGTTTTACGCTATAATTGATGAAGGAATTGTGGAAACTTTCTCTAAAAAGTTGTACGAAGTAGCAGAGAGTACATGTAACCTACAGCTGTAATCTTGGGTGCTCAGGGCTTATCTTAATGGCAGCTATTGGGGTGTGATGGCACAGAATGAGAGAAACTTAGTCTGAGATTGTTTTTAATGGTACAGATCTGTCTGGACTCAAGTCAGTAGTATACACTTTGACAACTTATGATTTCAGCAACAAGGCATAGCACAGTGCATACATGTAGCTTTGACAAAGATTTATTGTGAAAACACATGTTAAGGTTTGACAGTTAATGTCAAATGTACATGTATTGTGGAATATTTATTGTAGAGACAGACATGCAGGTTTGGTAGTTGCTATCAACTGTATGGGGTGTTGTAAGACGTCTGCCATACAAAGAACTTGGTAGTGAAAGTTCTTGATGTTTAACCCTTTCACCCTTGAATTGACACTTGAGTCAACAACTTTCCTTGGCATGTGATCTTGATAGGGTTCATCTGCAATTTTCAGTCAAAATTGTTTTTCAATACTGTTGAAATTAGTTGAAAAACACTGAAGCAGACGACATTTACCACCAGCCGGTTTTGGCCGGTTTAAGGGGGAAAGGGTTAAGGTCTGATATGAGATCATCTCTAAAACACCAGCCAGAAACTAATATTTCATATCCCCTATTATGATCATGGTCCCCCATGCTAAATGTGACTGAAAAAATGACATTTTAAAAATACTAATATCATCCTTGAGATATATATAACAGTAGATTCAGTTCTACACAAATAGATTTAAATGTTTAAAAAAACTAACAGGTTTTGCAAAGTAGTTAGCTGAAATTTACACCTTGCTAATGTCTTAAGACAAAGTTTGCAATATATTTGTACCGACTTTCTTGGTATAACGTACATATATGTCTGTTTTTTATTTGCTGCACCAGTGGTGCATGATTGGTGAGTCAAATTCATGGTGTAAAGTACATACAGTTCTGCCGGAAAGTTTTGCACCCCTTCACGGGTAGTCCCTCGGTGGGCCGCTGGTCTCTCAGCGATACACAAACCTTTGTCTGAGGGACTCTCACAGGTTAGGTCCCCAGGCAAATATGATTTTTATTATACTGGATGTCATTGATAGCAGTTTGCAGTGTCAATAGTAGTGTATGATTGGTCAATCAACCCTGTGGTGTAATATATAAGTTTGTTAAGTATTTACAGTACCAGTTGTGGTGTATGATTGGTCAGTAAACTCCCTGGTGTAATATATGTGTGTGTTAAAGTATTTGGAGTACCAATAGTGGTGAATAATTGGTCAATAAACTCCTTGGTGTTATATAAAAGTGTGTTAAAGGTATTTGCAGTTCCCAAAGTGGCGTATGATATAGGTATATAAACTCCTCACAGATCAAAGATCAACCTCTTTGGACTTGGTTGTGATTTGATGCTATGGGTGAACTGGGGCAGTGAGCACCAGAACACCAGGACACTAGGACATCAGGACACCAGGACACCAGGACACCAGAACACCAGGACACCAGAACACCAGGACACCAGAGCACCAGGACACCAGGACACCAGAGCACCAGGACACCAGGACACCAGTGTCACAAGGTTATGACCATAAGGGCTGACCTCCAGTCACTCAAACTTATTATTTGGATGGATTTCATGTACAGCAGGTAAAAAAAAACTGTTGGACTTCAGGATAGAGATATCTGTTCAGCTGGATAATGTTATTTTTGAAATCAATTGCAAAAATGCCACCAAAGTGGACGATTGATAAGCTTTGTTGGGATTTGTTAACAAATGTCAAAAAAATTGCCTCCCATTGGCATTTTTAAAAATCAAGACAACTGACCTCGTGGGAATCGGTCATGAGCACATGTGATAGAGTAGTTGTGGATGAGTATGTCATTGTGCCATGTCACACCTCCCTACAGCACCCACTGTGCTCCCTGACTCCCAGGCATAGTGTTACATAGGGATGTACACTCAGGTCAGGCCTGCACTGAATGCTGCCGGCTCTCTTGATTGGTGCATATCGATTCTGTCTGTGGCTGTCAATTGATCCTACTTGCAGCATCATCACTTGTTTTGCCTCCAACCTCACACCCCTAGCTACTTGCTTAACCCCCTGCCTCTTTGTCACCTTTAACCCCATGCCTGCAGTTGCAACTTAAAATACCTCAGGATGTTGTTCATCCTGTCTATCTATGTAGACCTATGTGGCTTTTCTACAGTCTCGGCTTGCCATGAAATGAAGTCCAGTGTCTGCAAACTTGAAGTTTCAACTTGATTTATGCATGAAAGTTTTACAAAAGCAAACTATTGTCAGCGGAACATAGACAAGACCATAGTGGTACTGTATGTCTATGTAAGCATTGACTAAGTCTATAAATAAATACACTGATACACTGAGCAGGCAAAAACAGATATTTTCCTGGACTACCATTTGAAGGTCAATTACAAGTTTAATCTTACTTGAACATTGCTTGATTACAACTTTAATTGAATACTATGAAAATTGTTACATCGTACAAGACTATGTCCAGACTTAATTACGGTATGAACTCAAAGTTTTCTCAGGTAAGTATTTTCTCAAATTTTTCCAGGCAGTGCAATTTTAGACCTACCGTATTCATCTTAATAAGTGCATACTCCCTAATAAGCGCACCCCCCCACTTTTTTCAAAGAAAGGACTCCCAAAATATCCTATAGTTTTCAAGCAAGTGGTAGAATTTATTATTACACTTAGAATGTACATTTTTTTCAGCTTTTGTGGATGGAATTTTTTCATAGCGCACTGTGCGCTGATTAAGATGAATACGGTAACTTAGATAAAATATGAGGGATAAACATGTAAGAAAATGTTTGTTCTCAAATTACGTTGCAATTTTGATAATTCATTGTATACATTTCGATACAATAATGACATCTTTTGCCAATACCTGATAGACCAATGTCTGTCTGACATTTCATGACAAACATGAAATCTCTTGGCAATACCTGCTAGACCACGTACTCCCTGTGTTAAATTTCATCACAATCATGAAATCTCTTGGCAACACATAATAGATCACTTCCTGTGTAACATTTCATGACAATCATGAAATCTCTTGGCAGCACCTGATGGACCATGCAATGCCTGGGTTATATTTAGTGGCAATCATGAGATCCCTTGGGAACACCTAATAGACCACTCTTTGTGTTGTATTTCATGACAACCATGAAATCTCTTGGCAACACCTGGTAGACCACTTCTTGTGTCATATTTCATGAGAGTCATGAAATCTGTTGGTAACACATACTCATGCAGCAGAAAACCATGACTGGATGTGCTGCTGATGTAGACAAGACTATTTTATATATATATATACAGTTAAGGCCATCTGAAACTTAACAGCCATATGCATTTTTTTGTTCCAAAGTGTTGTACTGGGGCTTGTAAAGGTTGTAAAAGGTTTGGACAAGGTTGAGAAAGGGTTTGCAAAAGGTTGACAAAGGATTTCAAATGGTTGAAAAGGTTGCAAACCATTTAAACATTTTAATCAATAAGGTTGAGACAGTGTGTGAAATGGTTGCTAACCATTAGAGAAAGGTTTAAAAGAGTTTAAAAAGGTTTCAACACATTAAGAGGAAATGGTTTGGAAAGTGCTAAAGCTGGGTTTGAAAAAGGTTGGCCTTTCACTCAAAAGGTTGGAAAAAGGTTGCAAAAGGTTGATACGTTTGGTGGCTGTTAAGTTTAACGCGGGCTTAACTGTATATATATATATATATATGTGGTACTTCAGGTACAGACAACACGTCCCTCCTTTACATGTTAAATTCTATTTTACATATACATGTTATGCATAGATTGTCTTTTACACATTTGATTCTCTTTTACATGTTACACTGTCGTTGACATGTAAGAATCTCTTTTGTGTGTCAAATTGAGTGTCTGGCTCTCTGTATAGGTTAGTTACCCTATAGAATGTACATACACTGAGGTAATTCTTCACCGGAACCGCTATTATCTTTACTGGGAAAAAGCTCCAAGTGTTGTTGGTCGCCTCAATTTTCAGCTGACAGAAAAAGATGGTGATCTAAGTATACGTACACACTGCAGAATGTGTCCCTGACTACCTACCCATAGCTACGTGCATTGTCCATTACTTTCCTTACTGCTTTTCCAGTGGTGCAAAGTGGTTAAAAATGTACGAGGTGAGTTGTGGACTCAGGTCTCTACTGTGGGACCGGGGATAAATTGGCTGTGTATTATCAGGCGAGGTCACGACACGAGGTCACAGGGGTCATCTTGGCCACATAATGGAGAGAGCTGGGATGAAGCAGTAGTGGAATTAGCCCAGGTTACATTTCATTGCCTGCACATCAGATGAGGCAGGCAGACGCGAGACTCCTCTTGGCTAACAAGCAAAACTTAACACTTGGCTGCTGCCGAAACCTTCCTGGTCCACGGGTTGCTGCCAGCTCACTTGGTCAAAATGTCAAGAACTAATAGCAACCTGCAATCCTTCCAAACCAATCTAAAGTAACTGCTATGTATTGTGGTTACCTGTGTGATTTAATGGTATTCAGGTTGATAATACATTATGGTTTGAAAAATGACAGACCAGAAAGGGAATACAACGGCTCTTTCAGTCCTAAGTTGGAGACTGCTGTAGGCCTGGACCATTGTATTTTCAGTGTCATACAGGTGTTCTGCTACCTGATGGAGAAGTCTTTGACAAGCAGTTGGAATCAGGAAGCATTATATTACATGTTATTAAGATGAGGCAACTTTTTTGGGGGGGGGGGCAAAGGGTTTTTTTGTCCCCCGCCACCAAAGGTGGCATAGGGGGACGTTGAATTAGTAGGGGTAGGTACCCCTTGCGTCCATCCGTCTGTTTGTATATCTCTAGAACCCTAAAAGATAGAATAACAAAATTTGTACCAGAAATACATCATACCAAGGGCATGTGCATGATCTATTGCTTTTGACCTTGACCTATTTTCAAGATCACAGGGCCCAAGAACTTATCAATTTTTGTGCATCCAGACATGCTGTATACATTGTATACCTTTCTTCTGTATATTGTGGCGGGGGACATAGATCCTTTGGATCACTGTGCACTTGTTTTGATTTTTAAACAGAGTGGAAAAGCCACATGGTTTACATTCTCCCCAAGGTTTTTTATACTGGGGAAATCAGTCATACTTCTTATTAAATCTTCAATCAGACCATGAGGACACCTCATCAGATGACATAACAGCTTTGATGAGTATAGGTCCCTTGCATATATAGTAACTTGAAATGTATAAAATATTTGCTATAGTTTTCATGACCAGGAATTGACCAATAGCGGCAGCTATCTGACAACATGGTGAGGTATAATAATAACCATGATGATGATGATGATGATGATGATGATGATGCTGACAGTGCCAAGGACACTCCCGGGCAAAAGCGTTAGTGCTTGTTAAAAGTTGGTACTTCTGTTTAGTGTGTTGCTTCAGAGAAGGTATATGTACATTGTATATGCATATGAGAACTTAAAAGGAAAATTAAGCACAGGTCCGAGTTAATCATGTTTTTTTTGTATCACCAGTCATGGTTTTGGTAAAAAACAATCATTGCATCTCTGAGAATGATCATGGATTAACTGATAATTGGAAGTGGCTTCACTGAAAATAAGTCAGGGCTTTACTGAGAGTTGGTTAGAGCTTCACTAATGCTTGATTGTGACAGTTAGTCAGCGATTCACTTAGGGTTTATTTTGGCTTCACAGAGAGTTGGACTGAGCTTCACTGAAAATTGATTTTGGCTTCCTTGAGAGTTGGTCAGAGCTTCACAAAGGACTAACTATGGCTTCATTGAGAGTAGGTCACAACTTCACCCAGGATTGATATGGCTTCATTGAAAATTGGTGAAAACTTCACTGAGGATTGATTATGGCTTTATTGAGAGTTGGTCAGGACTTCACCAAGGATTGATTATGGCTTCATTGAGAGTTGATCAGAGCTTCATTGAGGATTGATCATGGCTTCATTGAGAGTTGATCAGAGCTTCATTGAGGATTGATCATGGCTTCATTGAGAGTTGATCAGAGCTTCGCTGAGGATTGATTATGGCTTCTTTAAGAGTTGGTCAGAGCTTCTCTAAGAATCGATTGTGGCTTCATTGGGAGTTGGTCAGAGATTCACCAAGGATTGATTATGGCTTCATTGAGAGTTGGTCAGAGCTTCACCAAGGATTGATTATGGCTTCATTGAGAGTTGGTCAGAGCTTCACTGAGGATTGATTGTGGGTTCCTTAAGTAGTTTGTCAGAGCTACACCAGGAATTGATTATGGCTTTATTAGGAATTGGTCAGAGCTTCATTGAAGGTTGATTATGGCTTCATTGAGAGTTGGTTAGAGCTTCACTGAGGATTGATTATGGCTTTGTTGAGAGTTGGTGAGAGCCTTGCCAAGGATTCATTATGGCTTCATTCAGAGTCGGTCGGAGCTTCACTGTGAATTTACTGGTTTCATTGAGAGTTGGTCAGAGATTCCCTGAGAATTGATTGGCTTCATGAAGAGTTGGTCAGAAATTCACTGAGAATTTGGCTGGTTTCATTGAAAGTTAGCTATGGCCGACATATCAATGTGAGATCTTTGCTGGCATTGGTGCAGGAGCATAGGATGAGCACCTAGAAAGATGAGGTGCAGGGCATCATTTTAAGTTCTTCTTGAAATAATTATATAAGGGTACAGTTTCCCAGTTCTCTGGGCAATTTGCTGTTCAAAGTTTCTTTCTTCAAGTGACATGGACTTAGTATTCAGTTACTTTGTTTACAGTTGTGCTCTTCCAAATGCCAGAAAATGAATGACATTTGCCCATACAGCCTCTTCTACAGCAGCATGCAGACTGATACAACAGGACATTGGAGTGAGATTTACTTCTTGTCCAATGACATGGAATGGCAGATGCTCAAATGCATGGTCATGTATGACACAGAGTGATCTGTATTCAAATGCATGGTCATGTATGACACAGAGTGATCTGTATTCAAATGCATGGTCATGTATGACACAGACTGATCTGTATTCAAATGCATGGTCATGTATGACACAAACTGATCTGTGTTCAAATGCATGCTCATACATGATGTTGACTGATACATACTGACTGCATGGTCACGTGAACATGTACATGATGTTGACTAACAGGCCATATAGCACATGGTCATATGTAACAGGGATTGATATGCCATTAAACACATGGTCATACATAACAGGGATTGATAGGCCATTAAACACATGGTCATACATAACAGGGGTTGATAGGCCATTAAAAACATGGTCATGTATCACATTGAATGATTGGCCATCAAACACATCTTCATACAGAACACTGACTGAGAGGTCATCAAACACAGTCATACATAACACTGACTGATAACTTGAAATTTGGGTTGTTGAACAATCAAATGGTTATGGAGACAGAGAGTTTGATTAAATGTATTTTATTACAAAGTGACACCCCAATCGCTGGAAGATTACTTAACTGATATTACATGTATCTATTAATATATATTTTAAAAGATAAAAACACATGGACTATCAGTCTTTGTAGCAAATATGAGTGGTGAGAATTGTAGGACAAAGGTGGAGGTGAGATTGGCAGTATAGGGGTGGAGGTGAGATTGGTAGTACAAGGTTGGGGGTAAGATTGGTAGTACAAGGGTGGAGGTGAGATTGGTGAAACAAGGGTGGAGGTGAGATTGCTATTACAGGGATGGAGGTGAGATTTGTAGAGCAAGGGTGGCAGTAAGATAGGCAGTACAAGGATGGAGGTGAGATTGGTAGTACAAGGATGGAAGTGAGATTGGTAGACTAAGAATGGAGGTGAGTTTGCTAGTACAAAGGTGAAGGTGAGATTGGTGGTACAAGGATGGAGGTGAGATTGGTAATACAAGGGTGGAGGTGAGATTGGTAGTACAAGGGTGGAGGTGAGATTGGTAGTACAAGGATGGAGGTGAGATTGGTAGAGCAAGGGTGGAGGTGAGATTGGTAGTACAAGGATAGAAGGGAGATTGGTAGACTAAGGATGATGGAGCTGAGTTTGCTAGTACAAAGGTGAAGGTGAGATTGGTAGTACACGGATGGAGGTGACTCAGTTTGCTAGTACAAAGGTGAAGGTGAGATTGGTAGAACAAGGATGGAGGTGAGATTGATAGTACAAGGATGGAGGTGAGACTGGCAGAACAAGGGTGGAGGCAGCCAGCCTAGGGCCCTTGCCAGACCCAGTTGTAGAATGTAATTTCTCCACACAGAGAGCACAAGCCAGCAGGAAGATGGGCTGTAATGGTGTAAGGCAATAAATGGAACCTGTGACAGCAACACAAGATTGATGAGTCTCGGTGAAGAGAATACATTCTTTGAAATTTTGGGAATAGCAAGAGAATGTTTTAAAATAGAAGAGGCCTTGCCGTGGTTGTAATGGAGGGAAATGTCACCATTAAGTCAATGTTAAAGTACGATATTAACTTGACCAGCAGACAACTTGCACATCTAAGTATTATTCAGAAGCTTCCATGATAAGACCTGTGTCTTAATGCTGGCTTTGGATAATGAAAACAGATGTGCTTTTCAGTTACTGGGGGGTCCCAAGGTGACATTTATCATGGTGAGAATGGCTATAAATCAACAATCAGTGCCATCTACTGGCAAAAGTAGGGAGTTAAGCAAGGCCTGTTCCACTGTGATAATTTTCAAAAAACAGTGTGGAAGAAAGGCAAGCACCTGCTAGGTACTGGTATCATGAAGTCATGTTATGCCACCTACAGGTGTCATGGAAAACTAATATGACAACACAAGAATTCCACATCCAGCTTCTCTTGTAGTGTTTAATGGTCCTCCTAATGTTTAACAGTCATATTTACTAGCACTCCAAACAGTCAAGTCTACAGTCAGCCATCCAGCAAGAGGCTGGTGGAGATCTGGGAGAATGCCAGCTGTGGCATGTGTGGCTTTTAACTCATTTCCTGCCAAGATAGTGGAGATGGGGGTCAGTGTTTTTTTAGCATTTTTCATTGCCTGGCAAGGCATGGCATAGCTGCTATCTGACAGGTGGTGCATAACTTGTTAGGCAATGACTTGGTATGCAATGGAGAAACCACTGACTTAAGACTTGCGATGTAATGGAGAAAACCACTGACTTAAGACATGCTATGCAATGTAGAAAGCCACTGTCTTAAGATTTGCTATGCAATGGAGAAACCATTGTCTTAAGATTTGCTATGCACTGGAGAAATCACTGAAGACTTGTTGTAATGGAGAAAACCGCTGTCTTAAGATTTGCTATGCAGTGGAGAAACTGCGGGCTTGCTATGCAATGGAGAAACCACTGACTTAAGACTTGCGATGTAATGGAGAAAACCACTGACTTAAGACTTTCTATGCAATGTAGAAAGCCACTGTCTTAAGATTTGCTATGCAATGGAGAAACCACTGTCTTAAGATTTGCTATGCACTGGAGAAATCACTTAAGACTTGCTGTAATGGAGAAAACCGCTGGCTTAAGATTTGCTATGCAGTGGAGAAACTGCGGGCTTGCTATGCAATGGAGAAACCACTGACTTAAGACTTGCGATGTAATGGAGAAAACCACTGACTTAAGACTTTCTATGCAATGTAGAAAGCCACTGTCTTAAGATTTGCTATGCAATGGAGAAACCACTGTCTTAAGATTTGCTATGCACTGGAGAAATCACTTAAGACTTGCTGTAATGGAGAAAACCGCTGGCTTAAGATTTGCTATGCAGTGGAGAAACTGCTGGCTTGCTATGCAATGGAGAAACCACTGACTTAAGACTTGCGATGTAATGGAGAAAACCACTGACTTAAGACTTGCTATGCACTGGAGAAATCACTTAAGACTTGCTGTAATGGAGAAAACCTCTGTCTTAAGATTTGCTATGCAATGCAGAAACCTTTTAAGACTTGCTGTAATGGAGAAACCACTATCTTAAGACTTGCGATGCAAGGCAAAAACCAATGACTTAGGACTTGCTATGCAATAGAGAAACTACTTGCTTAACCTTGCAATGGAGAACCCAGTGATGTAAAACACACACTACAAAAACCACTGACTTAAGACTTGCTGTGCAGTGGAGAAACCACTGACTTCTAAAACTTGCCAGGTAATGCAAAAATCAAGGACTCGTACTTGCCATGTAAATAATTAGATGCAAGTTTGGAGACAGGTAAAATTACCAGCAAGTTTGGAACAGTTCATATGCAGTCAGAACATCCCAGCATGCTTTGGAGCTGGATGTTCCATCAGGAAGTGGAGGAGCCTCAATACCTAAATGAAAAAGAGAAGATGAGATAAGACATAAGTTATAACTGTGAAATAAATATTCATCAAGACTGTCAGAGAGGGCTTTTGCAGACTTGTGTTGTGTGCCATTGTGAAGTATTGAGGGATCTACCTCGAAGTATCACATGTACATTATATAGAAGGATCTATCATGTGGTCTTACAATGTATTGATGGATCTACCATGATGTATTGCATTGTATTGATAGATCTATCATGTGGTGTTACAATGTATTGGGGGATCTACCATGATGTATTGACAGATCTATCATGTGGTCTTACAATGTATTGATGGATCTACCATGACGTCTTGATAGATCTATCATGTCTTACAATGTATTGATGGATCTACCATGATGTAATGCTATATATTGATAGATCTATCATGTGGTATTACAATGTATTTAGGGATCTACCATGATGTACACCATACATGTATTACAGTGTATTGAGGCATATTCTTGTGCTTTCACATTTTCTGTTTATATTTGATAGTAACCAGGACCCAGAATTCACCACTTTCCAAGTATAATATTATGCTTGTGACCTTGATTTGATCTTTCAAGGTCAAAATTAACACCACCAAAGACACTCCAGACATACTTCCACATAATTGTTTAATAGTAACCACAGGCACAGGATCCACCATTACCAGCATAGCCAGTCTGTAACCAATTTCACATTAGTAACCTTGTATTCTTGAAATTAGTTCTAGGTGATCCAGATAATGTGCCAACCAAAGTATCATCCAGATACATTATCTAATCATGTTTCACAAATTTTGGAATTTTTTTCAGTAACTATTGCACATTTACCAATTTCATACTGGTACAGACAACTTTGTTATCCTCTGGTGGGGACTATGTCTATGCAATAACTGATCTTGTTAACATAGGAATACTAGTTAGAACAACGTGGATGGCAGAAAGTTGCATTGTTACTCAATTGAAGAGCTGAAACTGAGACTGAAATACCAAAAGAGAACAAGAATAGAAATATCTCACACGTGTATTTAAAACGGTCTCATCGTAACAGAGTTAACATGGAGAGGGGCAAGGAGTGCTGGGTGGTGGCATATCTCACATATTTATATAAAACTTTCTCGTCTTAAAAGGGTTAATGTGGAGAGGGGCAAGAAGTGCTGGGTGGGGGCATATCTCACATGTCTTTATAAAACTGTCTTGTATTAAAAGGGTTAATGTGGAGAGGGGCGAGGAGTACTGGGTGGTGGCATATCTCACATGTTTATATAAAACTGTCTCGTATTAAAAGGGTTAATGTGGAGAGGGGCGAGGAGTACTGGGTGGTGGCATACATATATCTCACATGTGTACCGTATTTAAAACTGTCTCATCGTAAAAGGTTAACGTGGAGAGGGCCAAGGAGTGCTTGGTGGTGGCATGTCTTACATGGTTTGCCAATCGTCAGACGTAATGTGGCTTGGCAAAAGTGACAACAATTCAACAGCACATTTGCACAATGAGTTTGGGGAATGAAGGGGATTTGCTCTGCGATTCCGTGTCTAGACTTTTCATCTGTGGCTGAATGGCCAGACCAAAGAATGGAACAGTAAATAGATCAAAGCAGTTTGGGGGGATTGATCAGCTTTGTTATTTGATGACACTTGCAGCAAATGTGTTCTCTTTGTAGGAGGACTGCGTGGTGTCTGTGATTGTACGGTGTCTCTGTGTAGGTTTGTAGGTTACAGTGATAAGTATACATTCTGACATATCCCTTAGTAAGCTATTTTACTGTTTATTCTCACCTGAAGGGTCAGTTATGACGTCCCTGCATAAAAACACCCATTGAACAATCTAGGGGTGAGATTTGGCATAGTGGACATGTGTATTTCCCACTTTGAGCTAGGTGAGTGGAACCCCAGATTATTTGTTTGAGACTTGGCCATTCCATGGTCAAAACATGAAAAACAACTTGAGGTCTATACCCATGTGATGCATGTACATCCATCTGCAAAGTATTTTACTGCATATTCTCACGAAAGTGCATATCCATCTGATACATCCATCATTAAAGTGTTTTACTGTATATTTTCACAGGAATTGAAGCATATATAGGTAGCTATGTGATACATCCACCATGATTGGTAAGGTATTTAACTGTATATTCTCACATTATGCTCAGAGGTAGGACTATGTAAGGAAACCAAACCAGCTGGCCATTCAAATAGAAAAAACTCAGGATACAGGAACTGAACTGGCAACACCTACATTTCCTTGCATTTGAGGCCATTATTCTAATTATCCAAGGCGAGGACTGAGAAAATAGCGATTAATTGTGATGGTATTGATTTGTGGTCTGGCTGGTCCACAAACAACTGCTGTATAAGAATACCAGTCATTGTGAATGGTTAACCAATTAAACACTCATAGAAACTAAGTAGCGTGCATGTGTGTATGAAGTATGCATTGCCAACATGGCAAACATGTATGGCTTGTTGGCAGGGTGAGTCATTGTGCCATAAACCAACCATGATGCATGAACTCCCAGTTGAGCTGGGAGGTCCTCAGGCACAGTCATTCTTGCAGCACGTACAGGGATGTCCTTAAGTACAGTCATTCTTGCAGCATGTACAGGGATGTCCTTAAGTACAGTCATTCTTGCTGCATGTACGGGGAAGTCCTGAACCATTAAAATACAGCTAGCCACTTTCCTGGCTTTCTGGCTACAATTTTTTTAAGTGAGCGTTTTTATGGTTAAGTACATTCAGGCATGCTGCATGTGCCAGGAGGCCCTTAAGTACAGTCATTCTTGCTGTATGTATAGGGAGGTTCATTGGTACAGTCATTCTTGCTGTAAGTACAGGGAGGTCCTTAAGTACAGTCATTCTTGCTTCACATACAGGGAGGTTCTTAAGTACAGTCATTCTTGCTGTAT
The DNA here is from genome assembly GCA_964020975.1 of Hermodice carunculata. Taxonomy (NCBI): domain Eukaryota; kingdom Metazoa; phylum Annelida; class Polychaeta; order Eunicida; family Amphinomidae; genus Hermodice; species Hermodice carunculata. Next base: position 47,303,318 of record OZ026616.1, on the reverse strand, counting down.
GTATAGAGAGGTCCTTAAGTACAGTCATTCTTGCTGTATGCACAGGGAGGTCCTTAAGTACAGTTATTCTTGCTGCACATACAGGGAGGTCCTTAAGTACAGTCATTCTTGCTGCGCATACAGGGAGGTCCTTAAGTACAGTCATTCTTGCTGCATGTACCATGAGGTCCTTATGTACAGTCAGTCTTACCACATGTACTAGGAGGTCCTTATGATCAGTACAAGACTGTGTCAACGGGTTTCATCTGCATGCTTTGGGTAAATTAATGTTTTCTCCCCCCCTCCCCCGGAAATATACCCATGCTGGTGCATGTAATAGAGGTCTTCGTATGGAAAATTTGAATGTAAAATCAGTATATCACAGCTTTTCTTGTGATCAGAGCTCAGAGAGTTGAAGTCTTTGTGTCTTGACTATGCATATACATATAAAGTAGAGCTTTGCTCACAATATGCCCAGTTCCATTAGTAAAGGAGTTGGGTTTGTGACATCAATTTGTTATATTTTATGTTGCTCTTGTTTCTCTTTTTAGGTAAGCTTGAAATGTCAACCAGCCAGAAACCGCTCATAAGATGCTGACACTGTCAGTGTGCAAAGTCCTAAAGGTATAGTCAGTTTACCATTTGTCACACACACACAGGACATTGACCACTGCTTACACACAACAGTAGTGCCACCTACTGGCAGATCAGCCAAATTGTGTACCCTGGTAATGCATAATATCTAAGGTCTGACCAGGCATGTTGTATAGCTTGATCATGCAAAGTGCCATCAACTGTAACACCAAGCATGTTATATGGCCTGATCATGGATATAAACTACTGATAGTCTTCGTATGTGCAGGAGTATTTATCAAGAGAGATTGAAATGTGAACAAAGTAATATATAGTACCTTCCTGCCTGTAACACTTGAGAGATCTTCATCTTTTCGACACACACATAAATATCCAACAGATATATTAATATTGCATGAAAATACTGCAAGTGAAGAAATTGGTAATGAGATATGTTGTCTGTCCATCATCTGTTGTCTGTCTATTTGTCCATAATTTACATTATCAACTTCTGCAAAATCATCAGCTAGGTTCACTTGAAACTTAGTGGGGTCTGCCTTAGTTGGGTCTCAGCCAAGTTTGTTCAAATGGTCATGGGCCAGTGATTTTTGGATTTAAAATTTTTATGTTCATATTTTGGCAAAATCTTTAAAAAGTCTCCAAAAGCACCAGACCAAGTGATTTGAATTTGTCTTCTCTCTGGAAGACTGTCAACCAAATTCATTTAAAATTTGGTAGGTATGTACCTTGGATTGGTCTTTACCAATTTTTGTTCAAATGGTCATGCTCCAGTGATTTTTTTCAAATTTGTTATGATTTTAGATGGGTTCAATCTTGGCAAAATCTTTTTTAAAAAATCCAAAACCACCAAGCCAATTGCTTTGAAATTGCATTTCTTGGGACCTTTACACCTTATTTATTCCACAGGTGGTACTGTAACCAGTTTTCACTTTTTAGGGTATTTGTGTGTGTTTTCTGTTTTCTTGACTCTTTCTTCAAAATGGTAAGTTGGATTGTCTTCACACTTATTTGGAGTGTAAATGGACTAGATCTCCACCAATTTGTACAAACATGGTGGTGCTGTCATTTACTGATTTTACACAAAATATCAAAACTGGGCAAAATCAGTGAGGGGATATGTTCATATTAGCAACAGTGATGATGGTCTTAAACAAAGATGACCTTGATATCATTCTGAAGTTTACAAGACCACTTCAGTGTATGCATGTAAGATCAGCTGAGCACAAGACTGTCACAGTCCTCTTTTTAAAATTCTTTATTTGAACATGAGTATTCTTAAAGTAAGAAATGTAAGGAAAGGTTGTACACTGCAGTGTACATGTTTCAAGTTTGATTTTGATGTTAGTTTGGTTTGATATGGAAAAGCAAATAGAGATGGTTTCAGTGCCTGGCCACCAGAGGGCACTTTGGGCTACAAAGTCAGGCTAGTATATTCCTGTTGCTTCCCCTTGTCATTTGCACCTTGAAATAAAGCTGTTGTATGTGGACACCCCTACTTTTGCATGGTAGGCTTTACATGTACCATCTGTAATTCATGGTACTCTTAATTTTGTGGAATCGGAAATTCTTTCATAAAGTTTGTGCCTTTTTTCCCCTGCGTAATCCAAGCCAGGTTAATACACACATCTAGAAAGGAAAAGGGAAAGTTACATGTGAGACCCACCAAGGAATCCAGTGTGTGTCATAATGATTCACTAGTAACTTGTTTCGGGGGCTCGCCGTTAGCCAGTGTTGGTCAGCATTTGCCAGCATTAGTCAGCGTTTCCCAGCATTTGTGACGCCGGCTAACGCTGTCTCACGCTGGCAAATGCTGTGTAATGCCGGGAACCGCCCTGAAATGCCAAAACACACCCACTAACACCGAAACAAGTTACTAGTGATTGAAAGCCAGCTCAATGCTCATAGTGTCACAAAATGGCGGTCCAGCCCTGTATGTAAATGAAGCATTGTGGTTGACACGATCATTTTAGTACATCAGCTACGAAAAGTAACTAATTTATTTAAGTTTACTTACATATACAATCCAATGGAAGTTAACAAAAATTATGTATGCTACTGTGCAGGTCTTTTAATATGATCAGTATTGCACTGGTAGTATTTACACAAGCTCTGTTTTGTGGGTTTTACTGTACAGGTGTCAATTTACAGGTGTTATGATACAGGTGTCACTGTACAGGTGTGTTTGCACAGGTGTTATTTTCAAGGTGTTACTGTACAGGCGTTATTCTACAAGTTTTACTGTACAGGAGAAGTGTCCTGGATTGTCGTGTAATATCAAGAACGTTCACAGGTTGCTGTCATTGGGTGATAGCATGCTGATCAACAAGATGAAACAACAAAACAAAAAGGTGTGCTACCACTGAAGTTGCCTTCAAAGCAGCCCAAGCCTTGTAGTATCTCTACACTTCAATAGAAATGAGTGAACACAGAAATCGTTCTGTCCAGTAGGCAGCCAGTAAGGCACAGGTGATGGCAGAGGGATTATGGTGTAGTAGATACCAGGATGGCCTAAGGGGTATGTGCTCAGCAAATTGGCCAGGCTAATTTGTTACCATGATCTGCCAGTGTGTCAGTAGTCACCCGGAAGCCACAATAGACTGGGCATTAGGCTCTATTAGGAGTGTCTGGCAAGACAACTTCTGTGGTTTAGATGGCCACCAAATTGAGCACATGGATGGGCTGAAGGGAATAGCTCTCTTCAATCTTGCATATTTCACAGTCTGCTGAGTGGCTTGGCCAGTGGTAACCAGCTCTGTAGCCTGGAACTTCTTAAAAGGATCCGACAGGCAGAAGAAGACCAACTAACAGTGGGTCTTAAGTGGGGCCTGCTGATACAGTAATTAGCTTGTCTTGTGATGTCATCGCTCGTCTTAGCAAGGCTCACACGTCCCTCACACCCAGCAGTCAAGGGTGCCAGGATGAATTATGTCCCCACAAGATGGTCTTAAGGACCCAGAGCAGGCATGGGCTGGTGGTACAAAATGCAAAGCTCATCATGCTGGCATCAACAGAGGGTGGGTAAGGGGTTTCCCGTACTGGCGTACTGGGGCAATTTATTTACTGTACTGGTGTACTGGAAGCTCTCTAATTTTACATACTTCGTACTATCCAAAAGTTCGAAAGATTTTTATTTTCCGTACTCCGTACTCTAGAAAAATAATTACCTGTACCAGCGTACTGAAACCCCCCCCTTACCCCCCCCTCAACCGTCACACTTAAGCCAAACACTGAAGGTTTCCAGTCCAATCTGACTCCAACCATTTATTACCCGCCACATGATGTGCATCTTGCAGTGTTTAGTTTTGCTGAGGTAGTGCCTCAACATTAAGACTGGCAGACACATGCAGTGATCCATGCTGGTGTCCCAACACCAAAGCAGGCAGACACATGCAGTGATCCATGCTGGTGTCACAACACTAAAGCTGGCAGACACATGCAGTGATCCATGCTGGTGTCCCAACACCAAAGCAGGCAGACACATGCAGTGATCATGCTGGTGTCACAACACTAAAGTTGGCAGACACATGCAGTGATCCATGCTGGTGTCCCAACACTAAAGCCGACAGACACATGCAGTGATCCATGCTGGTTTCACAACACTAAAGCCGGCAGACACATGCAGTGATCCATGCTGGTGTCACAACACTTAAGCTGGCAGACACATGCAGTGCTCCATACTGGTGTCAAAACACTAAAGCCAGCAGATACATAAAGATTATGAGAAATGGACCCATCACCTAGTTAAAGTTAAATGTGGGTCAAATGATCAAATGATGAATGTATACTATGCGCTCTGTATATACTATGCACTCTGATATTGTTATAACTGCATTATTGTATGTATGCTTGAATATGACTGTATCACTTTTTGTGTAACCATGAACTTCGAGGGCCTTGGGGAAGATTAGGGATTTACTGAGTTATTTTCCTAACCAAGCCACCCTCAATAAATAAAGCTTATATATATATATACAGTGGTCCATGCTGGTGTGACAACACTAAAGCCGGCAGACACATGCCACTAGCTATATATGCTGGCCACTCTTTATGAAGCCATGACAGTGACATCATACCCTGTTCACGACGGCACCAGCATTGGGAGTGACATCACATCTTGTTTATGATGCCACCAGCAATGAGGATTAAATCTCCTCTGTCAAAGTTAAGTGCCTGGTATTCATGAAGGAATATCTGGATATTTCTGAAGCACAGTATATCTACCAGAAAGACAATATTTTCATGAGCATGAAGCATCACACACTTCCATGAGAACAATAAAATATGCTTTAACCCTGGCAGTGCCAAATTTTGGACTGAGTCAACCGCTGTTCTCAGCACGCATTGGGCGTAATGCGCCCAATTCACACCGAGAAAAGCTGTTGACATGGGGTATTCTCTTTGGAACTATAGGCATACTGGTACTCGAATGAAAGGTCTTTTTTAGGAGGAGTATGAATCTGGGATCCTAATGATAATTCAGACTTGTCTGACTTAATTTTATCGACTCTAGATGTGATTGGCACTGAAAGAGTTTGCTGACTGTAGAGTAATTGCCTGCATGGGTGCCTCGTATTAGTTACTGCCGAGTCAGTAAATATGATGTTGATAACAATGGCTAATGTGATACTCTTACAGTAAGTCATTGTGCAGGTATATCTCACGTAATGCCACACAATTTTATATCTACTTTTTTTGAGGTATGAGACTTTATGCAGGAAGCGGGCAGATACATAGCATAATGTACATTACTAAAAACAAAACAAAAACAAAACCAAAAAAGGATCTGTCTGCTCCTATTTCTAGCACGTTAATGTGCAAAGTATTGCATGGAAGCTGGGTGCATATATTACTTGATATGATTTTCGTGCCATTTTGGCTTTAGCAAGTGATCCCTGATGATATTATGGAAGAACTGTTTATTTACATCAGGCAGCTTAACCTGTGTGCAAGTGAAGGCAAAACTATGAATAATGATCAAACTGGCGCATAAAAAGTATTACGGTGTTGTTTCCATGCTAGAAGGTCAGAGGAACAGAAGTGCGTGATTTATAGAAAGTGATTAAATCACCTCACATTTTCCATCAACAGGCAGGCAGGCCAGCCACCCAGTCTCCCAGTTACTGCTCAGTGCAATTGGAACACATTCAATTCACAAATGCAAATAAAAGACATTTTGACATTGTAGATACGCATAAAATAACACTGGCCAGTGAGAAGCAAGAACAAAGCTTATCCTTACCAGGGGCATATTGCTGGCTGCATGGAAAACTAGCCACTACATTGATACCTGCTATAAAGACCACCTCTCATGACAGATTCACTAGTACTGTTCACACCACCCTTTCAAGACACCAGAGGCCATTTCTTAAATGTACCTGTATTGTAAGACCACCTGTAATATAAGACCACTTGCAGGCAGTGGGGCAGTCTTCCATTGCAGGTACTTACATTTACACTGTATAAGTAATAACAAGATACAAATTTAGCTCTGTGTGCAGTGATCAGGTCTGTGTATGAAGATACTGACTCAACTCCATGTATAATGATCAGAGTTGTCTGAGGAAGCAGTAATTTGTCTCTCTAAAAATAGAGATGGACATGATACATTGGGGAGGCCCATGGGCCCATGATTGTGCCATTTAAAAAAATGAGGTACATCATGTCACTTCCCACATCACCCTTACCCCTCCATCTGGAGACAGAACATGGTGGACGTGTCCTTGTATGTCTCGGTAGCAAGTTTCGTTCCACTCATTCACACTAATAAGAAACCCTCAGGAGCCTAAAGCTGGTATTTCTGCATGTAGCGTTTCTCTCACAAAAGTAACCAGCAAAAGTCTGATGCAGCTGATGCCTTCTTTTAATTTTTTTTCTTGTAAAGAATAAATTGTTCCATCTGATAGCAGCTATTCTCGACCACTCGTAGCACCTTGTGCCTGGGGCGTGCTCAGGAAAGGTTGATTAACTGCCCAGAAGGTTGCATCAAGTAACAATAAACTTCTGGCAGGCCGTGTGGCTGTGAAGTTTTCAAAAGGGAGTGACAGAGAAAAAGAAATTCTCAGGCAATCAACATGTTGTGCTTGAAATGAAGGTTAGGAGTAATTGAGTAGTATACCCCATGAATCCCTCTCATGATATTGTGGTGATTTCCAGATCGAGGAATGTCCCAAGCTGCTCTCATTATGTTATAGTAGCTTCTATTAGTGGAGAATATCCAAAGCTCCTGTCATGATATTATAAAGTAGCCTCCATTATTGAGGAATATCCCATGCTCCCTCACGATTTTATAGTAACCTCCATTATTGAAGAATTTCCCATGCTCCCTCATGATTTTATAGTAACCTCCACTGTTGAGGAATTTCTCATGCTCCCCCAAGATATAATAGTAACCTCCACTGTTGACGAATTTCTCATGCTCCCCCAAGATATTATAGTAACCTCCGCTGTTGACGAGTTTGTCATGCTCCCCCAAGATATTATAGTACATGTAACCTCCGCTGTTGAGGAATTTCTCATGCTCCCCCAAGATATTATAGTAACCTCCACTGTTGAGGAATTTCCCATGTTCCCCCATGATATTATAGTAACCGCCATTATTGAGGAATATCTCATGCACCTCTTATGATATTATACAATGTAGTAGCTTCCATTACTGAGGAATATTCTATGTTTCTCCATGATTTTATAGTAACCTCTATTATTGAGAATTATTGAATAATCTAAGAATAGACAGTTTTTGATTGGAAAATTGCCTTCACGTGAGGCTTTGCTATTACATTATGTCTGCTGGACAGTTGACATTAACTTTGTGTATGCCCATGCGTCACCGTCGCATGCCACTGTTCAAGGAAAATGGCAGAGACGGAGGTCAACATTGGTTTTTCTGGTCGATATCCACAGCATGCGTATCATTTGTTCATTCTAATCACTATTTAAGAATTCATCCTTTTTTTAACAGTAAATATGTCAAATCATGTTCTTATCATTTAATAAAATAATTATAGACTTTTCAGTGGATGGACTTGCTGTGGATATCAAACAGAAAAACCAATGTGGACCTTGGCTTCCCCTCGGTCGACATAAGTTTTTCTGGTCAATATCCCAGCATGTCCATCCACTGACAAGTCCATAATTGTAAAATATATATCAAGCTCCTCTCATGCTAGAAGCTTAATCCCATTACTGAAGAATATCCCATATTTCCCCATGATGTTATAGTTACCTCCATTATTGAGGAATGTATTCCATGCGCTCCCATAATATTATAGTAACCTTCATTATTGAGGAATATCCCAAGCTCCTCTGATGATATGATATTAGCATCAATTATTTAGGAATATCCCATGCTCCTCTCATGATATTATAGTAGCCTCCCTTTAACGAGGAATATCCCAGGCTCGTCTCATGATATTATATTAGCCTCCTTCATTGAAGAATACCCCATGCACCTCTCATGAAATTACAGTCTTGTCTCCATTATTGGAGGAGAATCCTGTGCCCCCTCCCCCCATGATGTATGTATTGTAGCCTACTTTTATAGAGGATCAGGGTATCCAGTGCCCCTCCCCATGATATATTAGCTTCCATTATTAGAAGGGTACTCCCCCCCCCCCCCCATGACAGAGTAGCCTCCATTATGAATAATGTATACCCCCATGATGCTAAAACGTCCCGTTGCAAATGGAGTATCTTGCACCCACCCCCATGATGCAGCAGGCTCTTTTGTTAGGGGAGTATCATGTCTTCCCCCATGATACAGTATGCTCCATTGTCCGAGAATATCCTGTCTTCCCCCATAATATAGTATGCTCCATCCTTACAGGAGTATTCTGTCCTCCCCCATGATATAGTATGATCCATTGTTAGAGGAGTATCCTGTGCCGGGGTCCGTGATACAGTAACCTCCATCATGAGAGGAAGGGTTGTCCTGTGCCCCCCGCCCCCCCCCCCCCATGATACTGTAGCCTCCGTTGTCAGAGGACTATCCTGTGCTCCACCATAATATAGTAACCTCCATTAGTAGAGGGGTATCCTGTACCCTCCCGTGATACAGTAGCCTCCATCATTGTGGGAGTATCTTTTGCTCCCCTATGATATGGTAGCCTGTATTATTGCATGTATCAAATACATTTGCCTCCTATAATAGAAACCTTCCCTGGGAGAAGATGGCAATAAAACCTGCATGTAGCTAGCTTACCCCGATTTTACCTAATAAGGATAGGTTTGTAAATATCGATCCCCCACCCTTGAAGCTCTGGCTCCTCAATGACATAAATTAGGAGGGATTTCCCGTCGCTGTCACAGAGGAGCTGTTGTGTGAATTTACTGCTGCTCTGGGATTCCCAGAAGAAAGCTATCCCAGTCAAAGAGATATCACAGCAAGGCATAATTCACCTGACGTGGTTCCATTCATGTATCTCCTGTTTGCACCGATACACAATTCTCTCGGCATGGTTTCAAATCTCCACTTTCGGCAACGTGTAATTCCCCGGACATGGTTTCAAATGACCTCTTTGCAGGATAACATACATGCAGAATTCATAGTCATAAAGGTACTCTCAATATCAGCAGTAGATTTTGTTTGTGCTCATGGTGTGCATGTATGATGTAAATCTATGAGGCTTTTAAAATTTGCTCATTTGGGTTATATTTTAACAGTGAGAGAAGAGGTTGTGAATAAAAGTTTTAACACCATGACAAAGAAAGCAACAGGATTTGAAATCTTGAGGTTATATAAATTGTTGACAATGAAAACTGAAGGCTAAAGCAGAATTATACCCCCCCCCCCCCACACACACACACACTGCCTATGACGTGTTGACTATGTGGGTTATGCCATGAAGTGTTGGTGGTCATTAGCCAAGAAGAAGTGTATCAACTGTGTATCAACTGATATGAATGACCACCTGGTCTCACCTGGCAGGGAGAGCAATGAAGCCACCCATAGATCTGCCTGCTACAACATCAGACAATGACCAGCACAGTGGTAATAATGCATATTGTATCTGGTTGATGATGCATTGCCTCTGTGTTACTGATGCATTATTTCTGTCAATGTTAATGATGTATTGTATCTGTCAATGTTAATGATGCATTATTTATGTTACTGATGTTATAGCTCTGTCAATATTAATGATGCATTGGCTCTGTCATTGTGAGTGATGCATTGTCTCCAAGATGCATTGGCTCTGTCAATGTAAATGATGCATCAACTTGCCCTTTGATCATACATTTGTGTGGCTAATATTTCATCAGCATGGTTCAAGGGAAGCATGTTTTAGTGCCGGACCACGATGCAGGACAATGTCTCTTTTTCCTTGGCCTCAACTTGGACACGTACCCCACTTTGGTTGATACATCTACAAAATCTCTGTAAAGAGTTGATAAAGTATCCTTAGTCATGTGTTACTTGACTTTGGTCTTTAGAAGTATAACAGAATGCACACATCTCTGTCAGCAAGGTCAAGACATCTATATGTAAGTAAGTAAAGATCATTCCCCAATAACACATAACTTGGAAGTCATGATTTGTCATCAAGACATACAAAAATAACTGCATTGTATATAATCACAATGTACTATGTGGTCTGGAACACAATTTTAAGATGGTGGCTGTATGTAAGTTTTACAATCACAATTTGGGAAATCAGTTAAAGATGATCTGTTGAAAGGTGTAACATTATGACCTGGCTGCCTTCCACCCATAACAAATGTCTGAAAATCAGAAGGTCACTGAAGCGGATGGCATACATTTAGAAAGAGGCCTCATTGCTCACTGTCTCAATTCAGCATTGAAAGTGTTTAAGGGGAACAGGAGTAATAGCTCTTACTTTTTTGGTCATTAATGGCCATTTTGGGAGTTCATTTGACAAATTTTTAACAGTTGTCTCAAACAGGTATTTAGTTCAAGCTATTGTATATTTCCAGTAGGTGTTCTGATGTGTGATGTCACCTGGGCTACCCTCCATATATGATACACAAACCTTGAGGGGACACCAAACTGAGAAACACAACATTAGCAGGCATATCATAAAGATTTGTGTACTCTGTTAACCACCCTCTTTGATCTTATCAGTGTGGTATATGTATATTAGTTGATGCCTGCTTCAGCAATTGAATACACAACCACAGGAGCTGTTAGTTTGTCTATACTGATTTCTGCTTTTTTCTTTCCTTATTGATCCTCATTAAATGAGAACAATATCTCAGTTTAGTAAATTAGATTATATCTATGCACACTGCTCCATCCATAGTCAAAGTGGAATATGTGTACTTGGTCAGGTTTCCTTGTTCTTTTTTTCCAGAGTTTAGCTCAGGTGTCATTGCATTAGCTGTAGCAGTTAGTCCAGGTGACATCACAACTCCTCATTTGCATATCTAAGCAAACTGATATCTGCTTATCCATTTGGAAAAAAAGTTTGTATTTTCTGATATGGGTCCATATTTATTATATGAACAACTCAAAAATTGTAAATTATTACTACAGTACCCCTAAAGCCTACGTGCCCATTGTTTCAATTTGCCATGCATAAAGTCAGTGCTCATTATGTCAGTTCAGTACTGAAAGTGTCGATTGTCTGGATAAGCTAAATCACCATCTCAACTGAGATGGTGATTTAGCTTATCCTAATCTTAAATACTAATTATGCCACAGGTAATTGGGGATAAATTCTGGTAACTTAGCACAGAACTAAACAATGCCTAAACTAAATTAAATCAGTAAGTTTCATTGGTAGAAGACTTTCTTGTTTTTGGTGTTAGTGGTTTATTTTTTGAAGACTCTGTAGGATCATTTTTATGAAAATGTTTCACAAGTTTACTAAAAAGGGAAAGTTTTGTAAGGTTTATTTCGGAAGCTTTTTTAGATGAAGGGGGAAAGGTCCCTTGCTGTCTCCAATGACCTTTGACCTACATCCTGTCTGTACGTAGCTGCCCTGTGATATCAACCTGTGTTATTCAGCAGTGGCACAGTTGAGTAACAAAGTACAAACAAGACTGTATAGTGATTGGTCGGCATACATTACATCTATGTGTCTTTATCTACATGTATGAGGTGGTGGCTGACATACAGACAGACTGGATGTGTCAGCAGGTCATTCATTGTGGTGGGGCTAGCCTGTCTTTGACAACACTGCTGCTGTATCAGGGACATTTATTCAACAATTGTACTTGTAGCTTTTTGCATGGTTACATCATCCATCAACCAGGTTGACCATGGTGAATACCCATAGCATGTTGTATGTGTGTACCATTCATCAACCACAATGTACACTTAAACCTGTTTTGAGAGACCACTGTGACGAAACACCACCTGCCTTTTCAAACCATGTTTACCATGTCCCTCGTGCCATCTTTCTCATGTTATTGCACCTCTGTTGAGAGACCATCTGCCTTATGTGACCACTTTTTGGCCTTCTCAAGGGGCGGTCTCTCAAAACAGGTTTTACTGTATACCCGTAGCATGTGGTATGTGTATACCAATCAGTGACTAAGTACCACATGTATACGCATAGCATGTTGCAAACGTATATATAATTAATCAAGCAAAGTATACCCAAAGCATGTTGCTACATGGTCCATCAACTAATCACAAGGTATGTACCCATAGCATGTTGCATGGGTACAGAATCCATCAACCGTAGTATATTCCCATAGCATGTTGTAAGTTGTAGCATGTTCTGTGAATAGATAATGCATCAAACGCAACATATACCCGTAACATGTTGCATGCTACATGTATATTGTCCATTGATTGCAGCCTATCAGGTCAAAAGAATCATCAGTCATAGGTATTTTAACTCATTCCACACTATGGTCACAGGCCTTGGTCAGTGGTTCTGGCACTGCCTGGCAAGTCATGCTGCAGCTGCCCTTGCGGCAGCTGCAGCATGACTTGCCAGGCAGTGCCAGAACCTCTGACTTGAGACTATAGGCATGTTGGTACTTGAAGTAAAGCTCTTTTCATGAAGAATTTAAATATGCGATTGTCATTATAAATCTAGATAAGTATACGGAAAATCAGGGACTGGTATGGAATGAGTTAAGTTTGAAAACATTAAAGTGTGGTCTTTTTATCAGTCATCCCATACTGTACTCACATTGTGTTTTATCTAGCTTTTCTGTTCAAATTGATTAATCACTTTTTGACAGCTACTGGCAAGATTTTGTTGATAAGCATGCATTAAAATAAAATCATATAGTTCTCGCTTTTGAAAATGCCATCATGCATAGAACTGAATAATTTGGGACATGTGTTACTTGTAATATCTGGATTAAATCTAACTTCAGAATAAACTACTTTTTCAATATGGCCAGAGAAGTGCAACTCATCTTCATGGCTTCTTTTCACTTTTGAAAATTGCTGTGGCAAACACAAAAACACCCCCCCCCCCCAAAAAAAATGAAACAAGTAAATTAATTATATCATGCAAATGTCTGATTATCTGTTAGGAGAAGTGTTGTCTAACTTTTATCTTTGTGAGAGTCACTCATCACGATGTGGACCACTGTGGAAATGATCAATCAAGCAATGTCCACTGTATGAGTAGCTAATGAAGACATGATCTACTGTTGAAGTAGCCTGTCAAAACATGATCTACTGTATATATAACCTGTCAAGACATGATCTACTGTGGTAGTATAGAACCATATCTTTTACATGGATTGCGAAGCAGGCCAAGACTCTATTAATCACTCTCCATGGTACAGATCCTGGCGTATACTTCCTACCTACATGTGGCAGTGACTAATCAAGACATGATCTACTGTGGGGGTAACCTGTCAAGACATGATCTACTGTGGGAGTGACCTGTCAAGACATGATCTGCTGTGGGAGTGACCTGTCAAGACATGATCTACTGTGGGAGTGACCTGTCAAGACATGATCTGCTGTGGGAGTGACTGATCAAGACATGATCTACTGTGGGAGTGACCTGTCAAGACATGATCTACTGTGGGAGTGATCTGTCAACACATGATCTACTGTAGGAGTGACCTGTCAAGGCATGATCTACTGTGGGAGTAACCTGTCAAGACATGATTTACTGTGGGAGTGACCTGTCAAGACATGATCTACTGTGGGAGTGACCTATAAAAACATGATCTACTGTGGGAATAGCCTGTCAAGGCATGATCTACTGTAGGGGAGACTTGACAAGACTTAGTCTATTGTGAGAGTGGCCAGTCAAAACGGGAACTACAGCAAATTTGACATGTCGAGACAGGGACTGCTATAAAAGTGCTATTAAGAGAGGTAGGGAATGGCTGCAGATCACGCGTGTGCCAGGTCAACCAGCCATGTGGTATAGAAGGAGAGATCACTTGTCTGCATTGGGGTGGCAATCTGATCTCTATATGACTACTGCTGTGTTTGATAATGAAAACTGGCATGCTGCTCTTCCAGCGAAAACATCAGCAAGCTTAACTAACAGCAATGAAGTGCCCTGAAAGGCATGACTGGTTTGATTTATTGTGGACCAGCCCAACAAAACAGGTTTCAAAGGCATTTTGTTACGAGGGCAGCACACGTTTAGTACATTCATCAGTAGCAAGTTACCTACAACATTTACAGAGGGGCAATGGGGTCTGATAACCTGGGGCACAGAGGAACAGGATGACCTGGCAGTCTGGGGCACAGAGAGGCAAGGAGGTCGGGACAGTCTGGGGGTATATGGTACAGCTGTAGGCAGCTGCTATGGGGCTCTCAGATTGGGTTCACAAGCTGTCAGAAATTAGTGCAGCAATCTTCAACACTTACAGACAGTTTTCAGTTTTGACGAATCATATGCAATGATGTTGATCTTGTCCTGTCTGATGCTGAGCCTCCTATGGTGGTGGGGAGCATATGGGGGCAGCAGATGTTGTGAGTAGTAAACAGTCACCTGTTGAGAATCAGAATGCCATGGGAGTAGTGTGTGAGATTTGCAGTCATTATAGCTAGCCATGAAGGTGTCGACTGCTTAATTCTCCACGTTGGTGGCTCAGACATAGTCTCACACATAACTTACTTGAACGCTACAAAGTAATACGGAAAGTGACTTCAGATTGTCATAAAAGGAGCTTTCATTGTAGAACCAAGGCATAAAATCGTTGGTTTTTGTTTTGCCTGGCCAGGCAGAAGTTGAGGAGGACGATCGCCCAAACAATGTCAGAAATAACGGCTAGTGGATCTGGTGTAGCCTACAGCAAAGGAGGCTATACTTGCATCTACATTCTCTAACTATACATCTTCATTTTGCCTGCTGTCAGCAACACACCAGCAAAAAGTTAGTGTCAGAGGAAGAAGATAAAGATGGCCTGGTTGAGGTTGGTGTTGCAGCCTGCTGGTACAGGGAGTGTTTATGTGGCCAGGTAGTTTTGGATGAACTGCCGGGGACAGCAATAGTTTTATTAACTCGGCATGAATCAAAGCTAAGGTGTACCAAATGCAGATAATCTGTCAACAGTCATTTTATTGTACATGTAATTGTGTTCACATTCCAGCCATATTTTGATACTCAGCAGATGAATCATGTGGTCTCTTATATTATCCATATATAAGACTAGCAGGCACTCAAGCTCTCAGCACTTGAACATTTATGCTAACCCCACAGGGACTGAGTCAATAACCTTCCATTATTCACGGCTGGGTGACCATTCAGTGAGTGTGTAGTCTTCCGTTGTTCACAGTGCACACTAGAAGGTGGGTGACCATTCAGTGAGTCTGTGCTCTTCTGTTGTTCACAGATTGCACTGTAGAAGGTGGGTGACCATTCAGTGAGTCTGTGCTCTTCCGTTGTTCACAGATTGCACTGTAGAAGGTGGGTGACCATTCAGGGAGTTGATAGTCTTCTATTGTTCACAGATTGCACTGTAGAAGGTGGGTGACCATTTGGGTAGTTGGTAGTCTTTTGTTGTTCACAGAGTGCACTGCAGAAGGTGGGTGACCATTCAGGGACTCAGTAGATTTCTGTTGTTCACAGAGTACACTTCAGCAGCTGGGTGGCCATTCAGTGAGGACATAGTCTTTCATTGTTCACATAATGTGCTTTGTCTTCTGGACAGGTGTTCACTTATCTGTTATATCATTATCGATGATAGAATTTTTTTACTTTTAATTTTTATCATTTATGTTAATTTGTATTGCGCAAAAATCCCTGATGATAATTGAGTTGGGTATGCTTTAGCCCATGTCCGTGACTAACAATAAGTTGCTGCTAAGTTTAACAAATTGGCTGTAAGCTATAGTAAAATGCCCCCCCCACACACACACACACTTCAAAGTTGAAACATTCAGCTAGACATTCATTGCATGGCTAAAAGTAGTCCTCAGGCCAGTGAACCATTATATTAAGTGAGAGGTGTGTATGAGAACACCAGCAACTATAGTGAGTGCAGGGCACAGCTAAAACCAGTGTTGTCCAAGACATGATATTGTTCAATCTTGATATCATGATTATGAGGCAAATTTCCCTTGTGAATGAATGCACACAGACATAAGCCATGATGCCTGTATACGTACAGGGGACAAATCAGCCATCTTTCTTCATTTATAGCTGAAGTCTGGCATGTGGGCAGAACAGAAGAGATTCGGAAGTGTGTGATGGTTAGCTACGGTGCGTACTTGTGTATGCCAAGTGACTGGCTGCATCAGCCCTGATGCATGATGCAGGGAACAACATGCAACAGTTGCTGTCAATAACAGTCTCCAATCGCTTAAAAATATGATAAAAGACTTTTTATTTTGCTAGAAGGGTATGCGACCTTGTCGTGCACAGAACAATCTATAAAGCATGTGAAGTAAATCATCCCATTGTAATGACCACAAGCGTCAAGTTCAGAGGGATATGGTGAAAGCGGCCCGTATCCAATATAGCCCAGTGGCGGGCCAGATGAGCACAGACTGGTGTGATGGTTTAAACATGAGTTGATGCATTGTGTCCCCCCAGCTGTAATGGTTAAGGTGTCTTTATTCAGTCCCATGAGGAAAGACAGTCAAGGCACTGTTGGCACAGGGAATACAGAGCACTGCACTTTGTTACTTAATCTGGCGGAAGACACAGTTTGGAGGTGGTACCTTGGCAGAGCTGTGATGGCCAGGGGCTATGCAGTAACAGGCTTGAAAAAGCTTTATTATGGAGAAAAGACAGGCAACCACATGTGGAGAGAGAGAGGGAGAGTCCGGGGGATTCTCTAGCCAACAAGGCATAAGTAAATGTACAAGTTATACCAAGTGACACACAATGTATACTTCATAAAGTACATGTACAGTGGTTTAGCCTTGCCTCCAAAGCCGACCCAAACTGTGTGTTTTGTCAACTCCCTTGGGCAGTACATATACATGTAGTATGGAACTTGGTCTGTTTCAGTATTTGCAGGCAAGGTTTAGTCCTTGTCTCTGAATTTATGCTACAAAGCTCTCTCTCTCTCTCTCTCTCTCTCTCTCTCTCTCTCTCTCTCTCTCTCTCTCTCTCTCTCTCTCTCTCTCTCTCTCTCTCTCCCCTTACAAAACTTAATGTCGGGATTATATTGGGATAATGTTGGGATCATGTTGGACTTACTATGTTGGGAGACAATGGGCAATGTTGGGATACAGACGTTGGGATGACATTGGGATTTGGTAAAATCCCAACATTTACTTAGCAAATGAACAAGAAGGAGGTGCTTGAATGCAGTGGTAAAATTTTGTTGGGACATGTTGGAATATGTTGGGATGATGTAGGAGTAATGTTGGGAAAAGTTGGAATAATGTTGGGAGACGTTGGAGTAACATTGGGAGATGTTGGAGACTAATAGGAGGAAGCCCTATAGTCCAGCATTTCCCAACATGTTGGAATGATGTCGGACTCCTGTAGTTGCACAATATAGTTGGGTCTCCACAGCATCAGTCTCTTAGCTAGCATGTTGGGAGAAGTTGGACCAATATCCCGACGTCCCCCCAACATGTTGGGAAATGTTGTCCAGAGCAATAACCCAACATCTCCCAACATGTTGGGAAACATTGGGCCTACATCCCAACATCTCTTAGCATGTTGGGAGAAGTTGGACCAATATCCCTACGTCTCCCCAACATGCTGGGATACCTTGGGCCTACATCCCAACATCTCCCATGTTGGAAGATGTTGGGCCTACATCCCAACATGTTGGGAGATGGCTTCAGATGAAATCTATTGTTGTAGAGAGCCTCCTTTTCACCATTACTTTTCTTCTAAAAACTATAATGAATAAAAAACAAGAAGACAGAGCTGTTGTATAATAATTCATGTGTATTTTGGTACATGTGTAATACACAGATTCACCATTATTAAAGAAAAAATGTTCACTATATGCCTTCCTTCAACTGGGGGCATAAATGTTGTGCAGTCCAGAGTTTCAGATCCATATTCATTATCATTGGTTGCAGCTGCTCGCTGTTGAGAAGATGGTCTCACAACTTCTTGCAGCTTGCGCTTGATGTCCCCATTTGTGGTGCAAGGGTATGCTTCTTGTAGCAGTTCTGAAAAATGGAAAACAAATGTGCAAGGACACAGGAAAATAAAATGTTAAAAGTGTAACATTTTCAAATTGTCAAAAAGTTTGGTTTAAATACTTTGCTAAGGGTTCCTGCCTTTATCCCACTATACATGAAATGTTTAATGATTTTTCAAGGTGCATGTACATTGTATATGGGTTTTGATTGACATTTTAAAATGCATTTCACTGCTCCAGTACTTACATGAAATAAATTGGACTTTTATGGATGTGCATGCCTCAGCAGTTTCCATGTTTAAAAGTCTTACAGTAACTTGACTGACACAGTATGCAATGACCCAGGTCCTGTACTCTAAAATTCATTATATTTTTAAACAAAATTACCCCAACAAGCTTACATTTTCATATTGAAAACTTTTCATTTGCAAGATATTCTTTTTTATATGCTTCTATAAGGAAAATTACAGGCCCAGATTACTATGTCATAAATATCTTTCTGTAAGCAATCATACAATAAAACTGAGAAACAATAAATTAATTTATAGAAATAAAAGAACACAAAGAACACAATGAAACATTTTTATTATTTGTAAATTCCACAAGGTCCAGAATGACATGTTGACCCTGGCCTTTGGCAACTTCACCTGGCCAGATGTAAATTTGGACAATAATCTGATTTCATATTTTCACCATAAAGACCACATTGGACGGAATGGGTATAAGCCAGGAAAACTTCAAGGGTGAGAATGACATCTCTTCTGGAAAAGCTGGACTGTGAGACTGAATCTACAATCAGCTGATATGTGTCTGTTACAGTTCATAACCTTCATTCAAATATAGCTTTACTGACCAGATATAATATCCAATCCAGATAGATCATTCAGACCACTTATTTTGTGGAACCTTTTTTGGGCTTCCCTTCATTTGTTGTATAATTCCCCATAAAAAATGTACATTGGTATTCCAGTGCAATTCCACTGAAATACAGTAGTACCTGTCATGAAAGACCACCCTAATGAGAGACCACCTGCCTTTTAAGACCACTTTTTAATATACTTTTTGCAGTACTGTTCTTATTTATACCTCTCATGAGAGACCACCTGTCTTATAAGACCACATTTTGATCCTCCCTAGGGGGTGGTCTTTGGTGACATGTACTACTGTACAAGTGGTATTTCATTTGAATCAACTTGACATTTCATTGGAATGCCAGTGGAATTGTACTTTGAACATATATTACATTATTTATTTTGGTGGCAAATGACCCTTTCTATAAGACCAATGTTCCAGTAAAAATTTGCCTACTCTATTGATATTCACTGCAGTATTCAATTTCTTCTATCATGGAAGTGCAAGATGTTGATGCGTGTTAATTTGTGTTTAAATATATATCTTCCAGCTCAGTACAGCCATTGCGTTAATGTTTATCAACACAGCTTTGTATATATATATCTGCTGGGCTCTAATTAGTTAAAGCCAGGTCAAGTCCCCTGTGGTCTGGGTAAAGTAGTTGGCAGGCTGTGCTATATATGGCCAAGGCTTCTTGATGTATCTGACCACACAGAAGGTTTTTAGCGGCAGTATATATAGATCCCAGCCTGACAACACAATGGAGAGTCATATATGCTGTGAAAGTTGATTTCATTGTGATCCACACCCTGAAATTCATGAGCATTGCAGAAAGTATGCTTAAATTTATACTTACTTTGGTCTCTTGTCCCAATAATGATGCCAAAGTAGTCCTTTGCCACAGCCCATGTGGGTCTGTCCTTTTGTATGATAGTCTTGCATTCAGTTGCCTTTGTTAGCTGGACAAATTTCACACTACACCATGGCCATGTATACCACTTGGAGCTGAGGTTGGAGCTTAAGCTATCCACATGCCTGCCAGTATGCTATAATGTCCTTCAAGCCATCATTATCTTCAAAAACATCACAGGATGATGCCTTGTAATACTTGAACATGAACCCGCCATAGCTCTTTTAAATCTGACGATGCCCAGCCTGGCAGCCTCGCTTTCAGGCCTGCCTCAGCCAATCAACCACTGAGTATTTAGATGAGTCAGGATGACTGGTACAGTATAAACAGTTGAAACTTGATCCCTGTGCTCTCAGGGTGAAGATATATATTGAGGCACAATGATGTGAGCATGATCAAACATAATCCACATGATCACAAAAACTCCGAGGTATGGATGTGATTTATGCTGTTTGTGTATTTGCTGTCATATTCTTCAAAAAACAAAAAAAAAGAATTGTCTGGTAAACTGCTAAAATTTCAAGTATATGTTTTTAGAATATCCCATACCCATGAAGGGACAATATTTGACATGCCTATTAAGAGTTTAATGATTCAAAAATGCTATTGTTTATTGCTTGCCAACAAGGTGACAATGTCAGAACACAAGATGTCTTTGATTAACTTACTATTCATGTCATCACTCGTCATCTTTTGTAGTAAAGTGAGAATTTTATACATAGTATACATAGAAAGGATATATATTTTTTTAAATGCGTGAGTCTGTTATTCCAACTAGGACCTGGCATGAAAAATTGACAAAGTTTGTGCTCCAGCATTATCCCAATGTGTTCCAACTTGATCCCAACATGTCAGGACCCTGCATAATTTACAGAGTCTGTTCTTCTAGCATGAGAAATTGACAAAGTTTTGAGCTCCAACGTGGTTCCAATACATTCCAACAAGATCCCAACATGTCAGGATCCTGAAAATTTACAGAGTCTGCTCTTCCAGCATTGGTCGACATGAAAAGTTGGCAAAGTTCTGTGCTCCAACATGATCCCAACAATTACAGCAACCAGAAAATTTGATAAGGTTTGTTGCTCCAGTATGATCCCAACATAACCCAACATGCTCCCAACACTGAAAACTTGATGAAGTTTGTTACCCCAATGTTATCCCATCATTCCCCAACATGATTCCAAAATACCCTGACATGATCCCAACATTACCCAACAGAATCCAACATTGCAAAATTGGCAAAGTGATATACTCCGACATGATCCCAATGTAAATCCAACTTGATCCCTATGTCATCCCGACATGATCCCAACATACCCGACATTATTCCAATATTTTCCCGACATTTTTCCGACATTTAGTTTTGTAAGGGTCTCTCTCTCTCTCTCTCTCTCTCTCTCTCTCTCTCTCTCTCTCTCTCTCTCTCTCTCTCTCTCCCTCTCTCTCTCTCTCTCTCTCATATATATATATATATATATCATATATATATATATATATATATATATATATATATATATATATATATATATATACATATATATATATATAATACTTTATACAAGTACATATATACATACATGTACACACACATTTTGTCCACTGTGTTGGTACATCATATAGCCTGACTTGATCAAGCTTGAAATCAGCTCGATGTATCAACAGTTGTTTAAATTGGTCATTCTTATCAACATGTCTTTGAGCTTTAATCTGCGAGAGAAAAACAAAAACCCCAAACCCAGCCAGTGGTTCAATCTAGTCTTAATAGATCATTATATATGAGCCATTGCCTTTATAAGTCTGAGGTACAATTGCATGGCTTGATGTATTCACTTCTGTAGCAAGTCAGTGTTCCCTGCAAGCTCTCTAGTATAAGCAAATGCTAAGTTCCCTCTGAGATCAGTAATTTGGTAAGCGTTAGTCTGGCTTGGAGCTCATTGGGCACGGGAATCTTCACAAACACTAAATTCTTTCAAAGTGGGAAACTGGGCAAATGTAAAATCCTGATGGTCTGAGCAGGCGTCAGAAAATGTCCCAAAATGTTTTATCTTGTTTGCATTGTGTTCAGGAGGTTTACCGAAGCTGCCAAATACTCGTCATTTTCATTCCAGGTCATGCAACTTGGAAAATACCAAGTCCTCTTGAGTCCTCGTGAGATTCAAAGAGCTTAAGCCGATCCTCTTGGAGTCTGACCAGGTTTCAGGGACCGGCAAGCACTTTATCCTGCTTAAGTGTTTAAGGATCGAGAAACCGTAGCAAAGACTATGACCTGTGTCAGTCTGTGCAGGCACTAAAAACTTTGACAAGTGCTATCTCTCATTGAAATCTTTAACAGATTTGGACAATTTGACAATACTATAGCCTTTTATTTATTTAGCTTTTTTTTCCCGGGTAATTCCTGCTAGCTGAATGGTCAAAATAAAGATAATTCTTAATCTGAATCCTCTGATTTTATTTATAGTGTGCCTAATAGAACTTGGTAAGTGAGAGATTGTCAAAGTATCAGAAGTGCTTGAGAAAATTTATGGGATCGTAATCGTTTGACAAGTTTTTTGTGGTTTAATCTCCTGTTTAATGTGTTACAGGGCACATTGCTATGGTGGTGAGTACTCTAGAGCAGATGTGGTGTCTTTTGGGGGTTTTGACAGAGCCCTAAGCAGCCATGACAAATGCAAACTCACCGATGAGTTGGTGTAGCCAAGGACAACGCACTATTCAAAGGCTATATCATTGATGATTTGGTGTAGCCAATGGCAGCAGAGTATTCCAATGCTAAACCACTGATGAGTTTATGTAGTCAATGAGAACGCATTATTCAAAAGCTGAATCATTGATGAGTTGGTATAGCCAATGGCAGCGCGGTATTCAAATGCTGAATCACTGATGAGTGAGTGTAGCCAATTGCAACATAGTATTCAAATGTTGGGTTACCTCAGCACCTTAACAGTCATAAAGGATATTTGTCAGACTAATGCAAAGTATGTTTTTAGTCATACATGTAGCAGGCTAATGGAAACCTTGCCAAAATATGCATGGCTGTTAATCATCTTCGTACATTTCTGCAAAATTTGCAACCACCAGCTCTGTGGGAGAAATTTAATTTCAGTTCGTTTTGGGAAAGTGATTAATCATCGGTCTCTCGTGCACTGGCATCGTGGGGATTAAACTTGGCACTTTGTGTTATGTACTGGCATCGTGTGGTTTAAACTTGGCGAACATCTGGGCCTGTTGGGGATTATGTAAACTAATGTTGACAATAGAGGGAAAGCCTGGGTCACATGGAGGTGAGCTGAGGACATCAGCTCTGTTATTGTGTACTTCTACAGACTTAAAGATAAAACTTATATGACATTGATGCAATGGAGGGGGCTGGTTTATCTCATTTACTCCAATGGAATATACAGTTGGTTAGAGTAAAGAAATCTGAATAAAGTGGACTTGGCAGACCAAGTGTTAATGGATAGAAACAGTGTGTCCATGCAACATGCAGATATTTCTAAACAGACAGAGACTTGAGAAAAGGCACCTGAGTCATGCTGAAAATAAACATCAATGTATATCAATTAATGACCTTAAGACAAAGTTTAACAAGAACGTGGCACATGCTGAGAATTCCACAAGACGAGTGTGTAAGAGGAGAGCTGGCTGCAAGTGTCTGGCGAGCGTGGCTATCGAGGCTGCGCCATGTACATGTACCCACAGGGTCCAGGCTAAGAATTGATTTTCAGGCAAATTTACTCAGAATCTAAGGCTAATTATATATTCCATTTGCTCGCGATAAAAAGAACAGTACCATAACCTGGGGACTGCCGTGCCAAGTCAAAAGTCAGTGGTTTTCTCATTGCCTTGCAAAATCATGCCTCAGCTGCTGCATGGGCAGCTTCAGCATGACTTGCCAGATAATGCAAAAACCAATGACGCAGCATGACTTGCCCTGTGATGCAAAAACCAGTGATATAACATGAGTTGTGGCTTGCTGGGCAGTGCAATAGTCAATTGTACAGCATGACTTGCCTTGCAATCCAAAAACCAATGATACAGCAAGACTTGCCTTGCAATGCAAAAACTGCTGACTTGATAGAGCAAGGGTAAATAGTTCGTGAATGTGACTATAGTTATATGGACAAAGCAGAGCACCAATATATCTTTGTTGGGATGCGTGACTCTCCACAAGCATAATCCTCTTAACAGTCAGCCATCAGCCTGCCATTTCTCCATGTTGATATTACAATTTATCCCAAAACGTCTGGCTTCAGAGTTGCATGAACCTATTTCTACCACAAATCTAAAGCAAATAAATCCATAGTCAGTAAAATTTAGAAGAAAAAGTATATTGCTTTGAAATCATTGGCTGTCAGTTTGGAATACAGTAGAACCTGTCTGTGAGCCCACCTCTGCTTAGGGACCACCTGTGCTAAGAACCGGTCTCAACATCTCCATTAGCATATTTTAGTTTAATTTTACCTGCCTTCAGGGGCTACCTATCAGAAAGGACCATTTTTTCACAGGTCCTGTGGGTGGTCCCTAAAGACAGCTTGCACTGTAGTCTAAGATTATGTTGAGACAGGCAGGCTTGCATAGGTGTACTTAACACTCAAGTCATTATTGAAGAGTTTTCTATATTACAGAGGTAACATGCAGGGCATTTGAACTCGGGTCTTGATATTTGTGTACGGTGTTTGCTGCAGAGGGGAGCTCTAATTTAATCTGGTTAGTGATATTTATAATGTAGGTTCTGTGATGCAGAGAGGACTCACAATGCAGTGTGGGTATTGATATAGGTTCTGTGATGCTGAGAGGAGCCTTAATGCAGCATAGGTATTGATGTAGGTTCTGTGATGCAGAGGGGAGCCTTAATGCAGCATAGGTATTTATTCTGTGCTGCTGAGAGGAGCCATAGGTCAGTATGGGTATATCTATATATAGGTTATGTAATGCAGTGGGGAGCCTTAATTCAATGTGGGCACTTATGCAGGTTCTGTGAGGCAGAGGGGAGCCATAGTTCTCCATGGGTAGTGATATTTTTTATAGGTTTGGTGATGCAGAGAGGAACCTTAAACCTAGAAGATGGTATTTATGCAGGGTTTGTGTTGCGGAGAAGAGCCTCAATTAAACCTTAAAGGTGATATGTATTTGTGTGCATGTACATGTAGGGTTTGTGATGCATCGGGGAACCTTAATTATACCGTGAAGGTGATATTTGTGATGGGGGGGGGGGGTGTTAAGTATTTCTGAAAAGTGATGTTTATGTACATGTAGGGTTTATGCTGCGGCTTTGGGAACCTTAATGAAAACTTTATAGACGATATGTGTGTCCGTACATGTAGGGCTTGTGAAGCAGAGGGAGCCTTAAGTGTGGCGTATGTCAAGGATTGTGTTGGGACTACATCAGAGCAGACCAGAGTCTCACAGCTTATATTGCCTTACAGCCTTTTCTCACATGTCCCAGACCACCCTGTGTTAACTCCTCACATAAGCAGTGTTGATTTCACTCATTGTGAACCGGGCCTGTTGTCTACAGTGCTTAGCTGGAAATCAAAGAATAATTGTATTATGCAAATTGCCCTCCTAGAAGGACCTGTCACTAAGTAGTGACATGCAGTATAAAGTCAATTGTGTAATCTAAATGTCCCCATAGGAGGATCTGTCTCTAAGTATTAGTGTACTCTGTGAAAATCAATTGTTTCATCTAATTTCCCTTGTCATTTCATGAAGTATTAACATGGGTAGTGTCATGTCAGCAGGCAATGTCAGGCACTCTGACCAGGGCTTTGATCAATGTCTTATGTGGAACAGAGGCAATGCTTCAACTGCATACACTTTTGACTACAAGTAAGGGACACTGACGGTTTTTGTTGTTGTTGCTGTTGTTTTGTTTTTTTTTTTTTTTTGTTTTTTTTTTTGGTGCTGATTGGGAATTCATTGTTTTAATTGTTGCAAACAATAAATTAATCAGTTCATATCAAGAGTTAATCATTTATTTTATAATTAGGAAATGACAGCATAAGGAGCCCTCTGTCACCCAGTGGTCAGCAACTGGCATCACCATAAGGTCATCTCTTCTTTTTTGATTTACATACAGCTTTCATGAAAGTTTTTTTAAGGGAAATGTATGAGAAAACTTATCAAGTTCTTGTGCTCCATAGCTGCACTTTTATATTGCCCACTGTAGGCTCTTTAATAGTTGACTGGGCTTACCAGGTGGGACTGTTGACTTAGTTTATATTGCCCACTGTAGGCTCTTAGTTGACTGGGCGTACCAGGTGGGACTGTTGACTTAGTTTATATTGCCCACTGGAGGCTCTTAGTTGACTGGGCGTACCAGGAGGGGCTGTTGACTTAGTTTATATTGCCCACTGTAGGCTCTTTGTTGACTGGGCGTACCAGGTGGGGCTGTTGACTTAGTTTATATTGCCCACTGTAGGCTCTTAATTGACTGGACGTACCAAATGGGGCTGTTGACTCACAGCACAACTGGGAAGGGATAAACAGATAGCTCTGTGCATTCAAGGCTACACTAAAATTTTGCTGGTAACTTCTTGAGAGACGAAAGGTATACATGTATGTGTGACTGGCCAGTGAAAGTGGTCAGCCAGCATAGGTTTGTACTGACCACATCTGCAGAGCTACACAGCGCATGGACTTCAGTTTGCTGTGACAGTCATGTCTGCAGTGGCTTCTGTAATATAGAAGGTGGGGAACTACAAGCAATCCTGTGCCTAGACTAAACCAGTGTGTTGAGCGCAACTGTTAGAGTGAGTAATGAGACACTGAGTTGCTTACGTAGGAGCTCCCTAATCTGGTGGCTCGAGATCAGCAAAAACACGGTGTGCCAGTCCAGCTGTTGTGGTGTTGGACGTGGACCCAAACTGTCATGCTTGTTTTCAAATTTGCAATTGCTATTTGCAGATGACTGGAACAATGGCAGGAAATCAATAAAGTCCGGGAAGTTATGGCCCGTGAGAAATCGGACCGATTGGTCCAGAAATCCTCAGACCAGGATGGAGTCATGATAAAACATTGCAAAAAGGTGATTTGATCCGTACCAGTTTGTAAAAGGATCGGCTGACTGTTTGTGTCCAATAATCAGACTGCATAAGTAACTGATCATGTATTCCTTAAGCAACGTGTGACACGAGGTGCACCTGTTGCACAGTATTGTGAGTGAACAATGTCCAGAGTGTGGTTTTCTATGTGCCAGACAGTGCCATATCAACTGTACTAGGATTAAAAGCAACATCAAAGTACAATATTTAGCTGTAAGGCCATTAAAGGCTTGCCAGTGTAATTATACAAGTAAATTGGGTATACTCGGGGTCTTGGCGAAAAGGACAAGCCTCAAGGCATCTACATATCAATGGTTTCTTCCTGGATGCAGTTTCTGCCTGTATATACTAAGCCCTTCAGTGGCTGGCGTATATTGACCAGTGAAGAGACCAATAAATGTTCCTGATTCTGAAAGATCTGTAACTCTGATTTTAAAAAAAGAAAAGAAAGAAACACAAAAAATGAATACTTCTGATTCTGAAAGATGTCTAACTCTGAGTTAGAAAAAAAAAAGAAAAAAAAAAAAAAAAGCTGAATGCTCCTGATTCAGAAAGATCTCTAACTCTGACTAAAAAATGGCAAAAAAAAAATTAAAGGGTATGCTTTGGGTACTTATATGTTCTTGACACCCACAAGAAGAGAAACAGTAGCAGCCCTGGACGCCTGTGTGGCTTAAGCAGGCTGGAGAATAGCAGTATACCTGACTGGCATGTGTGGGATATAGAAACACTGACGAGTGTTTACTTTACGGCAAGCCATTGTTGCCATCCCTCATCAATGGTCAGAGACAGTGGCAGGATTGTTAACAACTGCTAGCTAATGGTTTTTACGTGCAGCAATCCTACATGGACTAGCCAGAAACACATGCCTTAATGTGGCAATTAATCACACACCAGTAAATACGCACTGCTCCCTCCAGCCTGGAAAATTCTGACAAAGACCACACATCTACCATGGAGCAAGTTCAACCGAGAAACAATGTAAGAGATTATTGTTCTGTAGACACAGGTGCTATAAGATGGCTGCAGTGAGGCCCAGGTGACAGTGGCAGGGGGAACCCAGTATGGCACTCAACCATGGACAGCCAGCAGATAGGGCACGTGGTACAGGCATCTGCAGCAAGCCTTATCTATGGAACACTCAGTGTTTACAGTAGAGAGATACCATGGTACAGATGGCTGTCAACTGCTGACACTATGCTACAACCAACAAGCCATCCACAGTTACATGTACATCACTGGGTGACTCACTGCTCAAGTGGCAGTCCCTCACTTGTTGCTTAAGTTAACTCTTGAACAGTTCCTGTAAAATGGTGGATTCACTGCAGTTCTACTGTAATAGAGGATGCTTTGAGAGCTACACTGCATGTAAAACTGCTCCCTGCTCAGCTGAAATACATGTACACGTGACCCCACTCCTGGTGGACAACCAGCAGCCAATCAGTGAGGCTGGATTTATTTATCCACCAGATGGCTCTACTTGTAAGAATTCAGCTAGACATCAAGCCAAGGTTACTGGTGGTGCCATCTACAACACACGTCCTCTATTATCATAGTTATTGGTGCAGCTATGGTGATGAAAGGGACCCTGTTATCCATGCATAGGTCTGTTGACGCTTGGTATGTTTTTCAATCTGTTGGGTGCCCTTTCAACACATGTACTGAGATCCAGAGGTACAGAGAAGTACAAACTGGAGGTCAAGGGATTGGTTTGCCATGATATGTATCTTTATTCATATACAAGAGGCACACAACGATCATAAAGTATCAAATACGCTGTGAAAATCACACACAAGAAAGAGACAAATCTTGCTGCCGAGAAAGGAACAGGAGAAGTGGCCATGATTTGGTCATCTCCTGGGGCACTGCTAGCTGTCTATTATGAGAAAAAATCACATGATAAATAAAGTGTAAATCAACCAGCACACATGGATTGTATACTTTCGAGCATTTCTTTTCCCTAGCCCAGCAAAGTTGTCGTGTAAAAAATATGAAACTGTTGCGATTGCTGTGAGCAATTGGAATAAGTGTGTTGATAAAAATCATGTGTCTGCATTACACTTGTGTATTGAGATACGACATATGTACATCTCCCCTCTTAGGGCTCAGAAACCACAAGCCTGAACCGAAGGATTAACACTACTAGGAATTTTGTGGAAAAACGTCATAAACCTTTCTGTGAAGTTGAAGTTAAACTGATAAGTGAGCTCATATCAAAGGAAGCAGGTTACCCTGGCAACTGAATGGGTTCTGTAAACAGAACAGACAGCTGTCTGACATGCCGTATAGAAAGTATTGACATCTTTCATTTAAAAAAAAAAAACACCCATAGCCGATAGCCCAATAAAGATATAGAATATATTTTTGGAAAAGCTAATATCCAGTTCCTTGAAATAGTTTGCCCAACTGTATGATAAGAATAGTTACTTTAATGTCAAATTTACTCAGAGAGTTTTGAATGCTTTCACTGTTTGCATTTAAGTCAACAATATTAAGAAAATTGTTGCACAGCTTCCCCTGATGTATATGTACTGGCAATACTGTAAATTGCTTTAATTTTGCTGTATTCGTATTTTCACTTATTTTGCTGATGGCACAAAACCGTGAAAAAAAACCCACATTGAAATAGTACTTTAACATTGTCTGAATGGGAATTATGTCCAAAACAGTGAAATTTAAACTGTGGTGAAATGTCAAAAATACAAAAACCATGAAAAATTATATACGTGAAAATAAAGCAATTTACAGTATATATACTAGTATGGTGGTCATTATCAAAACTGGCCATATGTTTGGATTCTTCTGGATTAAAACTATCAGTGTATTGCTTGTCAACTTCACTGGAAATATTCAACATCCCATGCATACTTAGGGGCAAGAGGAACCACATTATCAGCATGTACATGTCATGAACCTGAAAAAAGTACGGGCAATGTAGTGTGCAAAACCAAGGTTTTTCAGGACACAACTAATTCATGACTGGATCCGTGCTGAATAATACGGGGGCAAAAGGAACCATGTCATAGAGATGTGCGAATGCACCTTAAAAAAACATGGCTAATGCAGCGTGCAAAACAAAGGTTTTTATACATACAAGTAATTGAACCAAGTATAGTCCGAACAAAATAGGTGTCACTACTCTGCCGTTCTTTACTTCATTACTACATTTGAAAGACTTTTCTGGGGTCTTAATCATTCTGCCAAACTGCAGGGATTAGCTGATTGACATACATGTTTAAAAGCAATGCAATGGGCAGACATATACCAGTGTATACGTGTACCTGTTGCTAAGAGCTACAAAAGAAGTTGAATATGTTTGATACATGGTTTGGCTAGATGCAGAAAAGCACAAGTTTTTATATTTAGTTTGTATGATTTTAAGTAATGGCTGTATTCGTTTTACACAAATGAGGAGTGAGTTGTAAAACACCCTGGCTCGAGGCCAAACTGAAGGTTGAGAGAACTCAATACAGTGAACGCTGCATTGACAGACATACATGTACCCCAGGGATGACAAACTGATGGTCGCTGAGGAAAGGATGTCTTTCGTATGAGATATAAATATGAAAAGTACAGTAAAGATCTTGAAAAGGTGTGCTTTAAAGGCAGGTGGTCACTCACTAGAGTGTTAGCTCAACACACAGAACACTGTACTTCAAAATTATATTGTGAAACAATGTTTTACTTTTCAGAGAATACTACTCAAAGTTACATAATTCTATAAAGTTGTCAAGTTCTATAATCATCCGCGTCACATGTTGACTTCATCTCATTCAAAGGGATATGAACTACAATGTATACAGATATTGAGAAAACTATCCACAGAAAATCCCTGCTTATAATAAGCATTGCATTCAATGACAAGGAAAGCAGGAGAGGAGTAGGAAGAGGAAGGGGAAGAAGAAGAGGAGGAGGAAGAGCTTATTAGCGCTATGTGATTTATTTTCAGCCGATGTTGCTGTCTTGTTTCCTGACTTCAGATAATTAACAGTGACAGAAACACTTTCTACGGACATTTTGTGATGCAACAAACACCTGTTATGATAGCATTTTGATTGTATGAGGTTAAAAATGCACAAATCACAGTCGCTCGTGGTGGACTTCACATTTTTATGTGCACTGGTGGAGTCTTCATAATGCAATTACCGTAATTTTGACAGTGTTTTATGTGTCACAATTTTTTACCACAATGAAGATAAACCTGTGAACAGATGTTTCAACACTGAGATTTGATCGTGAAAAAAGAAGTTAAAGTGTCTGAGAACTGATAGCTAAGGCAGAAAAACTTCTAAAGGAGGGGATTCACTGGCATGTAGTAGAACTCAAATAGTGGCATGCATAATTTACACAGATGGATGGGTAGATAAATATTTGATGTGTTCCCTCGGGTGCTTAGTAAATGATGACAGCTGGTAAATATAATGTGGATGCATGTATAGACATGGTTCAAATGTTATGGAGGATACTTCTAAATTGTGCGTTATCCGACACCCTCTGTGTGGTGTACGAGGCTCTCAAATTGCCGTCTTGCTCATCAATCTTACTCGTGTGTTTTCTGTCTCTGATGAGTGGATGGCAGTTTTTGTGCAAGCCACTTGTTGACAAATGATAGTTGTGAACGCAAATACCACGTACCACACAGCAAGCTAGAAGACTTTCGAAGGCGGCTTGTCCAGTGTCAGTTACGTGAGGCCTTAAAGACTTTGTAAAATGGGATAAGACGATTTGAATGAGTTTTGAAGACAAATACCAGGTAGCAAGCAGGCTTTGAGGACAGCTTGTCCAATGTCAGTTACATTATGCATACATTCTTAAACTATTGCACACTGGGATAACACCACATAAATACTAGTTTTTGTGTATAGCAATAAGACTTTTAGGACAGCTTGTCCAATCCTAGTTTTGTATTGATGCATATGGTGTCAAAGATGTTGTAGAATGGGATGAGACTTAATGACCATATGAGTAATGTATCTCTTAAAAGATCATGTAAAATGAAATATTCCTGTCTCTCAAAAATTGAAATAATATCTGTCAAAGATCATATGAAATTATATACCCTACAACATGATATTAAGCTGCAAAACATCAAATGATATTAAGAAACCATATGAAATCATGCAGCTATGCAAAAACCATTTGAAATGATACTTGTCTCAAAAAAAATCAAATCAGAATACTAAAAGATCATATGCTCTCCTTAAGACCATCAAATCATGATACCTTGGATTAAAAATGGTGCAACATGATACATGTATATCTATTTCATGATGATTACTTCTTAGATTGTGCTACCCTGGTATGCACATTGTTGGAATTGACTGTGTACAGTTAGCAAGAAAACCATGACGGCTTACTGCATATAGCTACATGTAGTAAGGAACCCTATATGATGGCTTGCTGTGTACAGCTATATGTAGCAAGAAAACCAACATGACAGCCTTCTGTGTACAGCTACATGTAGCAAGGAAACCAACATGACAGCTTGCTGTGTATAGCTACATGTAGCATGGAAACCAATGTGATGGCTTGCTGTTTATAGCTACATATAGCAAGGAAACCAACATGACGGCTTGCTTTATACAGCTACATGTAGCAAGGAAACCAACATGACAGCTTGCTGTGTACAGCTGCATGTGGCAAGTAAACCAACATGACGGCTTGCTGTGTATAGCTACATGTAGCATGGAAACCAATGTGATGGCTTGCTGTTTACAGCTTCATGTAGCAAGGAAACCAACATGACAGCTTGCTTTATACAGCTACATGTGGCAAAGAAACCAACATGATGGCTTGCTTTGTACAGCTACATGTAGCAAGAAAAGCAACCTGATGGCTTGCTGTGTACAGCTACATATAGCAAATAAACCAACATGACAGCTTACTGTGTACAGATACTTGTAGCAAGGAAACCAACGTGATGGCTTGCTTTGTACAGCTACATGTAGCAAAGAAACCAACATAACGGCTTACTGTGTACAGCTACATGTAGCAAGGAAACCAACATGACGGCTTACTGTGTACAGCTACATGTAAAAAAGTAACCAACATGACGGCTTGCTGTGTACAGCTACATGTTGAATGGAAACCAACATGACGGCTTGCTGTGTACAGCTACATGTGGAATGGAAACCAGCATGATGGCTTGCTGTGTATGGCTAGCAGGGAAACCAACATGATGGTTTGCTGTGTATGGCTGGCACGGAAACCAACATGATCATGATGATGGCTTGCTGTATAGCAAGCAAAGCAACATGACAGCTTGCTACATTTAAACCGTCGCAGACCTGTCAAATGAGATCTCTCTGTATTGACACTATCGACAAGAGTTAGAACATGTAATGTAGAATTGAGACAAATCTATTGTTTGGAAGACCATGTCTAATAATGGTACATTCTGTCAAATGGAAGATGTCTGTATTTTTTTTTCTGAATGTCCGATGCTTTTCTTTCTGTCACCAATAGAAGTGTTGAAAATGTACATAGGTTTCTTCAAACAAAGCAAAATCAACATTAGAAGCCAAGAAAACTTTAAAGATTGGCAGTGACAGTTAGCCATGAGGTGGAAAAGAGGAAGATGTGTCAGCACCGTTAGTTGTGCTATGATACATGTTAACCCTATGACAACCAATCTGCATACATAGGGTAACCCTGTGATAAACTGCAACTTTCCACATATATCGGTTATTCCTATGATAACTTGTCCATATTCATAGGTTAACCCTATGATAAGCTGCCTGCATACATAGGCTAATGCTATGAAAACCTGACCACATACCGTATGTAGGTTAACCCATGATAACCTAACCTCACACATAGGTTAAATCTGTGATAACCTGTCCACAGATAATGGGTAACCCCACGATAACCTGACTACATACATGTACATGTAGTAGCACTACTGTGCCCACTCTCCTTATTCCAACCTCACCACTGCCAAATAAAAGACGGAACTGTGTATTGATTTTAATCTGAAACTAGAAATTGTCGCCAGGATTATAAACTTTAGTAGCATCTGCTGCAGCTGCATGGAAACATGGCCTGCCTTACATGATAGACGTCTTGTTGTATTCACACTGGCTCTGTACATAGGGGCCCTAATTGCATCAAGAAGACAAGACGGTGTGGTATTTGATGGCAGCGTTTGATTGCTTTGTCGATAACTTGCTGGTCTTGGATACTGTTGAAGAGGATCTTTCGTGTAAAGTTACCATGTGAGAGTTATACATTGTGGTTAAAGGACTTGCTTCGGTGTTATCTTTATGTTGTCAAGATGTGTCGAGGACACAACAATGCCGGGGACACATTATTGTCTGCAGAATAATGTACGGTGTATACTAGAGTACTTTTACATTGTACGGTCTCGGTGGATGAGACTTAGACACAAAGACACACCACACAGCTTAAAACATTTCAAACACAAGCTTGTAAATGACTCCGAGACTATAATGTATTTTTACAAATGAAAGATTGAAATGGTGATGGCAGAACATTTCTATATTTGCAAGTGCAATGTGAATAAGAATATATATACACACATGCATTTATATATATATATATATATATATATATATATATATATATATATATATATATATATATATATATATATATACACACACACATATACATATATACATATATATATATATATATATATATATATATATATATATATATATATATATATATACATACATGTATATATATCTTTACTCACACATATACCCATATGTGTATATACAGCAGTGAAACTTGTACTCATTGTTAACCTGTATAACATCTTTGACTTTAAAGCCTGTAGGTACTAACTGTCATATACAGAGTTTCATTTCCCAGCTCTGTTGAAGGCAAATAGAGCTAAGCAGTTCAATGCCGAACAACTGAAATTGTTGTTCAGAAATCGTGGACAATGAAAGGGAGAAACACAATTAAGGCTTAAAAGTTGCTTTCCTAGGGCCATGGGCAGGAGATGTGGACTAGGTTTGCAATATACTGGGGTCTGTGAGGTGAGGGCAACGCTGTCTACACTTAGACACACGCAGAAATTAAAAAAAAAATCAAAGCAATCTCTGATAAGAAACAATTGGAGTCAACTTACCTGTGTAAAAGAAAATGACTAAAGTAATTCCACTTTCCATGGTGTGATTATAAACAAGTAATTTCCCATGAGTATAAGTACAACACATCTACCTAGTGACGCTGCCCACAGATCAATGAGGGTGGCTGTAGACGGCGTTGATGGTGGCCAGTAGCTGGCAGCGCTGCGGCACAGTTAGCGGGACAAGCCGGGTGGTGGCTGTGCAGTCTGCTTTGCCGGGACACATGTAACAATGTGTGAGGGTGCACCTAGTATTGGATCACCACTTGCCAGCCAGCCAATCAGGGCCCAGCTATGTGGCCCACAGCAAGGACGGCAGCAGCATGTGTATGCACTGGTTACCGTGGCAACCTGATGAGCACGGGAGAAGTTTGGCTCCCTAATTCAATCACAGTTCACACTGGTCCATGTGGGCCTTGCATTTGGCAAATCACAGAGACAAATGACAGTTTACACCATACACGGCCTGGGTTGGGGGAGACTTTGGCAAGTGACTGTATTCATACATACAGGACGCTGGTTGTTGCTGCAAAAAGATAGCTGTAGGCTGACCAGGCTTAGGATACACATGCATGGACAAGCACAGAGAAAATGAAGTTTATGCAGTGTGCAGGGGGATGGAAAGGCCTGGCTGCTGAGGCACGTGGGAGAAAGAGATGTGATTGCAGGCCGGGTAACAAGATCACTGTACCCCAGCTCAATCAGAGCATCAGCCAATTGTACCCACGTGAATGCATTAACTGCCCCCAGCAACCTATTTCCCTCACTCAATCTTTCATGACCTCATCTGTACTTATTTTCCAGTTCATAGTCACTACTGCTATAACATGTTGGAATAGCAAAAGCCTGCATTGGCTTCTTATATTGTGACTACATGATGTAGTGTCTGTGGGTATCATCAAGGTGGTCCCCAGTGAAAAATTAAAGCTCTGCCTATTACCCATGTTCAGAGGATGGGCTGTGCTCAGCTGCTCTATCAAGGCAACTTGGATCTAAAAACCACATTTGTACCTTATTTCTAACAAAATATAGCTTTATGGGGAGTTTTTAAAGCTTAGTCATCATGTTTAAAGTTTTATGGGATTATTTAAATCTTTGGGTGCCAATAAGCTGTAAAGCTCCATAGACAACTCTGTATGATGACCCTTGCTCCTCATGGTCATAGATGTACATGTTCATGCTATAGTGTCTATGAGTTCAGTGACCCCTGCTCCTGATGGTCATACAATGTACATGTACATGCTATAGTACCTGAGCTAGTACATTGACCCTTGCTCCTCATGACCATACAATGTACATATATATGCTATAGTGTCTATGAATATAATTACCCTTGCTCTTCAAGGCCATACATGCTATAGTTTCTGTGAGTATGACCCTTGTTCCTCATGGTCATGCATGCTATAGTGTCTGTGAGTATGATCCTTGTTCCTCATGGTCATGCATACTATAGTGTCTGTGAGTATGACCCTTGTTCCTCATGGTCATGCATGCTATAGTGTCTGAGTATGACCCTTGTTCCTCATGGTCGTACATGCTATAGTGTCTGTGAGTATGACCCTTCTTCCTCATGGTCATGCATGCTATAGTGTCTGTGAGTATGACCCTTGCTCCTCATAGTCATACATACTGTAATTTCTATGAATATGACCCTTGTTCCTCATGACCATACATGCTATCATATCTATGAATATGACCCTTGCTTCTCATTGCCATACATGCTGTAATGTTGTGGGTATGACCATTACTTCTAATTATCATGCATGTTGTAGTGTCTGGGTATGACCATGCATTGTTCCTCATTGTCATACATGATGTAGTGTCTATGGTATAATGACCATCTCTTCTTGTTGTATATGATGTAGTGTCTGAGTATAATGACCACCTGACTTCTCATTGTCATACATGATGTAGTGTCTATGGTATAATGACCATCTCTTCTTCTTGTACATGATGTAGTGTCTGAGTATAATGACCACCTGACTTCTCATTGTCATACATGATGTAGTGTCTATGGTATAATGACCATCACTTCTTGTTGTATATGATGTAGTGTCTGAGTATAATGACCATCTGACTTCTCATTGTCATACATGATGTAGTGTCTATGGTATAATGACCATCACTTCTCACTTTCACTTTGTGTTGTAGTTTCTTTGGGTGTAATGATCTATACTGCTCCATATCGTTAGCATGGGATACATATATAGCTCAAATCAGCTTCATTGGGCTGATCAGTAATAACCATTTCTATAAATACCCTGCACTTAAGCAGCAAAATATACTGTTGCTGAAGTTTAGAGCATGCAAAGTCAGCTCATTTGATTTTCAAGGATAAAATTGAGTGGCCTGGACCTAAATTGTGTTGCTGTGTGAGGAAGTGAAGGCAGACTGGGAGCAGACATAGTGGTCAGGTTATAGCGTGACTGGTACAGGTGGCTTAACACATGGCTCTCAGTGCAGTGTACCTAACATGGTATGGATGCTCAACCTGGATCTGAAAGCAAAGGTGCGTCATGTGAGATGGCAGCCACATACTTCAATGTAGCCTGAGTACATGTATATCAGATGGTGTATAGGGCCAGACTGCAAAATACACAGGCCACCTCAAGGCACCACCCTCAGGCCTCAAACACACTGTCAACCTCAAGATACCACTGTCAGGCCTAAAACACACAGGCCACCTCAAGGCACCACCGTCAGGCCTCAAACACACAGTCCACCTCAAGACTCCACAGGCAGACCTCAAACACACAGGCCACCTCAAGGCACCACAGCCAGACCTTAGACACACAGGCCACCTCAAGACACCACTGCCAGGCCTCAAACGTACAGGCCACCTCAAGGCACCACAGCCAGACCTTAGACACACAGGCCACCTCAAGACACCACTGCCAGGCCTCAAACGTACAGGCCACCTCAAGACACCACAGCCAGACCTCAAACACACCGTCCACCTCAAGACACCACTGTCAGGCCTAAAACACACAGGCCACCTCAAAGCACTACTCGCTGCCAGGCCTCAAACATACAGGCCACCTCAAGGCACCACAGCCAGACCTCAAACACACAGGCTACCTTCAGGCACCATAGCCAGACCTCAAACACACAGGCCACCTCAAGGCACCACTGTCAGATCTCAAATGCACAGGCCATCTCAAAGCACCACCATCAGGCCTCAGGTCACATCAAGGCAACACAGCTAGGCCTCAAATACACAGTCCATCAAGATACCACTGTCAGGTCTCAAATACACAGGTTGCCTCAAGGCACCACAGCTAGACCTCAAACACACAGACCACCTCAAGGCACCACCATCAGGCCTCAAACACACAGCAGGTCACCTTAAGGCAGAACAGTCAGACCTCAAAAACACAGGCCACCTCAAAGCACCATGCAATTGCAATCCCGTGCAACACATGAAGTGGGAAGTTTACCTGCTGAAAGAATGCCACAGTCAGATCTGTGGCATCATCTACATTAGTATGGCAACAATTGGCCACATTTCCTCTGTAGACTTGTGAGTGGCATGACAATGTGGTGTGAGCCAGGCCACAATTGCAACTGTAGCTGCATTGACTACTGACCAGGCAGTCCGCTCAGTTGCAGACCTTGTTCTTGGAAATCGGGGGTGGAGTGGAGATGTCACAAAATGACAAATGCAAGCAGCGATAACTTTGGTACCATTCAAGTGAGCTGAATCACATTTCCAGGAAGCCTGTAATTCACACCTCAGTCATATGCATATAAATGCCACATGATTGGCAGCCTGAAGCTTTGTTATTGAGATCAATTGACACTCTGCATGCCTGTGAGAAGGATGGCTGAATATAGTACATAGCCTCATGTTTAGGACACTTACACGCAGTGAACCTCCTAACAAATCACACTAAAAGTGGAGTTTATTTCTTGTTTGTCATAATACATTACCTATCCACTGCATTTGATAGGATTGCTTGGTGATTGTGTATCTACGCCAGAATTTTATCACACCAGAAAATATTTCTCTGCCTCTGGACTGGAGGCCCATGGTGCGCCCTCTAGTGGGTGACCTCCTTGCCCCATATTTGACCTCCAGCATTGACCAATAACATCAGTTGTCACTCTTTGGCTGCTGCACCGTAACGAGAGGTCAGGAGGTCAGGAGGTCAGGGTCATTGCCTCCTCCTGGGGTGCATTTAAGCAGGTTGCGTTAAGGGACATAATGGAGGCATGCCAGAGGAGGTCTCACTATACTTTATCCAACATTTAGTTGAGGGATCTGTCCTGTGTTGAGGGACAACTTCTCGCACTAAAAAGCATTTATGTATGTACACCCTCAATGTGCAAGCCATGATCTACATGTAGTTTAGGACCCTGGGACTGCAATTTTCCTCTGGGGATCTATTTTTTGTGTCAGTGCAGTAACTTTCATCCTGTCAGGAGATCTGTTGTTCTAGGTTGGTTGTTTTGGGGAACAATTCCCATATTCTGGAGTATGATTTATCTGGGAAATTTATTCTAATTTTCATATTTGCGTAGTTATACTTGCCTGTCCACACCACACAAAAACCCACCCAGCCGACCCCACATCAGATCATTCTTAGGTATTCTGTTGTGAAAAACTGATGTTATTGGTCAATGCTGGAGGTCAAGTACAGGGCAAAGAGGTCACCTACTGGAGGGTGCACCATGGGCCTCCAATCCAGAGAAATATGTATAGAGAAATGTTTTCTGATAGAATAAATTTTGGAGTAGATACAGTCTCATGGAGATCATACCAAATGTAGTGGATAGGTAAGTATTACTAACAAATATGGAAATAACAGTAAATTTTTCATTTTTCCCACCTGTTGGCTTCAAATCATATTTGATGGTAAGATGGCTTCATGTATAAAAAAAAGCAACTTTTTAAACCGTGTCTTTAGTAAAGTACAATATTGATTCTCATTTTGTTTGTGGGTGGCAGATGCAGATAAGTGTGCCGTATGGATTGCTTATAACAACAATACTGGTACACAGGGGAGGGTTATCAGGGTGTCCCTCTTTGATTGTTTTTCATAGTGTCATCTGTGCCGTTTGAGCTCATCTTAGGGGGTCGGCAGTATTCTCAGAGGGTCACAGGGATATAAGATTTCATTAAATGTTTCAATATAACATTTAGGGTTCTATTTCTTCTAAGCTTTTTACAGATGTCTCTTGTACCCTTTAAGCTCAAATTTGGGGGGGGGGGGGGGACAAGTTAATTTCTATGCATCATACACACATTTTACTTAACTCATTTGATGGTCACAGGCCTTGGTCAGTGGTTCTGGCACTGCCTGCCAAGTCATGCTGCCGCTGCCCTTGCGGCAGCTGCAGGATGCCTTGCCAGGCAGTGCCAGAACCACTGACCTACATGTAAGACTATAGACATGCTGGTACTTGAATGAAAGCTCTTTTCATGAAGAATTTAAATATGCAATTGTCGTCTTAAATCTAGGTAAATATAGGGTAATATCAGGGACTGATATGGAATGAGTTGAAGAGAAAATATGTTATATATTCTAGGGTATTGCCATGCCATATGGGGTTACTTACAATGTGTTATGTACTCTGGCTCACTTAGAATACTACTTTATGGCACATAAGGATGTTTGATGTTTCCTTGGACATTGCCGTGCCATATGGGGCTTAAGTAATACTAGTACAGAGAGACGTATGATGTATTCTGGGACATTACATTGCCAAATAGGGTTACTTAAAATACTAGTACTGAGGTGTGATGTACATGTATGTGACTTTGCGATGCATGTAGCATTACTTCTAATACAGGCACATAGGGATGTGTGGTGCATTCTGGGAGCCTGTCCTGACAGTGTGCTGTTTTTATGATTAATTTTTGAGAATTAATAAAAAAAAAAAAAAACCCACACACACAGTGTAATGAACTATGAATAACTTGGGATAATGTGGCTTCTCTGAGTATCCATTGAGCGTTTTGCTGCAACACTCCATTATTTGAGGAGCTTTTATTGTTTTGACTTTGTTGAGCATCAGAGTAAATGATAACAATGCAGCAGAGGCATACTGTGTGTGTGAGTACTAGAAAAAGATATTGTCTTTACCTCAGTCTATCTTTAATGTGGCTAAGC
Organism: Hermodice carunculata; assembly: GCA_964020975.1. Lineage (NCBI taxonomy): Eukaryota > Metazoa > Annelida > Polychaeta > Eunicida > Amphinomidae > Hermodice > Hermodice carunculata. The sequence continues at coordinate 47,262,281 of OZ026616.1, read as the reverse complement.
TGCTTCCTTGTGTCTTTGTGAGACTGTGCTTCCATCAGTATTTCTTTGATATATGGCTAACCTGCTACTTTGTGTCTTTGGTATGTAAAAATGAGATTGGCCTGCTGTCAGTGGTATCTGATGTAGCTAAGCTGCTACTTTGTGCCTTTGGTGTGTAAAAATGAGATTGGCCTGCTGTCAGTGGTATCTGATGTAGCTAAGCTGCTACTTTGTGTCTTTGGTGTGTAAAAATGAGATTGCCCTGTTGTCAGTGGTATCTTTGATGTACATGTAGCTAACTAAAGTTGCCACTTCATGTCTTTGGTGTATAAAAATGAGAATGCCCTTCTGTCAGTGGTATCTTTGACATAGCTAAGCTACTTCTCTGTGTCTGTGGTATGTAAAAATGAGAATGTCCTTCTGTCAGTGGTATCTTTGATGTAGCTAAGCTGCTACTTTGTGTCTTTGGTGTTATTTGATGCAAACAGTGACACTCATTGATGACAGGTAAATAGTAATGCCTGTGTAAGTGTATATTGTGTCACTGCCATGTTCATAGTGTACACTGATACATGACTGGGCTGCCATGTGGAATACCTTCGTCCCTGGCTGTAACTGGTAGGTCCAGAGGCCTGGAAGAGTGTGTCTTTGAAGTCGGGTCAGTAATGAGGTCCACGTGTATCTCTAATTTTATTTGGACATGCATTATTTGATATCCCTTACCAATACACGAAAAAGCTGTGCGCTCGAGCTGGTTTGTATTTTTAACAAATGTGGTAAAGTTCTCAGGTGCAAAAATCCATGTGGGAAATTCATTAGCCCTGTGGCATTTTGGCACACGGAGAGCCCTGATTGCGATAGGAGTTGATCCTGCGAATGCGTAAAGTCAAGGAAGGCCAAGACAAGGCAGAAACATGAGAGATTGATGCAAGAGAAGCGTGGTGACATAGAACTGAGCATGTGTGAAATTACAACATGGGATCATGAACTGTACATCAGGGTAAAGCACCTCATTGGATCATCCTGATTTACCTCTACAAAGCACAACAGTGACTGATCATTTGCTGGATTCATGGAAATGAGCAAAGTTTTAGCCACCTTGAGTTAATCTCGTGGCCGTTCTACTGAGAGAAATCGGGTTTCAGGACTTGTGAAATGTGCGAGAGGTGACAAGTATAAAGGTAAAGTAAACCTCGTAAAGGCACAATTACGCATAACCAGAGTACTTATCTAGAAAGCAGTGTGCGGTTTCATGGTAGATCTCAAGGAGACTTTAATTGCTATTGGATTACACCTAAGAAATACAATCTGTGTAGGGAGGGTGGCCAGGATGAAATATGACTGTGTACATAGAGCAGCAGGTTATGCCTGGGTGTGCTTACAGGCCTCTAATTGTTACAATGTACATTATGTTGGCTACTTGTACGCTGTCCACCCTTTGTCCGCCACATCAGGGTTGCATTAACCAGCTTCGTGTACATGGACTAGCAGCAGATGCTGCATTGTTCAGTGTTCACCTTGATGTGGTAGATTTGAGACCGACATACAGCTGGCTAACTATGCAGCAGTGTAACTGCACAGCAAGATGACTGTGCAGCAGTGTAACTGCACAGCAAGATGACTGTGCAGCAGTGTAACTGCACAGCAAGGTGACTGTGCAGCAGTGTAACTGCACAGCAAGGTGACTGTGCAGCAGTGTAACTGCACAGCAAGGTGACTGTGCAGCAGTCTGGCTGTAGAGCAAGGTAAATCCACAGCAACCTAACCGTGCAGCAATTACACTGTTAAGCAGTCTAATGGTACAGCAATCTAACTTTACTAGTTCACTATGTAGCAATCTGACTGCACACTTTGTAGCAAGCTAACTGTGCAGCAATCTAACTGTACAGCACTTTAACTGTCCAGCAATTGTACTGTACAGCAGGGTAACTGCAGCGATATAACTGTGCAGCAACGTAAACTGTATAGCAGTCTGACTGTAAAGCTAGCTTACTGTACAGCAATCTAACTTGACTGCATTCAGACAATACAGTGAGCTAATTGCACAACAAGTTAACTGTGCAGCAAGCTAACTAAATGTGCAGCAACTTCCAGCTTGCTGTAAGAACAAAGTTGACTCATGCATGTAATTGTTATTATTATTATTATTTTTTTTTTTTTTTTGGATACTCCATTATCAAATTAGGAGCCCACCTTCTCAGGTCCGTACCCAGCGACTGATATACAGAGTGGCCTAAACAGGCTTCAAGCCATAGAGAACAATCACATTCCCTGCAGCCTCTATATATATCATGGAAACAATATGGCTTCCCTGGCGTGTATGTTTTTGACACATGGAATCCCTACGTACAGTCAATTTTGACTGTTAATAAACATGACATAAAAACCAAACCTAAACGTCAGGTTTCTTACGTAATATATGTTACAAAGGCCGGTTTTACACAAGGGTATATAAAGGGATGTAATAATCGGTTATCTTCAGCCACTGATGAGTCGCATTGAAGGACAAAATCAGTCTGGCTCTCTACCATACCAGCAATCAAACAGACGGCATTCATCGCCTGACACTTGCCTTATATCACTCATGTAATTAACCTAATTCAACATGCATATTTTTCCCTCTGTCTTTGAAACAAACAAGTGAAAAACAACAATAACAACAACAAAATATATTGATGTGAAGGTGAGGTCAAAGCATGGCAAATACATCCCAAGCTGTGGATTCTGTACTGTGGAGATACGTGTGTGAGACAATTAAATATTCTGTGTGTCCATCCAGGAACACTTGAGCAAATATCAGTAGACTTACTTGACCCAATGGCATTTTATGCCTCGATCTTCTTGGAGCTAAAGCTATTGCTCTGGCTTTTCATGTCTCCACTTTAAGAGTGCTAAAGCTGTTGCCTTGGCTTTTCATGTGTCCATGAGAGAGCTAAAGCCATTGGCCTGGCTCTTTATGTCTCCATCTACACGGAACTGAATCCATTGGCCTGGCTCTTTGAATACACGTATGCCTCCATTTTGGGAGAGCTAAAGCCATTGCCCTGCATTTTACATCTACATTTTAAGAGAGCTGAATTGGCCTGGATTTTTATGTCTCCATCTTCATAGAGCTAAAGCCATTGCCTTTGTTTTTTTATGTGTCCATCTTAAGAGAGTTTGAGCCATTAATTGGTGTGGCTTTTTGTAGCTCCATTTTTAGAGAGTTAAGTCCATGGAATACTCATACAAACATCCTTCTGTCTCAGTTTTGCCCATGTAGCATTGTCATGAATTATACTGAAAGTAACAATCACTATATTTTACACGAGATCTTTATGGTGCACAATTGAAGGCAAACTTTCTGGGTTATTGTGCGTAGATTATATCAGAATTACTGGTGTTTTAGTCAGGCATGCAAGTCTTAAGTGTGGTTATATTATACAATTATATAACGTATATACTGTAAACTGGTTTACTTTCATAATGTGTACATGATAAATATATATATATATAATTATTATTATTATTTTTTTTTTTTTGAGAAACAAATTTCCCAGGTCATAAATTCATTATTTTGGGGAAAAAATTCTTACTTCTCAGTAAGTATATTTGTATGAATATGCCGCATTCATATCAAATTCCCACCACAAAGCACGGGTTTGATGCTTAGGGATCATGTGGGACTTGCGGGTCACATCATTGTGACAGACAGGGCCATGTGCTCATTTCTCTCAACATTAGCTTTTTTGAGAAAATTAAGTTCACAAATGCCAAACTGGTATTCATCTAGTACTTCCCAGGCCATATATAAGAAAAATTTCCATCTGCCTTTAGTAAGTATTTTTTTTATTTCCAAAATAGTAATATCCCTCTTGTTCCCACAGGTACCGACCCATATCTTGCGATATCTCGCCAAGCGAGACTAGGCAAACAGGTATGCAGTTGTGGCAGGAAATTATTAGGCATGTCTTGTATTGAGATCCATGCACACACCAGCAAAAACCATTGGAAACAAAACCTTAGAGTTCACAATCTCATGATGTGTCTAGATTGAAGGTTTTTAGTTTAAACAGAGAAGAAGAAAAAACTGACTAAAAACAGGCTAAAATAAATAAATTGGTTGTGAAGGATACATTGGTATCTGCTTTTGGCTGTCATGTCCCACATGACACCTGGTGCATCTCATTTGAGAGCTACAGACAGTGCAGCAAGGCAAGCTGTTGGCTGGTGGTATATATACATGTACATGTAGCTCCTCATGACAGAACAGAAGGCAAGCTGTTGGCTGGTGGTATATAGCTCCTCATGACAGAAAAAAAGGCAAGCTGTTGGCTGGTGGTATATAGCTCCTCATGACAGAAAAGAAGGCAAGCCGTTGGATAGTGGCTACATGGCTGAGGGAGAGAACACAATGAATGCTGTGAGACAGAACAGTAGTTACGCAGCAGGGGAAAAGACATTATGCACCTTGTCCAGAAGAACAGTGGTTACACAGCCAAGAAAGAGGACACAGTAAATCAGAGAGGCAGAACAGTACTGACACCACAAGTACATGTAGTACATGGTGAGTGAAATCCCTGGTCTGGACTGAGTTAAAAACTCGTCCATATTCCACAGACACCAGACATGTTGAGGACTTGTAGCCATTTGTGCTGCAGTGTAATTGAGCCCCAAGTCTGTGAAGCTGTCATGACAGGACTAAAGAAGAGCAGTACCATATTGCATGAGTTGCTCAAACAGGAACAGGTCTCAATCTAATGAGATAATGTGGCCCTCAATGACGGTCATTATGAGCAGCATAATGATATGTTTGTGCTTCTAGGATAGTGGATGGTGAAATGGATAATTGTATGCTAGCTCTGTCAAGTGGCATAATTGGTGACAGACTTTGAGGAAGTGCTTGTTCCCTTTGCCAAACTTGGGGCCAATGGTTCTTTAAGGTTTATGTCTCAGGGGCAGGGTGTACGGTAACTCGAGTGGCAAAACTCAAAAGTGATCGCAGAATGATTTTGACTGCTTACTTAGTCATTTTAACAGCTTCTGAAAGGAAAGTTCTACAGGAGTCTATATATCTCCATGGAAATAGCACGGATTGGCATGGATTTCTGTGCAGGCTTATATGGAAAGTGCCCATGTGTGAGCCAGTCACATATACGTGTAACAGTGGTTGTACCAGGGGGAGTAACACATGGTTAATGATGGTGTACTTTGAATATGTTTTCACTTTTGTGTCAACAAAACAGTTAGCTGAAAATGACAGGTATCTGAGAACAGGAGGATCATTTTATCTTTGCTTACTTTTATCTCGTAGGATAATTCAGTGTGGTGATACTTGATCATTTGTGTTTGTATACATGCTGCTCAACTCATGCACCTTATGTACTTGTCAGATATTAGCGAAAAAAAAACGTAAGTCAGGCAACTGTGAAATAATAGAAGATAGGCCACACAGTTGGTATTAAGGGAAATTCTAAAAAAAATCTGAACATGCAATAACAATTCTCATTAAATTAAAGTTATTGAAGTGTACCATTGTTATACCTCTGTGCGTTGAGTGTTTAATTCATGCACTGGTAACTTGTTTCAGCGTTAGTAGGTGCATTTTGGCGTTTCAGGACGGTTCCCGGCATTACACAGTGTTTGCCAGCGTGAGACAGCGTTAGCCGGCATTACAAACGCTGGCAAATGCCAACTAATGCTGGCTAATGCATAGCTCTAGAAGGCTTAGTTTGATTTTGGCATTTCCTAGCATTTGTAACGCCGGCTAACATTGTCTCACCCTAACATTGTCTCACGCTGGCAAATGCTCTGTAACGCTGGGAACCGCCCTGAAACACCGAAATGCACCTACTAATGCTGAAACAAGTTACTAGTGGTGTTTACAGCTTTTGTATATTGGGTCTGTTTAAGTCATCTTTACAGCTTTTGTATATTGGGTCTGTTTAAGTCATGTTTACAGCTTTTGTATATTGGGTCTGTTTAAGTCATGTTTACAGCTTTTGTATATTGAGTCCGTGTAAGTCATGTGTTTACAGTTTTTTGCATATTGGGTCCGTTTAAGTCATGTTTACAGCTTTTTATTCAATATTTATCCCTTTTATTGCTGATCACAAAAACATTGTCCTGGGCTCAATTTATTTTGTAATTACAGAGTCAAAGTCCTCATTAATTTTTTTAAAAATTATATTTAAATACTGACACACCTGTGTTTAAAGAGAGAATCTGCATTGTGATTCCAGAGTTTCATTTCATTTCTGCCAACAACCTGCTGAAAAACCCACTTCCCAGTCTCTCGCCGGGGCGGCTCATAAGTTGACTCCTGACACTCTGTTTTATGAACTTCAAAAGAGTCCCAACAGAAATGTCACTGCAAAAAAATGGTTGCCATGGAAATATCAGTGGCAAAAATTGTCACTATGGAAATATCACTGCCAAACATAGTCCATATGGAAATATCAGTGTCAAAAAGAGTCACTATGGAATTATCTCTGTGAAAAAGTGAGTCACTATGGAAACATCACTGCTTGCTTCCCCCATATCACTGGGACACCACCCCACCGTAAAAGATTCACAATGGGAATGTCACTGCCAAATGATGTGCAGTAAATATGAACAGAAGCAATGTTGTGGTTAGCAGCTGATGCCATGTCTCCTATTTGAGATGGCAACATTGGTGGCATATTTTGTAAAGATAACGGCACACAAAGAGTAAACATGCTCACATGTCCTGATGTATACATTCACCATTGTGACTGCTAAACACATGTTAAACCTAAACAAAATGACAAGAGAAAAAGTAGCGGAGTTTTGGTATACTTGGAGTGTCGGGTGTCACCCTCAGCTGGCAAAGACGTGCTTTTGTACAGTGTACATTTCACTTAGTAAACAGTAGTTTTGGTGCTTTTTTATTGGTGTACCTATGGAGACTATGGAGGTAGGCTGTCTGCCTGTACCAAACATGCTATGAAGAACGATTGTAACGCTGTCGCCGCATTTCAATACGATAGATTCCTCTCCTATACCTATCAATGATTCAAATAGACCAGGTTTCTAAGTGGCTTCATTTACTAATGTGCAGCCATTAGCAATTCAATGAGGGGACCTGTATCTGTTGGCCAAATCATTTCTATAATGGGCTAAATTATATATCATTCCAAATTTCTACCCTCTTTATAAATTTTCATCACTGCTTTTTAAAAGATTAATGAGCACAGACAATTGATTTAAGTGATCAATGCAGAGTTGGCTGTTTGATTGAAATAATAGCCTTTTTATTGGTCATTTAAGCTGATATGCTGATTGCAGAAGCATAAAATGTTTGGAATGTAAAAATAAACGGTGAATTAATTCTGATGAGTTCCATGATGTAATTAGCATCTTACAGTGTGAGATGTTATACAAGAAATAAATGGCGTTTGAGCAGAAGATGATTTGGTAAGAGAATAAGATTCCATTGAAAGCCAGATGAAAGTTCCCAAAACTATCGCCATACTCATTACTATAATTCTCATTGACTTAACACCCCCCCCCCCCCCATCCACACGCAACATTGTCACAGAGAATCCTGCATCATATTCCAGGCAAGCATTTACAACCTAGATATTAAAATTTTCCACTTGCAGCAGTTTCAAAATGCAACTGCAGGCAAGATAATTTGTATCAAAGTTCCAAATCCAGAAGCAAACCAAAGACAATCAACACAGGAGGAACATGAAAGGTAAACCTGTTCAAACATCTCTTTGTACAAGTGAGAGCGGGGACTGATTGCAACATAAAGTATGTTTTGATGATGCTATTCAGATCCATCTGTTTTCAGCAGGGAGGGGTTATTAATTCTATCTTCATTAGCAACTCGCTGTATCACCCAAGGCCTGGCAGCAGATCTATGCTGTGCCCCTGAGTCAGTCACCTGGGTAAAAGAATAAATGGATGAATAAATAGATAAAGTAAGTTAAGTGAGTTAGTGAGGGAGGGAGGAAGAGAGGAAGGAATGGAAAAAAGGGAAATTTTTAGGAAGCTGTGTATCTCACTACAAGGCACTGTCAGCTTACCTTATCTGCTATTGTTGTGCTTTGGTATTGTGATAGGTTATTTGACTGATATATCACAAGATTAAAAAATTAAAAATAAACATGCTAGCAATCATGCAGTGGCATTTCTTTAAAAGTAGGGACAAGTAAATTGCAATATATATATATATTCATTACATAGTTCCCTATGGGACCCACATATTACTGCTGCACGGTTACGTGTAAACTAATGATGTATTTGAGTACTTCAGTCCATGTGAACAATGCATTTTGTGTTCCAGATGGGCCACAACCCATAAGATGTCCTCGCCAGGGAAAATTAATGACCATGCTTATCAGATTAATTAGCATATAAGTAAACCTTAGGGAATAGAGCAGCGATCTTGTCTATAGCCGAGTTGGCCTTTGAAGTACTGCTTGTAAGAATGGTCAAATTAATAAAGAAGTGAACAATATTGTAATGCCTATGGTGAACAGTTATACTAATGAGGCAAATATTGACCAGGCAAATAATGACCAAAATCTAACAGAAGACTATGCATGTGTTTTGATCATGCAATAGAAATGTCCTAGGAACCAAGAGGCCCCCCACTGGGAAAATATATGTCCTTATCAGATTAAAAAGCATATAAGTCAACATGGGAATACAGCAAAGATGTTACGTACTACACCTTAGTTGGCCTCTGAATGCTTGGGATCAGATCTGTACACACATTAACATGGTGATTACAGAGGTAATAATTGTCATTTATTCATACATGTAATGTGCATGTAACATGTATGTAGAACCTGCTGCAAGTCTGTCATGCTGTGCTGTTGCCGTTTTAGGAACCCTTTCATATACACAGCAGTACATGTCATAGTTAAAGCCCATGCTGACAGATGTAAGTTACAGCACCTCACATGAATTACATGAAGACATGGAATGGACTGAAACATGGGTAGCATTCAAAGAGGTGTATGCCATAACACGCCACATCACCTGGCAGAATATATTGAGACATGGGTACCATTCGTGTCATTGCACCTCACATCACCTCATAGAACAGGCTGAGACATGGGTACCATTCAAAGAGGTATATGTCATAACACCTCACATCAACTCATGGAATAGGCTGAGACATGGGTACCATTCAAAGAGGTATATGTCATAACACCTCACATTAACTCATGGAATAGGCTGAGACATGGGTACCATTCAAAGAGGTATATGTCATAACACCTCACATCACCTCGTGGAATAGGCTGAGACATGGGTACCATTCAAAGAGGTATATGTCCTAACACCTCACATCAACTCATGGAATAGGCTGAGACATGGGTACCATTCAAAGAGGTATATGTCATAACACCTCACATTAACTCATGGAATAGGCTGAGACATGGGTACCATTCAAAAAGGTTTATGTCATAACACCTCACATCACCTCGTGGAATAGGCTGAGACATGGGTACCATTCAAAGAGGTATATGTCCTAACACCTCACATCAACTCATGGAATAGGCTGAGACATGGGTACCATTCAAAGAGGTATATGTCATAACACCTCACATTAACTCATGGAATAGGCTGAGACATGGGTACCATTCAAAGAGGTTTATGTCCTAACACCTCACATCACCTCGTGGAATAGGCTGAGACATGGGTACCATTCAAAGAGGTATATGTCCTAACACCTCACATCAACTCATGGAATAGGCTGAGACATGGGTACCATTCAAAGAGGTATATGTCATAACACCTCACATTAACTCATGGAATAGGCTGAGACATGGGTACCATTCAAAGAGGTATATGTCCTAACACCTCACATCAACTCATGGAATAGGCTGTGACATGGGTACCATTCAAAGAGGTATATGTCATAACACCTCACATTAACTCATGGAATAGGCTGAGACATGGGTACCATTCAAAGAGGTATATGTCATAACACCTCACATTAACTCATGGAATAGGCTGAGACATGGGTACCATTCAAAGAGGTATATGTCATAACACCTCACATCACCTCGTGGAATAGGCTGAGACATGGGTACCATTCAAAGAGGTATATGTCCTAACACCTCACATCAACTCATGGAATAGGCTGAGACATGGGTACCATTCAAAGAGGTTTATGTCCTAACAGCTCACATCAACTCATGGAATAAATTGAGACATCATTATATATACACCTCAGCTGCCAAGAAAACAGGGGTCTTTATTTCCCCCCCCCCCCCCCATTTCTCTTTTTCCAACCCAAGTCCAATATTCTTTGAAGCCAGCCATTAATCACTGTGCACACACTCTGAGCCAGCTTGTTTCTCACTTTCACTTAATGTCTTATTTACCAAACCAGCTGCCTATGCCCATTTTGCTTCTTGCTATGAAATAGATGCGCAAGCTTGATTTCTAACAGCCAATTTTATGACCAATGTGTCAATTTAATATAACATCCTTTCCACATTAACATGATTACCACATTTTCATTTAAATTTGAAAAGTTAATGAAAGAAGTTAATCGGAGCCCCAAATCTATTGACTTAAGTACATGTACTATCTAATTGATGATGTACCAAAGATTAGATTGAGTTACTGGGTATTGTTTAAGTCCTGGTCAGTGCAGACCCCTGCAGCAAAGGCTTGCAAGAACAAATGGGGGTGAAAACTACCTGGTGAAAGGGCTCTAAGCAGGGTATCTTTAGCTAAGGGGTACACAGCTGGATGGGTACCATTCAAAGAAGTGTGTCCTAACACCTCGCATCACCTCATGGACTAGATTGAGACATGAGTACCATTCAAAGAAGTGTGTGTCATAGCAGCTCGCATCACCTCATCAAATAGATTGAGACATGGGTGCCTTTCAAAGAAGTGTGTGTTATAGCACCTCGCATCACCTCATGGACTAGATTGAGACATGGGTACCATTGAAAGAGGTGAGTGACGTAGCACCTCACAAGCATCTTGTCTCATATATCATAGTTGTAGGCCTGGGCATCATTCAAGGAGGCCCCTGTATGCTATCTCCTCTTGTACAAAGACTGCTGCTCAACATGATCCCCAGCAGTTGCCCAGCTGCTATAGAGCCAGGAGACCTCAGGTACGCAGCACCCAGTCTACCTTCTGGAAAATAGTCACATCACTAGAGCTCACCTTAGTACAAGTGATACAGGCCTATATAGCGGCTGTGTGGTTACTTTGTATTCAGATTTGTCTGCAATCTGACTCTGTTTGCAAATTTAATTACTTTAAGACAGCAAGGGCCATTCTTAAGACACATCTGTCTTTCTTTGTCTCGTGCTGCACCTTCCTTTGAAAGATGCTGCTCATGAGGAGGGCAGCTGGGACCTTGAACTCTGACCCCATACCCTAAATCACATTTCTCTTGGCCAGTAGCCCAGCTTACATGTAAGCCTGGAATCATATAGTTATTTGACTGCTTGAGCAAAATGAGCAGTGTGTGGACCTGATGTTAGTTATTATTATTAAGGACTGGCCAGCTGAAGTTGTGGCCTGTCCCTGTACTGATGACCAATGGCACTCCAAAAAGGCTCCTGGTGAGACATAGGGAGCATCCATTGTGCTGTGCGTGGATGACAATAAATTACCCTTTCATTGTATTCAATATTAATTGACCACAGTGGGTAGCCCAGCAGGCAGAGTTGGATGTTGGCTTATCCCTGTCAGAGGCCTCTTATTGAGGCTTTGCACACTTTATAAATAGGTTAAAGATAAAGACTATTGATAGGCCATTCACCTACCCAGCTACCAGCAACTCTTCACCATAACCCAGAGGACAGTACCCACATGAATTGGCAACTCTGGAGCCCAGACAGAGGTGTCATCTTGCGGACCACACAGACAAACAAGATATATGACAAGGCTATATGCAGTGGCACAATACATATATATTTTATGTTCGGAACTACCGGGACTCGAACCTGCAACCTTTGGCACCAGTCGCCTAGCTGAAATGAGAAACAGCATTGGTTTCTCAAAGCTAATTCATATATGTGTGTGTGTGTGTGTGTGTGTGTGTGTGTGTGTATATGTATGTGTGTGTATATATATATATATATATATATATATATATATATATATATATATATATATATATACACACACACATATATATATATACATGTACATATATATATATATACATATATATACATATATATGTATATGTATATATACATATATATATATATATACATATATATGTATATGTATATATACATATACATATACACATATATATATATATATATATATATATATATATATATATATATATATATATATATATATATATATATGTGCAGATTTCAATCTCAAAAAGCAATTAGAAGATTTACCTGAACACTCTGTTCATTGAGACCATTTGATTTGTGTGCTGTTTAATTATTTGGTTCATTCAATGAAATGTGATCAGTTGGAAAAATTGTATTTATTCTATGATCTTCAATGTCGTAAAATATATGGTGCCCTTTAACTGAGGTATCATGAAGAATTTTGAACCCTCAAACTGGAATGTCCACCCTCGGCTTTGCCTTCAGTTGACATTCCTTACCTCAGGTTCACAACTCTTCAAAATGCAATGTAGCTGCTGACAGTAGTGATTGCATATAGCAGGTACCACTCTATAACCAATATGTTCAGATATTTCATTTTCACAAAACAGATAATTGACTGCATTAATTTCAATTAAAATTGTCCATTTTTTGATATATTTTAACAACAAATTTAGTATTAGAAATGTGAATGGGAATCAAGAAACGTGTATATAGTACGTATCTTCAGTGTTAGTATTCTCTAAAAGGGTGCCAGGTGGCTAAGATTGTTGAGCTATTTTAATCTTTTTTTCCACAGTTATGCAGGCCATATCTTGAATATATCTGCCATTAAATAATCACTGTTTTGCTAAAGGAAAACTCCCTTTTATCAATTTGTGCATTAATTCTTACTCCAGCCCAGCCAAGAAAGGTAAAAATCAGCTATTAGAGGTTAGTGTTCCCATGTCCATGGGGACACCTTTGATGTGTTGAAATACCATTGACCCAAAGTAAATAAAGGTATTATCAAAAAAATAAAATAATAATAATGCATTGTGCTTAAAGGTCAGCTCATCAAATGGGTGCCACAAATTAGAAAGTTGATGTTTAGGGTGGTTGTATACTGATATCTGAAAACCAAAATGCTAAATTTGATTTTTGAATGGTGTTTTATTAGCTCCAAAAGTGCACCACATTTGCTACATGAAAACGCTGGAATTTTCTCCCGTTGTGGCCAATGTGAAAAAGTGTGAGTGATGTCACAAACACAATGTGCTGGCCGGGGTGAATGTGTTGTAAGCCAGAGTGCCTTCAGTTAGCCAAGAGTCATGGCAGATACAGCATAGCATAGGGATTCCGGACAGTTTGAATTGGGTTTTTCATGTACGTGGCTTGATGAGGATGAAGAAGAACTAATAAGCTGTGATATTTATAGCAGAGGAGAAGATCATTCAGCCTTACACACATGAGTGGGACGCCCAGAACCCTGCTGTCACTAGTACGCCAGGGAGCAGCCATGGGACAGCCAGACGATTCCAACTTGCCATTCGGGCAATGATAATTCATTGCAAAAGTGATATTTCCTTTCAAAAATTTCAAAAATTACTAGGCTTCATTTAACAAGAACAAGCATGCATGCAATAAATATGGAATTTGTGTGTGAGGATGGGCCAGGTCTTGTGGTGTTGTTTCAAATTCTAGCATCCACGGAAACAGCTATTATGTAGCCTACACCTATGGTATATTAAAGTCTGTACAAACAGGTAATTTTCCCATCCCATCTGTATGGTCTATGGATGATTAAATACAAGTTTGCATTTATAAATGGCTTTCAATATCAAAAGTCCTACCCGGCAGTAACCTCACGACTCTTGGAGGGCAGTAATTTACGTTTCCTTATCCATGTACATCGTCATCAGTACTTGTGCTGATGATCCGTTATTTCAGATCATATCCAATATGTAACACTGGTCAATATTTTCCTACAATTGACTTATTTGTTGGGCCCATATTAATGACAAAGATACAATGAGGGGAAATTTCTTAATATAGAAATGGTCTTTTTATGGAGGTGGTCTTAATTGGAGATTCTACAGAACATCTTCATCAGTACATGTGCTTATGATCTTTTATTTCAGATCGTATCCATTATGTAACACTGGTTAATATTTTCCTGCATTTGACTTATTTCCTGGGTCCATATTAACGACAAAGATACAATGAGATGAGATTTTTTTACACCCTATTGTTGGGAGCTGGCCATGGACTGTCACAAACATTGCCACATAACTGAAAGAGATCAAAGGCCAGGTGCCCACTGGTCTTGGCAGCTGAGCAGATGAAGCGTGAAAGTGGCAGCTATCCAAACCAAGTGTTATCTGGTTATGGGATTAAACACCTCGCAATACACAGTAGTAATTGGACACACACATTACAGTAGCCAGCTAACTCAACTAGGGACCTGTAAAAAGACCGATCCACCCTAGACATCGGTATGGAACAAGATCCTTCCTTGTTAGTCCATGTTTTCCCACCCACTTTTTCCCCATCATTTGAATCAAAATGGTTAAAGGCACTAACACTTTGTTACAATATAATACTTTTGAACATATCCCAGATCGGCATTGTCACTATGACAGTCCATTGATAATTATGTGATACTTTAACAGTTGTAGAACTACTAGACCTTCGTTTTTGCTGTAATGCAAGTGTTGAAATCAGAATCATACAGACAGTTAATTTGTAAATACTGTAAAAGAAAAAAATGATGAATCCTTGTTCCTGCATGGTTTCATGAGTAATGCCTAATTTGGCTGGTTTCATGAATCCTTAAGGCCATTGTCAGCATTTTGCAACAGCAGTTGTTTTTTGTTTTGTTTTTCTGCCAAACGTATTCTAAGCATTGTCACATCTGATGAATCAGAGTCACTTTCCACAAAGTGTTTGCTACATAGGTGAGATCGGTTCCCGTGACCTTGCCACATGTCTCTGCAAATCATGACTACACGAGTCAATGCTCTCCATAATTCCAGGTCTTTGGGGGAATCTAAACAAGCTGTAGAACTTGTATTGCTACAATCAGCAGCACACTGACCCATACTGGGTGGGAACAGGGATGAAAATGAATAGTTTCGTGTGCATATTTAATCCTGTTGATGACGTGAGAATAGGAAATGTTTAAACCAAGTGACACTTCACAACCATAGCTCACTAGTATGGTCTTGCCTGTCAATGCCTGTCAGCCAGCAGTGTTGCGTTTTCTAACCTTTTGCACTGAGGGTGTCGGGATGAATGGAAAGCGAAGATTGAGGCGTAGTGAGTTTTTTTTTTTTTTACAAAATGTGAGTAAAAGTATTATTTTCACATATAATTTTTTTTTTCAAAGTGTACCATATGGTTAGAACAACCCATAAGTCACCCATGTGTACATTTAAAACATGCTCAATCAAGATGACCTTTAAATAATTATTTTGTAATTCTTTGATTTAAACATCCCATTTGATATATCATTTCTCAGAGCAAAAAGTGTTTTTTGTAATTTTGTTTACATTAATATATTTATGACTATTATGAAAAACATTTCAATAATTTATGATGTGCTTCTTTAACATTTACATTGGGAAAATTTGCATATAGAATAGAAAAATAAAAACAGTTTAATATACTTTTATCATTTTGTGTGGAATTTAAAAGACAAATTCCATTCAATTATTAATACTCCAAAACAGTTAATCCCCATGTGTTAGTATGTTGTATTATAGTGCTTACAAAAATGGTCTCTAATATCAGTTGAACATAACCTCTGTATAGTGGTACATTTTTAATGTGCTCGCAATACATGTTCATTTATGAGAATTTTTTTTATGTAATGTAGGAATCCAAAGTAGAGTACTTGTAGGTAGGTGTATTGATGAATCTTTATTAAATAATTTTTTATGTTAAAATTATTAATAATGTGTAATGTGTGTTGAAATCACAGGAAGTACCAGCCACCATTTCAAAATTTTAAAGATTAGAATTATGGATTTTATTATTAATTGTTGGAGAACTGATTTTGTAAATTGATTTATTAGATGCAACAGCTTTTCATATGGATATATCATTGACAGTGATTCACCGTATTTTAATCAAAAAATTAATGTCATTATTAATCAACTGTGAACATAAAATGTCAGCTTTTTGGGTAAATTGAATTCTGTAGCTGATGATGAGCACAATAAATTACTAATTTCTTTTTGAAATATGTTAATGTGTTTCAGCAGTATGAAAGGATAGAAGGATAGGTCCTGTTGCTGAACACAGACAGACAGACAGACAGACAGACAGACAGACAGACAGACAGAGAGAGAGAGAGAGAGAGAGAGAGGAGAGAAGAGAGAGAGATGAGAGAAGAGAGAGAGAGAGAGAGAGAGAGAGGAGAGAGAGAGAGAGAGAGAGAGAGAGAGAGACGATGAGAGAGAGAGAGAGAGAGAGAGAGAGAGAGAGAGAGAGTACTTACCCCATGTTATGGGCGAGAGGGTGTGCTTTACCTTCAAGATGTCAATGGAAAGAGAAGATGTTACTCAGATGGTCAGGGAGAGAGTGCACTGTGCCTCGGTTTTTCGGAGATAGATATGGTAGACTTTTGGTACATCTCCATTCCCCAGAATTGATGAAGGGCAGAGTCTGGTCTGCCTTGCATTTCCAGTGAACACAATGTCATAGCCAAAGTACTTCCAACCCACTGCAAGTAAGCTGTGTGAAGCTGATAAGCTTGCTCTCTGATACGTGCCACAGGCTTAAGTTGTATCACTTGATGGTAGACTGGTAACTGTACACTCATTCTATATATGGCCCAATATATTCGTACCACAAATTAATTTTGACATTCAAAATGACTAATTTAGAGCACTGAGATGATATGCTGTTTTGCTCATGGGTTGAAGTTACTTAGCAGTAGGAAGACCATTTCCCAAATTGGATGATATCAGAAACCCTTCTATCACGCTTTAGTCTCTGGAGTTAACAGGCAGCCAGGGAAAGAATAGTAATTTGTACTGAAAAGCGAGAGGTCTCCATGAATGGATAGCAGATAGTTTTCCCCATAGCTTGTGATCTACATGTAATATCATTGTAGGGGCGCGTGTAGCATGGTTCATGCTATACAATGAGGGCATGCAGTCATGTGGAAGTACAAGTGGGAACAATGCTACATGTACAAGGACAGCATAATTAGTACCTCATTGTGAGAGATCATACAGCATGATGAATGTGACATCACTCACTGTACAAAATGATGCGGGGTGGTTATTGTGACATCACAGTGAGGGTTAATTAATACAGCATAATTATGACATCATGAGAACGTTATACAGCATGCTACAATGTAAATATGACATCACTGTGAAAGATTGGTAAGTGATGTGTGTGACATCACTGTAAAGACTGATACATGGTATATGTGATATCGCCGTAAATACTGGTACAACATGATGTATGTGACATCCCTGAAAGACTGATATAACATGATGTGTGTGATATCTCTATAAAGATTAATACATTATCAATCAGACATCACTGTAAAGACTGATACATGATGCATGTGACATCACTGTAGACTGATACTTGATGTGTGTGACATGATTGTAAATACTGATACATGATGTGTGTGACATCACTGTAAATACTGATACACAATGCACATGACATCACTGCATAGATTGATGTGTGTGTGTGATCACTGTAAAAATTTGATCTCTATGGTATCACTGTAGAGACTGATACATTGTGCACATGTGACATAATTGTAAAGACTGATACGTGATGTGTGTGACATCCCTCTAAAGACTGATACATGATGCATGTGGCATCACTGTAAAGACTACTACAAGATGGTGTGTGTGGCATCACAAAAGACTGATACATGAGGTGTTGTGATGTCACTATAAAGACTGATACATGAGGTATATAAGGTCATTGTAAGACTGATACATGAGGTATAGAGGTAATTGTAAAGACTGATACATGAGGTATGGGAGGTCACTGTAAAGACTGATACATGAGGTATGTGAGGTAATTGTAAAGACGGATACATGTACAACACGATGTGTGTGGCATCCCTGTAAGGCCGATACAGCATGATAAAACACCACTGCATGTAACCTGATCTGAGCGACATAACACAAGCTGGCAAGCAGTGATACAGACCAAGATGTGATTTCTTGAAGCAGAAGACTTTCTAAGGTGTCATGGAGTTACACCTGGACAGAGGACCTCAAACCAGTGTAGTGTTGAATATAGGAGTAATCTGTGAAGCCAGGTGGCACTATATGCTAACCTATGATTATTGTTTGTTCATCTACTCACCCATCCTGATATACATTGAACTTGAAGTGCCTGCCAACAAGTAAGGTGAGACTGTATGCCTACAGATACTGCCTGTATACCTGTCTGCTGTGTCCTTGATAAGAATGCCCTGTAAAGTAAGGTGACACAGTATGCCTACAGATATTGCATGTTTACCTGCCTCCTGTGTCCTTGATAAGAATGCCCTGTCAAGTCAGGTGACACAGTATGCCTACAGATACTGCCTGTGTACCTGTGTCCTTGATAAGAATGCCCTGTGTCCTTGATAGGTGACACAGTATGCCTACAGATACTGTCTGTATGCCTGCCTGCTGTGTCCTTGATAAGAATGCCCTGTCAAGTAAGGTGACACTGTATGCCTACAGATTCTGCCTGTATACCTGCCTGCTGTGTCCTTCATAAGAATGCTCTATCAAGTAAGGTGGCACAGTATGCCTACAGATATTGCATGTTTACCTCCCCCCCTGTGTCCTTGATAAGAATGCCCTGTCAAGTAAGGTGACACAGTAAGCCTACAGATATTGCATGTTTACCTGCCCCCTGTGTCCTTGATAAGAATGCCCTGTGTCCTTGATATATGTGAGAGTGCCCTGTCAAGTCAAGTGACGATGTACACCTACAGACATTGCCTCTACACATCTCCATCCTTTGTGCCCTTGATAAGAGATCCCTGTCAAGTCAGATGAAACATGTATGCCTCCAGATATCGTCTGTACACCTGCCCACCCTTTATGTATGCCTGGGACAGTTAATGCGAAGTTTTTGTTGATTTGATTATGATTGATCATATATTTATGAAAAAATATTTGTGGCAATTAAGAACAGAAAAAAGTAACTTCATCATACCCAAGGGAAGTTGCAGTTTTTTGAGACAATAAATGATGAATTGATGGTATAAAGATGGCCATGTGGCGTATAATTGCTGCTAATTGCTCCATTTCTTGTCGAGTACTCTGACAAGAGTCACTTTGTGGAGATTTATGTGTCTCAGTCCAAATAGCAGGAAATATATATTTTTTTCATCATAATACATTACCTCTCCACTACATTTAGCATGATCTGTCTGAGAATGTATCCACTCTAAATTTCTATCCCATCAGTCAGCCTTTCTCCATATGCTCCTGTGGCATGGAGACCCACAGCACCCTCTAGTGGTTACACCCGGTACCCATATAGGCCTCCGGTATTGACCAATCACATCAGTTCTCTCTTCTTGCCTGCTTCTGCATCCGTCTCATTTCCACTCCAAAGAAATGTTGTTTTGCAGTTTGGACTATCATTGTATTTTTTATAACCTACTTCTGGTGGGAGATTATATCCCAGTGCACCTTTGGACTTGGAATATTTGAAGTCCCACATGTTGATTGTCTCTCTATGTGCTAGTTTCTGTCCACGTGTAGTTGCTGCCTCATTGTTTCAAACAACATGGCATCAAGTGACAGTTTGGGCATGAAGGATGCCACCAAGGGACATGCCATGGCCAGCTGGGATAACCACCAATCACTGCCGGCTGTGCCAAGAGTGCATCTGAGGGGGGTCAGATGCTCCAGGGACAACCCGTGCAGTATCTGTCAGCACTGGCCCCCAGAATACTGACAGAGGGTAGCAAAAGCTAATATAAATTCAAAATACAAAATAAGAAGAAGGGGGCAATGCAGGCTACAGCCTCGTTTTCAGCTTGCTTATGACTCCAGTGCCAACAGGTTACCACCACTGGTCTCCAGGGCATCAGACTAATGCCAGTATTGTGTGTAACGTCCACACCAGATACACAAGAACACCTGTCCTATATATTCTGTGAGTGCAACAGCACTGGTGTAGTCTCTGACTAGTGTTCCTGCTGATACAGTCATGGATAGGAGGACCTGACTGGAGGACATCATAGTGAGCATCATCAACAGGCAAGTCCCTTTGATGCTGGCCCTACGCAGGAATGGCTACAGTCTCCAGTAGGAACTCAGCCCTCTCAGGGTCCCAGTGGTTCTCCTTCTGCATAACTGAGTACCCTGCTGTCAGTTCCACCCGTAGCTTTCTGCATGCAGGACCTGTCCCGGGAAAAGGTGTAAAGGGAAAGCTCCGGCACCAAAGCAGATGTAGCAGGGAGAAGTGGAGAAAATCTTGCTCTGGGTTGTTCTTATCGGTTCTACAGTTAAGCCCGTCTAAAACTTAACAGCCAAATGTATTTTTTTGTGTTGCAAAGTGTTGTCCTGGGGTTTGTAAAAGTTGTAAAAGGTTTGCAAAAGGTTGACAAAGGGTTTCAGATGGTTGAAACAGTTGCAAACCATTTCAAACCATTTCAGCTTTTTAATCAATAAAGTTGAGAAAGTGTGTGAAATGGTTGATAACCATTAAAGAAAGATTTTAAAGTGTTT
Organism: Hermodice carunculata; assembly: GCA_964020975.1. NCBI lineage: Eukaryota > Metazoa > Annelida > Polychaeta > Eunicida > Amphinomidae > Hermodice > Hermodice carunculata. Next base: position 47,241,535 of record OZ026616.1, on the reverse strand, counting down.
AAAAAGGTTTTGATGCAATATGAGGAAATGGTTTTGAAATGGTTTGGAAAGTGTTTGAAAAAGGTTTGCCTTTCACTCAAATGGTTGGAAAAAGGTTGCAAAAGTTTGATGCGTTTGGTGACTGTTAAGTTTAACACGGGCTTAACTGTATCTTCATCCCTGGGCTGTCCTGAGCATTCAGCTCCAGAGCATGTACACCAGGGGCTAGGAGCACATTCACCAAGTCAGTGTCCCTCTTGCCTGGTACAAAAGGCAAGGTCTCCACCCCCAGCCATCCCTGTACATATCATGCAGTCTTCTTCCTGTTGTCATTTCCTTGCTCACCCACCACTTCACTTGCTTCAGCTGCTGGTGAAAGATCTCCATCGCAGCCCGTCAGGGAAGAATTGTCATTCACAGCTCTGGTTCCCATCAGCAATTGGGAAAAAGATTATCAAGCTTACCAGAGGTGCCCCCCTCCCCACCCGTGTTTAGATGTTACAGTCCATAGACATTAGCATTGACCATCCTGAACCATTGCCAGCATCCAGTGGATTGGAAACTCCGGGCCCAGACCAACTGCAGATCATTTTGGTCTCCAATCCATGAGATCACAACATTATCTACAGGCTTATTATTCCACTGCTACCAGGCCAACAAATATCTCTGGAGGGGAACATCAATTGGCATGAGAAGCCATGTTCCTTCTCTGCCATGCCATCAGACAAGTCAGTGTCAGAGGGGAGGAGGAGGAGTCTCGTCTACCCGTGTCCCATTTTCTACACAGAGAGTCTGGTCACTTTGTTCAGCTGCATGACCAGTGGCCAGCAGGCAGTTTGAGTACATCAGCAGGCCAGGGGATCAAGGATATGCTGTAGGCATCACTACCTGCCTTTGCACCAGGAAGCCAGGGCATGAGGACTGCAATTTATGCTGTGGTTTTGGATGGACCTTGATACTGTTGCCAGACATAGCATTGACCTCATCATAGACCAACTTCCAGTCGTCGAGTGGGGGTCTTGGATCACCTGGGATTAGCTGTGGCCCTCGATTACGAAGAGGATGGAGGATCATCAACAGGTCATGATCCCATTCTCAAATTACATCCGGGAGCAGACCAAGACAATGTCAGACCAGCTAGAGCCCTCACCAGCTGGCTGATCTTATGACTTTGGCCAATCAGATTTGCTTCCCAAGCTGAGAAACTTATCCAGGATATACTGGGTTCTTGCATCCACTTGGGATGTCAAACCATGCGGGACCCAGCCTGAATTGAGCAGCCTATGTACCACTGGAGTACCTGATCATTGACATCAGGACTGGATTGTATTGCTGGTGCTCTCTGGGTCACACTTACAGGCCATGACTGAAAGCCAGCTTCTGTGCTGACTTGCTGACTGTACCAACTTAAATCCAGATGTCTACAATGTACTCTACCTCCTGGGCCAGATGGAGCAATCCAGGGTATAACAATTCCAGGATGTTATGGTTACACCCTGCAGTCAGTCGTCCAGGACAATTGTCAGGAGTCCCACCTCCAGAGCCAGCAGGTGTTTCCTCAACAAAGATGCCAGGAAAATTACGCCCAAGGAGCAGGGGGTGGTAGTGGTGGTGCCCGGAGACCATATTGGGGGCAGGCTTAGAAATTCAAATGCAGCAGAGGCAGAGACCACAGCAGCCATGGAGGATGAATTGGCAACAAAGGATCAGCGACAGGCTTGCCCCGGCCAACAGGCATGATTGACGGTGTTTTTAAGTTGTATAGCTTATCCACTGCATAAAGGGGTGATTCAGAAAGTTTTGAAACCTCGGTCACTGGGCTTTTACCGCTGCCTATTTCTGGTCCCAAAAAGGGGGAGGGTGAAGGCCAGTGGTGTTTCTCTCCAGACTCAACACCTTTCTCCAGCAAGACAAATTCAAGATGGAGACCCTGGCTTCCATAGCAGCCATGGGGCAACCTTGGTATAGATCTGAAAGATGCATACTTGCATGTACTAATAGCTGACTATAGTCAGAAGTATCTGCTGTTTGCAGTAGGGGCCCTGAATATTTGGGTGGGGGCCCATTTGTTTTGCGAATATTTAGGCCCGAGGGCCCTGATATTGGGTAACTCTGGATGCATCTGTTTGGTCTGCCTCCATCACTGCAGGTGTTCAGCATAATAGTGAGCATGGTAGTGGATTATATGCACTGTCTTGGTGTGTGCATCCTCAGTTGTGTGGGCTGATTGGTTGATTTGCTCTTTCCTGCACTTGGGCTTTGGGCTGATATGCTGCCCTGCAGCTGGTGACTAGCCTAGAGCTAGATCTTGTAGTAAACTTTCGGACGTTGAATGTACATGTGTAGAACTTTCTCAGGACTCACCAACTCCCATGATTCAGCGAGTCTTGGAGAAGATCAGGGTGCAGAAGCTAGAATACTAAATCTTGATTGCTCCTAGTGGCACAAGCGGCACCATGCATGGGTAATCGACATTTTGGAGCTCAGTCTGGAGTCCTCTTGTGTCCCCAACCTAGCCGTTGCTGCTGTGACAACCCAGATCCAGCATTTTCCACCACAATATATATCACTGACAAATATGGAAATTATAATGAATTTGTCAGTTTTGTCCTGCACATAAATATGGTAAGGTATTTGCTTGTGATCAAGGAAGTATAGAGGTACAGATGGACATGCTGTCTTGAAGACTGGAATGGCTGGGTCTTGAACCAGCAACCTTTAGCACCTGCAATGACCTAGCCGAAAAGGGGAAACGCACATACCAACTGTACCCAATCCCCATTCCTGAAGAAGGATGGTTCAATGGAGGCCTATATACATGAATGCCATTCTTGAAATGGCCCAGTTCATTGTATTTCATCCAGTACATTAAGTGCTGCATTTAGAGTTGTCCCATATCAGGGACTGTACATATGTACATGTAAGTCCACCAGCATCAAAGGAGCATGGGTATACACGTATGTCTTGCAACCATGGAACAGTAGGGTCTGGAACCAACATGCTTCAGCACCAGTCATGTAGCTGAGAATGGGAAATGCACTTACATGTACCAACTCCATCAAGTCAAAGTCATTTAGCATTTTTTGTTTTGTTTTGTTTTGAGCTGGGATCCATATTCAGGTGTTTTTTGTTCTATCTGGTATCAAATTACATGTTTTATGTATATGTATATATATATATATATATATATATATATATATATATATATATATACACATACATATTTACATATATATATATGTATACACACACACACACATATATATATATATATATATATACATATATATATACACACACACATATATACATGTATGCATGTGTGAGAGAGAGAAAGACAGATGACATCTAAATTTACATGTAGGTCAGCAATCATAGCTGCCATCTCTTAAAACAGGAACTAATGTTTTCATGGCAGATAATGTCAAGGGTGACGATCATGTCCATAGCACTTCAGTTTGTTTATTATGGTCTGTTTGGTTCAGGTTTGTTTGATTGTTTACTCTTTACCTGGGAAATGTCTCAGCAAAACTCCTACCAGTCTGTGTATATATATACAAAAGATTTGAAGGCATTGTATGTCAGATTTCTATGGATTTATCTTCTAAATGAACAACTATGCAGAAGGCAGTGAAAAGTTACATGTAATGATTGTGGGAAAAGTGTGCAGGGGGGAGGGGGAGGGGGAGGGGGGGAGGGGGTGGCGAGGTTTATGAACACAATGATGCCAGAGGCCTGAGAATTAAGGTACAGATTTCATATCCATTTATTTTGTGCTCAACTTTCTAGCCAGGCTGTAAGAGCCAAACCTGTGGAGAATTTCAACGTATTTAGGTGTTATTGTCATAAGTTGAACATCTGCGTAAACACACAGCATACCACATGTACCGTTATGAATAGCAAACACCTGCTTGCCGCAGAAACACGATCCACCAAGTTCAGAATTAATTATACAACAGTGTACTACAATTAGCTTGTTCTAGCCAGACGTGACACCAATCAATAGTGTTAAATTGTTCTTGCCTCTTGGCTCTTTTCCTATAAAAATATTATCAGTTTTTCTCTGTGGAAAAATGGTGATGTATGTTTGATGTGATGATGTGTGGCAGCTTATAGTCTTATGACCAGTCCATGTAGGACATCATGGCTTTAGCAACTACAGTGCTCCCTCTTTACTTGTATTGTCACAGGTGGTCTTAATAGACAGGTGGTCTCATGATGGGTAAAGTAACATGAGACACATTAGAGTTAGGGGCTTTACAAAGTCTATATCTGCCAACCGGGGGTCTAGGTCAAGGCAGGGATCAATATGGCAGTACTTGAGTGTTTGAAGGGCCACTTAGGTACACGAGAGACACTGTATGCTAGGACCAGACAGCAAATGGCACTCAGCCTGCACAATATTAAAAACAAAATATTTGATTGTATGCATGGAAACTACAGCTGTCTGGTCTGGGGTTGTTTGACTTGTTGGAGACTGGGTCATATGATACCGTTTACTTTATGGTGCTGAATAGTCTTGCAAGGGAGTTAATTGAGAAAAAAATATATTCAATTTATTCACAAGTCATTTTTCATTTTTAGAATTGAATCAGGCCATTTTACTCATCCCGTTGTTTTATATACTTCAATCATGCTGTGATTTGAGGCTGTATCATCCACCACCACCACATATTTCTTTCCCAATGCAGGAACTGCCCCAAGAAGCAGACTGTCATCTGAGTGACTGTTGGCCCTGTGTTGTATGTCTCTGGGTATACAGCAGGGAATATACACTGTATGGCCCTCGGGTGTAAAGTCTGTAGCTCTATTAACTCATCCACCACTAACAACAACAAAAGCCAGGCTCATCTAATTGTTATAATGTTCCAGATTTTTTTTTTTTTTTAAATAAAAATGACCTTGCATTTAAGTGTCAACATACCTGTGTTTCCAGAGAAACAAAGAACGGTGTAAGACAACAACTTTCTTTGTTACCCATTGACTGTTGACTCAGACTCAGTGTCCAATTTAGCACATATATATATATATATATATATATATATATATATATATATATATATATATATATATATATATATATATATATATAAAATTAATGTTGCTATACTGCCTGTCTGTCATGCTGTGCTTTTCTACTATTGTACTGGATTTTGAGAAAAAACCTGACTGTCATGTGTGAAGGAAATTACATAGTGGGTTCTGATATTTTGATTCTTTGATCCACGTTTGGTTTCTAAGAGACTTTGAAGCCTTATAATTAATAAATTTTGTAATTTTCAAGATCTGATTGACTCATTCTGACAAGTTCCACTGAACGTGACAGATGGCTTCCTGAAAACATTACTGTTGCTGGAAGCAAATGAGAAAAGGCCTGAAGGCACCAAGGTGAGCGGAGGCAGGCGGGGCAGAGGCAACGATCTGCAAGCTGATGTATGACCCTGCTGCTGGAACAGATGACGGAAGTTGTCAAATTTAAAGTTTGCTTTTAATAAGATTACTTTTTTTTTTTTTTTACAAGAAAGACATTTCATGCGGTCTTGTACATCTCCCACTCCATGTTTCTGTAAGACCCCATGCAGGGAGCTGAGGCTGGGACGTGGGATGTGGGATGTGGGACGTGGGATGTGCTGAGGCTGTGGCAACCCAGCTGGTCTGTAGTTATGGGGTTGAGTATCAACAACTAGGTTTATGGACCAGATGTGTTGGTGAGTTAGGATACAATTTTTCCATCCTAGGTAACAAGTGTGCACTGAAATGTACTGTACATCAGTATTATGGCCACACCCATTCACCCCCTCACTGGATTTGTTTGTTGGAACTGCTTAAGTGCCAACATGCAGCACTTTTGATCTGGCTGATGCGTGTACACCGAGATGTACTGTACATCAGCATCAATGCCACACCCCTTTACCCCCTTACTGGACTTGTTCCTACAGGCAATTATGAGTGCCCCTGAATCCTTCATGAGCTTCTCATGGTGTTAACTTCAATGGCAAAGATCAGCTTTAATCAGTTGCCCTTTTCTAACCCTATTTCCCAAACCTGGCTGGAAGTAAAGTGTTGTGTGCTTCATTGATTTTTTTTTTTTATAACGTCAATGTTAACAAGAAAAAACTCTAAATGAGAATTGATGGTGGCGCGGCAAGCCCTGGTCGACAGCTTTCATCGGGATAAGATGTGTGCTTAGTGTACAACCTACCATAAGGAAAGCTGTTTGCTCCGTGTTAATGGGAGGGGAAAGGGTTCATCTGATTTTTTTACCTGTGGCTGAGCCTGAAAAGGCCAGCACAATGCAGTGGTTTTCAATCATTATGTCCATGCTATACCTTTGAAGGCCAGCAATATAGAACTACATGTACATGTATATGTATATGAAGTTGGGTTGCTGTAAGCCTAAGCATATCATATTCTTGTGACAGGGAGTCCCGGATGTTTAGCCAGGGGCAGCTAGACTTACTGCCACTCCAGATTGCTCTTAAAAAGGGTTTTCATTGCAGATCCAGTAAAGTGTGAGATGTGGGTTAGGCATTCTGAGATGCAAAGACCAAAATGTGGAGTGTTTGTGTGGAAGTAGTCGGCACACTGATGTACATGGTGCAGGCTTCTGCTATAACACTTAAAGTGTTAATCACAGCTATAGTCATTCTCTCATTACCGGGAAACATATAATGGTTAAAAGATTCAAATTCCACATGAAGATACCTTTGTTTCAAATATCAGCAAACCTAGTCTAAAACCACAAGTAGGCTTAGTCAACGGCTTTCCTCAGTAAATTTTGTGCAATGTGCACAAAGTGTCCCGAGGAAAGCTGTTGACTCAGTCTTAAATCAGTGCTTTTAGGGTTAATTGATTCAGACAAACGTTAGTAGTAGTTTAAATCAATTTGATGCTAGCAACTCTCAACTTTAAAAAATACCTTGCCTTGTACGTGCATTGTATGAAATATCAGTTACAATTGTTAGTTTTACATATTTATTACATCATTTATATAACATCTCAAATTCACTGGATATCTATGAAATCAATTTTCCTTTTTACACTGAAACTTCAGAAACGATCATTTTAATTTTCTTTTTGAATCTCCCTGTTTCACCAGTTTTTGGAAAAGCAGTAAATGACAGGAGTCAATGTTGTCAAAGTCAGTGCATACTCTAGCAAAGGCAATTAACCTTAACATGTAGATGCCATAAGCTGGCCCAAGTGGAATATTACTATCCATATGGGGATAGTTTACTATGTTAAATTCAAAATCATTACGTTTTTTTATATAATTTATACTTTGGTGGGTAAGGGAATAGAGATGACATAATTAAGGCATTTCACTTTCCAAATCATAGAAAACAATTGAAAATGCACATAAGAATAGGATAGAGTGACCTCCATATAGCCTTATTTTATGTTGATATTTTTTTTCCTCAGAAGGTAGGTCCCAGCTATCATCTATACAAATGGTAGCTTGTGCGAATCAATCCTGTTATCTTGATAATATTCTGAATATATTATGAGGAGACACAGTGATAGTTTTGTGAGCCCGGGCCTATGATTTTGCCAAGCCTCTTACCAATTGATTTGATTTCAGTCACAATTAGTCTCTGGCTGTCACAATCAGGACTGTCTCAGAGGACAACATTTCCCTCAAATTAATCCCTACTAACATGTAATTTGATAAAGATTTTGATTTTGCCACGATCCCCCTAGATGATACCATCTATCCAAAATACTCCACAGTGAAACCTGTTCCAAAGACGACCTCAGATTAGATACCACAAATACTTTCAATCCTGTCTTTTTTGCAACTAGCGCATATTTGTCTATTAGATGAACATGTGTTGTAAGACCACATGTAATTTTAGACCACTTTCTACTGGCAGTAGGGGTGGCCTTAAATAAGGGGTATTACTGTATGATGCTTATTTGTTAAACATAAATAAAGCAGATGGACACCATCTCGCAGAGTATGAAGGGTGGCTGTTACTCAAATCACTTTAAATTAGTGGTATGAGGAGCTTGCCTTAAATCTTTAGTTTGAAAGAATCTGTTTATCTCTGCATCAAGGGCCAGCATGCATGCAATACATACTAAGACCATATTTTAACCTGTAAAGCAGGAAGTTCTGATTGGACACACATGTTGCGGCTGGAGAGAATACTGGTAGTGTTATTGTAAGAGTCACAGTCAGAATTCTTTTATTTGACAGAAAGTACAGGTAAATAAACATTACAAACAGTATGTAATAATTCATAGATACAAGTTCCATGCTATTGTTCTCAGAAATGTGAACAGAATTGTAAGACAGGGAACTGAGTGCTGTTGGTGTCAGTATAGGACAGAGGGGCTGATGACGGCTGGTAGTGTTACTGTAAGACAGAGCGACTGACTGCAGGTGGTGTCAGTATAAGACAGAGAGGCTTACTGCTGGCAGTGTTATCATAAGACAGAGCGACTGACTGCAGGTGGTGTCAGTATAAGACAGAGAGGCTTACTGCTGGCAGTGTTATCATAAGATAGAGGGACTGACTGCAGGTGGTGTCAGTATAAGACAGAAAGGCTTACTGCTGGCAGTGTTATCATAAGATAGAGGGACTGACTGCAGGTGGTGTCAGTGTAAGACAGAGAGGCTTACTGCTGGCAGTGTTATCATAAGATAGAGGGACTGACTGCAGGTGGTGTCAGTATAAGACAGAGAGGCTTACTGCTGGCAGTGTTATCATAAGATAGAGGGACTGACTGCAGGTGGTGTCAGTATAAGACAGAGAGGCTTACTGCTGGCAGTGTTATCATAAGATAGAGGGACTGACTGCTGTTGGTTTGCTATAAAACAGAGGGATTGACTGGTGGTGGTGTAATTGTTAGATGGAGGGGCTAACTGTTAGGGGTGTTAGTGTAAGATGGAGGGGTTGACTGTTGGTGGTCTCTATTTGGCTGACTGTTAGGAATGTTATTGTAAGATGGAGGGGTGAACTGTTGGGGGCTGTTATTGTAAGATGGAGGGGTGGACTGTTGCGGGTGTTATTGTAAGGTGGAGGGGCTGACTGTTGGTGTTATTATTGTAAGATGGAGGGGTGAACTGTTGGGGACTGTTATTGTAAGATGCAAGGGCTGACTGTTAGGGTTGTTATTGGTAGATGGAGGGGCTGACTGTTGGGGTTGCTATTATAAGATGGAGTGGCTGACTGTTGGTGTTGTTATTGTAAGATGGAGGGGTGAACTGTTGGGGGCTGTTATTGTAAAATGGAGGGGCAGACAGTTGGGGATAGTAGTGTAAGATCGATGGAGGGGCTAACCGTTGGGGGTTGTTATTGTAAGATGGAGAGGCTTACATTTTGGGGTTGTAGTGTATGATAGAGGGGCAGACTGTTTTGGGGTGTTATTGTAAGATGGAAGGGGTGACCGTTAGGAGTATTAGTGTAAGGTGGAGGGGATGACTGTTGGAGGTGTTATTGTAAGGTGGATGGGTTGACTGTTGGAGGTGTTATTGTAAGGTGGAGGGGATGACTGTTGGAGGTGTTATTGTCAGATGGAGGGGCTGCTGTTGAGTGTTAGTGTAAGGTGGAGGGACTGACTGTAGGAGGTGTTATAAGGTGGAGGGGCTGACTGTTGATGGAGTTAGTGTAAGGTGGAGGGGCTGACTGTTGATGGAGTTAGTGTAAGGTGGAGGGTCTGGCTGTTGGAGTGTTAGTGTAAGATGGAGGGGCTGTTGGGGGTGCTACTGTTAGAGGACGTATGTTTTCATCTTGTTTCTTTCCATCCATCAATTGCCTGCTCACCATACTTTCTTCCTTTGTCCTCAGGTCTGACGTACATCTGGTGTGGGTGTCAATATTGCTCATCCCAGGCTTATTATCATCACCAGCTTCTCTTTACTGAGGCCTTTTTACTGTGTGTTTGCCACAAACATTGATGGATTAGAGGTTTTGTTTGTTGGACAAAGACATCTGCATTCACTATACACAGCCTTGCTGTGCATTAGGAGGAGCAGAGTTCTTTACCACTACTTGCATTTCTCTCCCAGCTTTTTGCCCTTCCCTTTTATATGAAGAAGGGTATCGTGGAGGTAGTTGTCTGAAGTCATTTGCTGTAACTTGGCTTACCCGGCTTGATGAGAGCCTGGTGGTCTGCCTGCTAGACCTGGCAGTGCTGGTGAGAGATTAAAGCAGTGCTGATTGTAGCCTCAGTGTATATACGAGGTGTTACGCTACATCTCCTTTGCTTTACACAGCAGAAGGCCAGGAAGGTACCATCATCTACTGGGTGCTGGCCCCACTCTCTTTGATCTCAAGTCAAATGGAGAAGGCTTTGACCCTCCTCTTGTTCCTTGCCTCTCAGGGCCCAAACTTAACCTGTCATGTTAACCCTTTCAGTGCCCCATTTCCAAGTGAGTCAATAGCTTTCCTTGGCACACTTTGGATGCAGTGTGTCCAAAGCAGACCAAGGAAAGCTGTTGACCTGGACCATTATATTGTCTGTAGCTACGTGTATAGGCTGCTGGCTGGTACTGGATTGAAAAGTCTTTCCACAAGGAATATGAATATGGCATCATTATTATTAACTGAGAGCACTTCATGTTAAGTAGTTTAACTTAACTTCATCTTAAGTAGTTTAACTTCAGTTCATTTTAAATAGTTTAACTTAACTTAAGTTACAGGTGGCATTGAAGGGTCAAAGCACACCAACATGTCCCACTTACACATAAAAAATTACTTTCTGAAATTTTAAGTTTGGATTAAGTCTTGTTAAGCATTTAGATGACTAAGCCTTCTAATTGAGAAAAAAAAAAAAACATTGAGGGGTCATCAATGCTTGCATGTATACTGCCAGAAGAACTTTTGACCACTTTTATTGCTGTTGATTAGAGTAAATGTTTTACTGACAAACATTCTACCTGATTTGTACTTTAATGAACACTTATTTATTTGTCTTAAATGTATGCATGTACTTGGAAAAAATTTGAGCGGAGTTAAACAATAAATTCTATTGGCCAGCTTTCATTCAATTGCCCTAATTAACATATTACTTGGAGTGGTACATGTATATGCATAGCACTTATCTGTGCATTTTATATATGATCTCACAGATTTGTACATTTAATATATTATCTTACTTGCATATTTTATGCATAATGTTAGTTACACGTATTTAAGGTCTAAATGATGCAGCTGCCTGGTATAGGGCACACAGCCAGGTGCTTGTGCTGGCTTTATCCATATTGTATATTGCTAAGGTACCTGATAGTACAGATTTAGTATTGTTAAGGTACCCAAAGTAGTGCAGATTTTATAATGTTAAGGTACCTGAAATAGTACAGATTTAGTATTATTAAGGTACCTCAAATAATAATGATTAAGTATTGGTAAGGTACACTGTACATGTATCTGATATAGTGCATATTTAGTATTGTTAAGGTACCCAAAGTAGCATAGATTGAGTATTATCCGGGTACCCTGCAGCAGTCCAGATTTAATGTAATGTTAAAATACCTTTAAAATATAAAAGTCTCAATTCTGGGGTACTGTCCATTACAGATTTAGTGTTGTTTGAGTACCCGGAATGAACGTAAATCACTTATTATTGAGGTACATACTACAGATTTGATTGATTAAGGTGACTATTATATTCAGAGCAGGATACCAGGCTCCGTGCAAAAAAAAACATGTGATGAATATTACTTGCTTCCATTTTGCATAATATTAATCAAAGAAGTGTCCAAACAATTGATGGGCCGCTTGGATCAGTATAGCACAGATACAAGTTTAATGACTGGTGCTTTGTACAATTCTCTCTACTCTTCATCCGAACATTAATCAGGTGTCCAGTCATGTGGCCAATAAACAGTGCCAAGATCTGCTCTTGGTCATCACTGAGAAGGACTATAACGATAACCACAAGCTCAGCCAATTTGTATTCCCCTCCAATCAGCGTGGGACACTTCTGGATCACTGCACCTATTTGTTGAAATTACATGGGTGAGAAAAATTGATGAGAAACGACATGTTGAATTATCTGATTGCAATACATGGGGGTTAATTAATGCTGACAAATGGATTATGGTCTGGTCTAGTTTGGCTGCTTTGCTGCTTATGTTTCATGGCCTACATTTATCATCACCGACCTTAAATGTTTGTACCAAGTGTTCAATCCCTAACGCAGACTGCTTGCAAGAAATACGGTCAAATTCCAGCAGAGCCACCACTCCTGGTGTAATCAGTATACTGCACAAATGACAGCCATGTATACGTCGGGAGGCAGGTGGAAGCATTTAGATGTCTCTTTCTGTTTATCTGTTTCTCGATTATTGAGAATTGTTTTCTAAAGCACAACCATGCTGGTAGGCTGTATAAAGTTTTTGAAATGGATTAAAGTAGCCTGCTGTTGAGTGGGCTTACAATAGGTACTCCAAAATGTCTTGGGTTGTGGTTGTCGCTGAGACTTGTCAGAATAGCATACTGGTACATAGAGATCAGCAGTTAACTGTCACAATTGTCTGGGACCTGTTCTGTATACGTACAGCTTAGCATTTACCTGTACATTGCATGGCTTAGGGCTAAAGCTTCAACTTTTACTGGTTGACTATGTTCAAACACACGAAGGACATAGTGAACATGTGTGTTAACCTCTTAAATGGCACAAATATTGTTGACAGCAGTGGGTTGAACCTGTACAATGGGTGACTGGTGTGCGCAGTGCTTGCCTGGCAGTCTGTACTCACACTGTGGTCATGGTATTGCTGACAACACAGGTCAGATTGCTGACCATGTCTGTCTCTATATGATCTAATCACAGTGCTATGGCACATGCTGTGTATAGAGCCTGTATGTGTCCACATTTTCTGTCCATGGTTACAGATATTGTGACATATGATTCAGATGCAGTAGCCACTCAGGTCACAAATTATGTCAAGATAGAAGGTCCTATATGGGAGTACTAAATGAAGGTAGAATGAATCAAAACTCTGCTGTTGAATCCATTGTTGTTTGCACCCCTCTGATATTGCCCTCAGAAATCACTCAAAAGTTGACAGTGGCTCGTGATGGTTAGAAATACTTGAAATTTGGCTGTTGTTCATGAATGTTAGAAATCACTCAAAACTTAGCAGTCGCTCGGGACCCCAGGGAAACACAAAACTCCAACTAAGGTTCACTGGCTTGGCATTTTGTAAGAACTCTTGGCATTTATTGGCATTTTTGCCGAGAAACGTTGAGACCCTCGTGTTGGTGCCAAGAAATGCTCACAAATGCTAAAGCTCTCTTGCTAGGGACTTAGGTTATAAATGCAGGAGAAAAAAAATGTCTGCATTTCTTGGCAGTTTGCCAAGCAATACTGCCAAATACTCACAAATACCAATATATGAGTCAAAAATCTTAAATATACAAGGGTATATTTTACTGACACACATGCAAACTTATGATATGATGGGGATAGGACAGCGTATGGTCCAGTCAAAAGAAGGAAATGGAGATTATAGTTAACTGCACGTTTTATTCCCTTTTTACAGATACATGTATGTACATTACAATTAGACGAACCTGTGTGGAGTTTCACACACTAGGACACAGAAACAAAAAGTAGCCGCACATATGGAAACAAATATAGATAAATGTAAGTAGCTAAACATAAAATTGTACATTATAAACAAATTGTCAAGATACATGTATGCAGATTATACTTACATATAAAACTTCAACATTTGAAATACTTGTTGAGAATGAGAATTGCTTTTCCATTGGGATGGCAGGAGATCAGTGCTTGACAGAGTACATGGACGTCTTCTAATTAAGGCTGGCAGGCAAAGTGGATTGTGGTAGAGGGAGCTGGCCATGATTTTAGTGCCAGCAGGCAGGTACTACTGTATCTTAAGGTAAAGTGGATTGTGGTAGAGGGAGCTGGCCATGATTTTAGTGCCAGCTGGCAGGTACTACTGTATCTTTAGGTAAAGTGGATTGTGGTAGAGGGAGCTGGCCATGATTTTAGTGCCAGCTGGCAGGTACTACTGTATCTTAAGGTAAAGTGGATTGTGGTAGAGAGAGCTGGCCATGATTTTAGTGCCAGCTGGCAGGTACTACTGTATCTTAAGGTAAAGTGGATTGTGGTAGAGGGAGCTGGCCATGATTTTAGTGCCAGCTGGCAGGTACTACTGTATCTTAAGGTAAAGTGGATTGTGATGAAGGTAAATACATGCAGCACTGAGCCTAGTGCCAGCCGGCCTGCACTAGTGTATGTAATAGTAAAGTGGATTTGGGGAAACGGAGGTACATATAAAATGTAGCTACATGTATGACCTGAGTGCCAGCTTGCCTGTACCACTGTATCTAAAAGGAAGGTGGATTGTGGTTAAGGGAGGTACAGTATGTAGCTATTATATGAGTGCCAGATGACCTGTGCTACCGTATATCTAGAAGTAAAGCGGATTGTGGTAAAGGAATGTAGCTTTGAAGTTAATGCCAGCTATCCTGTACCATTGTATCTAAAAGTAAAGTGGATTGTGATAAAAGGATGTATCTATGACCTGAGTTCTAGCTAGCATTTACCAATGTATCTAAAGGTAAAGCAGATTGTGGTAAAGGTATGTAGCTATGACCTGAGTACCAGCTAGCATGTACCAATCTATCTAAAGGTAAAGCAGATTGTGGTAAAGGGATGTAGCTATGACCTGAGTACCTGAGCTAGCATGTACCACTGAATCTAAAGGTAAAGCAGATTGTGGTAAAGGTATGTAGCTATGACCTGAGTGCCAGCTAGCCTGTACCACTGTATTTAAAGGTAAAGCAGATTGTGGTAAAAATATGTAGCTATGACCTGAGTACCAGCTAGCCTGTACCACTGTATCTAAAGGTAGTGTGGTCGGCCTTCTGTGAGTGTTGAAGTTATCCTGTGCAGCTGGTAAGTATGACAGAGTGTAGCCAGGGCATGGTTACAGAATGGGTAGATACAGAAGTTGAAGCATTGACTACTTGTTGCTAAATGAGACCTGTTTGATTACCATGTGGATAGAGCTAATCATTGATGACTGATGGCTCAGCACGTACCACACAGTATTCATATAATGCCGAGCATTTCTATACTTGATTGGCCTGTCCAACACAAAATATTTCCTGAAGCCAGCTTTGCATAGCTTTAGTTGATATTTCTGCTGGCATTTGGGCCTGTGATATAAGTGTATATGTACTTCCCTGTCATGCTGTGGCAGACATTGACTCAGGCTAGGTCCTGCCACAGTGGAAGCACACCTTTATGTCAAACAGCAGGGCACCGGCGTTATTACAGGTTTGCTCCCAGACAGGCTAAATTTGCCACTTGCCGTGGCACGAGTGGCAAAGTGCTTTTATTTGGCCACCTGGATGTGAATACAGGAAAGCGTTTCAGCCTGTAACTTTTGAGGGCATGTGTGGGTCAGGTAAACATGAGCAACAATAGATCATTATTGAGACTTGATATGAGTTTTGGTAAGGGAAAGTGTTGGGATAACGGCTGGTATCAGAGACTGTACCCCTGCCATCAACACATAAACAGCACCTTTCACTCTTACTTTTCACCTTACCCCTTCACGACCACACAAACTGCTGTACCAGTCACAGATCACAGACACGTGCTGTACCAGTCACAGATCACAGACACATGCTGTACCAGTCATAGATCACAAACACATACTGTACCAGTCATAGATCACAGACACATACTGTACCAGTCATAGATCATAGACACATGCTGTACCAGTCACAGATCACAGACACATGCTGTACCAGTCATAGATCACAGACATGTGCTGTACCAGTCATAGATCACAGACACGTGCTGTACCAGTCACAGATCACAGACACATGCTGTACCAGTCACAGATCACAGACACGTGCTGTACCAGTCACAGATCACAGACACATGCTGTACCAGTCATAGATCACAGACACATGCTGTACCAGTCATAGATCACAGACACATACTGTACCAGTCATAGATCATAGACACGTGCTGTACCAGTCACAGATCACAGACACATGCTGTACCAGTCATAGATCACAGACACGTGCTGTACCAGTCACAGATCACAGACACGTGCTGTACCAGTCACAGATCACAGACACGTGCTGTACCAGTCACAGATCACAGACACATGCTGTACCAGTCACAGATCACACACGTGCTGTACCAGTCACAGATCACAGACAAGTGCTGTACCAGTCATAGATCACAGACACATACTGTACCAGTCATAGATCACAGACACATACTGTACCAGTCATAGATCATAAACACGTGCTGTACCAGTCACAGATCACAGACACATGCTGTACCAGTCATAGATCACAGACACGTGCTGTACCAGTCACAGATCACAGACATGTGCTGTACTAGTCACAGATCACAGACACATGCTGTACCAGTCACAGATCACAGACACGTGCTGTACCAGTCACAGATCACAGACACATGCTGTACCAGTCATAGATCACAGACACATACTGTACCAGTCATAGATCACAGACACATACTGTACCAGTCACAGATCACAGACACGTGCTGTACCAGTCACAGATCACAGACACATGCTGTACCAGTCATAGATCACAGACACATACTGTACCAGTCATAGATCACAGACACATACTGTACCAGTCACAGATCACAGACACGTGCTGTACCAGTCACAGATCACAGGCACATGCTGTACCAGTCATAGATCACAGACACGTGCTGCACCGGTCATAGATCACAGACACATGCTGTACCGGTCATAGATCACAGACACGTGCTGTACCAGTTATAGATCACAGACACATGCTGTACCAGTCATATATCACAGACACGTGCTGGACCAGTCATATATCACAGACACATACTGTACCATAGATCACAGACACATACTGTACCAGTCATAGACTACAGACACATGCTCTACCAGTCATAGATCACAGACACATGCTGTACCAGTCATAGATCCCAGACAAATACTGTACCAGTCATAGATCACAGACACGTACTGTACCAGTCATAGACTACAGACACATGCTGTACCAGTCATAGATCACAGACACATACTGTACCAGTCATAGATCACAGACACATACTGTACCAGTCATAGATCGCAGACACGTGCTGTACCAGTCACAGATCGCAGACACGTGCTGTACCAGTCATAGATCACAGACACATGCTGTACCAGTCATAGATCACAGACACATGCTGTACCAGTCATAGATCACAGACACATACTGTACCAGTCATATATCAGATAGACATGTGCTGCACCAGTCACTGATATCACATATAGGCATATGTTGTACCCGTCACAGATCACATGGATATATATTGTACCAGTCACAGGCCACATAGATATATGTTGTACCAGTTACTGATCACATAGACATATGTTGTACTAGTCACTAATCACAGAGACATAATCTTAATAATTCATATGTGCAAGACTTTTGTAGTGAGTACACGGGGACATAGTTAGTTAAGTTTTGTCCACTGTGAAGCCATCTGTGGTATACAAGTGTAAAGAGTTGAGTGTTGTGTATGGCTGGGCTGCCTACAGCAGATTGCTACATTTACATGGAGCCCAAATTGGTGGTTAATGACAGAAGTGGTTCTCAGAAATGCCTGCATTAAGACCAACGATGCCATTATAGAGGGATTATAAGTGCTTGCTGTTGACCGGATGTCTGGCCATTTATGTTCTAATGGTCACCTGCAGGGTCTTGTCATTGCAGCGGGTGACCAGAAGTATGCTTGGTGGGGTACATGTACTAACTGACAGGGTCTGATGCTTACCACCCCAGTAATACATTTAGGCTGAAAACTATCATAAGCCGATGACTTGCAAAGAAGAATTGTGGGCTACAAATTGTACTAAGTGCTCAAAAAGACTTTGGGTTGAGCAAGTCTGGTCACTGGGTAGTTTAATGAGACAGCATTGATAAATGCCTCGACTCCTCTTGCTTGGCTCTAGAAAAGGGAAAGGCAAACTACGTGTAAGCGGAACAGCTGTGATGGCAAAGATTTGAAATGGCATTGTTCCAGGTGTCTCCACTGTGGCCTGTTGGTTACAGGTGCTGTACATGTGGGCTTGTCCAACACCTGAAAGGCGACCATGTGTTCTCGGCTGAGTGAGCGTGGTGGCATTCTCACCTGGCAGCATCCAGGAGCCACGTTCTGCCGCTTCTCCTTCTCTGCCAATGACCACATTGCGTGCGTCGCCCATCAATATAGTCTCCTTTAATACAAGCCTCATTTTTTTTTCATAATTTTGTAAATTCTCACCAGTACCGTTAAATGGGATAAAAGGAAAAACAGGTTACTGGTTGTCAGACGAGGCCTTGTTTGTCATCGCTCTTTCCCCTCTCTTCGACGGTGGCATCATCTATAAAGATTGCTACTTCAGGCAGTACTTGCCTGCCTCCACATGCACATCAGTGAGTCTCCTGATGGCTTTGTGCATTCCCTTACATTACTCTAACTCACTGCACAATATTAAATGATTTTCTTGCCTGAGAACCATTAAGCTAGTAATATGTGTACATGACTGTTGATTTGTCTGTGTGTGACTGTAAGTTTGGTTTTATTACATGTAAATGATTTTCTTGGCTTAGAAGCATTAAACCAGTGATACCTGACTGTTGATTTATGTGTGTGTGTGTGTGTTTGTGTTTTTACTGTAAGTTTGGTTAATACCTCACCATTTTGTTTTTGTGTGTGGAACACAATAAAAGTTTGTTACCTTTTCCATTTTTTATATTTTGTGAGTGCCAGACAGTAAGTTTGGTTGTCATTCGTATTTATCTTCAGTCAGTTAGTTTATTGTTCATAAAACCGAAGCTGAATCAGTTGAAGACGAGTCGGGTGTTTTGAAATGATAGTTTTAAAAAATATTAGTGTGTAGAAAATATTTTAAGCCTCACCTGATGGAGGAAATTTGTTATAATTGTGAGGTATGGCCCAACTGGATAGACATGTAAAATCTTGGGGCAACTCTGGGCCTCGAAACTCCCAACTTTTTGGACTGTTTGGCATATTAACTGAGAATTATGAAGAATTAATGCTCTGATCTTCAGGATACTCTGCTTTATAAAGTGACACCCATCGTGAAGTGACACCCATCGTGAAGTGACACCCATCATGAAGTGACACCCATCATGATACATGTGCAGCATCCATCGTAAAATGACATACATCACGAAGTGATAAACATTATAAAATGACTCCCATCACAAAGTGACACCCATCATAAAATTACACCCATCATTAGATTACAGCCATCATAAAATGACACCCAGAATAAAATGACTCCAATCGTAAAATGACACCCATCATGAAGTGACACCCATCATGAAAGTGACACCCATTATGACTGACTCTAAGCACCTGTCATTCTATCATGAGGTGACACCCATTATGACTGAGGTTGGACACCTGTTATTCTAACCTAAAGGGACACCCATATGGACATAATGACACAGCCATATGGTAACAATCCATTGTATTCATAGAGCAATGGGCAGGAAAGTGTTGAAGGGCAATGAAATAAGAGAACTTTATGGTACAAGACTGTATGTAGGCAATGAAATGAAAAATGATAGTGTGAGCTACATGTATACATTACAGGACTCTCTCTCTCTCATGGTGAGAGGTTTTTGTTTCAAGAATCTATTAAAATGTTAGAGCTTTATGTTACAAGACTATTATATGATAGTGAGAGCTTTATATTGCATCCTTTGAAATCTGGTTGCTGTGGTAAAAAATGAATAAATAGCTATTTGTGCTGAATGTTGTGACTGTGGTAACTTTTTTTGTTTTTTATCACATCCTTTTTTATTAGTTCAGCTGAGCTTATCTTATTGTTCTTTCGTCCATCATCAGTGTCGCCACTTGCAGTGGCATCCGTCTGTCAATAATTCACATTTTGAACTTTTTCTTAAAAACCATTAGCTTGATTCACTTGAAATTTGGTGGGTGGGTCTCTGCCAAGTTTATTCAAATAGTCACAGTCCACTGATTTGTTGATTTTTTATGATTTTTTTTTTTTTTTTTTGATTTTTTTTTTTTTAGCAAAATCTTAAGAATTTTTTTCTCCAAAACCGCTCAGCCAATTGCTTCAGAATTGACTAGCAACACTTTCAGGGACCATCAGACCTTACATTGTAATCTGTTCGTCTGGTGGCACTGCATTTTTGTCTGTTAATTCACAGATTTTTGTGTGTTTTCACTAGTTTTGACTTCTTTTCCAAAATCATCACTGAGATTTTTCTGAAACTGGGTGGAAATGTACATGTACCTTGTGGAAGGGTCAAACAAAGCTATTCACTATATGAAAATATTCCATATCTGATTTTTAATGAATTTTTCAATTTGTGTACTTGATGTTTAATGTCTACATTCCCATTGATTACAGTGCAAGTGAATGGGGATTGCAATGGGAAGTCACATTTGTACATCTCAAAATTAGAAAAAAAAAAAAAAAAAAACGCCAACCAGTTTCACTTCTAAATAGGTGGGGATGTACCTTGGGTGGGTGTCTACCAATTTTGTTTGAATGGTCATGCCCCAGTTTAAGGACTCACAGACATTCATAGGTTCACCATGCAGGTGGTGCTGTGATTGTTTCCTGTTTTTTTTTTTTTTTTTTTTTTTTTTCTTTTTTTCCTTTTTTTTCTTTTTGAAACTCAGTGGAAGTATAGCTCACAAAAGAGTCATACCTAAGTGAATAGTAGGTAAAGATAATCCACATCTCTGATTTTTTTTTTTTTTTTTTCAATTTGCATACATTCCCATTGATTACAGTGGAACTCAGTGGGCATTACAATGGTAAATCACACTTCTGACTTCTCCAAAGGCATCATCAGATTCATGTCAAACTTGGTGGATTTGTACCTTGGGTCTTTACCAGTTTTGTTCAAATAGTCACTCACTCTCCAGTGATTTTTGGAATTTTCTTGCATTTTGTGGGGCTCATTTTTGGGGGGCATTTTTTTTTTTTCTCAGCTGTGAAGCCAATTGCTCTGATATTGCATAGGGACACTTACTTCTGTGGATCTCTAGACCTAAAGTTGTTTATCAGATTGTGCTGTGATTATTTTTGCATTTTTAAAGAATTTATGTGTGTTTTCACTTTTCTTAATTTTTTCTCCCAAACTGTAATTTGGGTCCGCTTCAAACTTATTGGAAATGTATGTATACTTGATCTCCCCAAATTTTTTCACTACATATTGGTGCTGTCCCTTTCTGATTTTTAATAAATGATCAAAATTCAGAAAAAAAAATTAAACAGTAAGGGGATATGTTCATGTTGCAAGGGATGATGGTCTTAAATAAAGCTGACCTTGATATTGTAAAATTCACTGGACCACTTCAGTCTTGGCATGTGACTTGAAGGTCAGCTAAGCACAGGACTGTCATAGTCTTCTTGGGGGGGTGTTTGTTTGGTTCTTTTTTTTTCTTTGTTTTTTTTTTTTTTTGTTTTTTTTTTTTTTTTGTTTTTGTTTTTGTTTTTGTTTTTGTTTTGTTTTTGTCCATGACAATTGGTACAGAAATGCCCGGAACTGCACTCTATGTATCAGAATTATACCATTTTCATTTAAATCGTACTGAAATCTTTCCATGCAGTTTGGAACAGACATGGTTTGATGTAGATCTGGAGGCTTTTCATAAGGACAGATGAGCACATAGTCATTCATGCTATTGACCAACTGAAGCCAAATGAATGCAGGGCCACACACTCTAATATACAGGAGGTGTTCATATGTAAATAGACGTGTTTGGATATATGTATGTACCAGCAGTATGCCAAGTCTGCATAAGGGCCAACCTTGACATACATGAACAGCATATGTCGGTAAAATACTGGGTTCACTAGTTCATCAAAGTTGCGTCCCTCCTGAGTGGACCTACATGTAAGTCTGTGGTTCCCTCCTGAGTGGACCTACATGTAGGTCTGTGGTTCTCAGCCAGACTAAACACACAGTTGGGTCTGTTTAGCTGCCAAAAAAGGTTATACATTGGGAGATCAACAAAACGAACTTGGTTTTCATAGAAGTAAAGTATTTGATATTTTGAAAGTTCCTTTGGAAGCACATTGTGTATTTGGTAGGTAGCTATAGAAGCTCAATGTGTATTTGGTAGGTTGCTTCAGAAGCACAGTGTGTATTTTGTATAGGTAGCTACAGAAGCTCAATGTGTATATTATAGGTTACTTTAGTAGCACAATGTATATTTTATAGGTTAATATAGAAGCACAGTGTGTATTTGTAGGTTGGTTGAAAAGCACAATGTGCATTTTGTATGTAGCTATAGAAGCACAATGTGTATTTTATGGGTAGCTGTAGAAGAACAATGTGTATTTTTACCTCAGCTGACTTGTCAGTCAGCTGAGGTTTTGTGAGGGTCTGTCGTCCGTCGTCCGTCCGTCGTCCACAATTCACATTTTCGACTTCTTCTCAAAAACTGTCAGCCAGATCCACTTCAAACTTGGTGGAGATGTGCCTTGGGTGGGTCTCTACCGAGTTTGTTCAAGTGGTCACGGTTCAGTGATTTTTGGATTTTTAATCAATTTTTTTTGTTCTTTTTTGGGTAAATCTTAAAAAATCTTCTTCTCCAAAACCGTTCACCTAATTGCTTTGATATCACACAGGAACACTCCCTGGGACTCCTAGTTCTTAATTTGTTCACCAGGTGGTGCTGCAATTTTTCCTATTTTTTTATGAATTTTTGTGTGTTATAGCTATTTTCGACTTCTTCTCCAGAACCGTCCCTTAGATTAAGCTGAAACATGGTGGATATGTTCCTTGTAGAAGGGGCAAACAAAGTTGTTCACTATGTGGGAATGCTGGGGATTCCTGATTTTTAACGATTTTTTTCAATTCTGGTACTTGTCGGTCAATGCAGCTTTCCTATTGATTACTATGGAAGTCAATGGGCATTCTAATGCTAATTCACATTTTTGACTTCTTCTCCAAAACCGTCATCCAGATTAACTTCAAACTTGGTGGCAATGTACCTTGGGTGGGTTTCTACCAATTTTTTTTTCAAATGTTTGTGCTCCAGTGATTTTTGGATTTTTAATGAATTTTTTTGTTCTTTTTTTTTGGACAACTCTTAACAAATCTTCTCCGAAACTGCTTACCCAATTGCTTTGATATCACACAGGAAGACACCTAGGGACTCCTTGTTGTTAATTTGTTCACCAGGTGGCGCTGCAGTTTTTTCTAATTTTTTATGAATTTTTGTATGTTATAGCTATTTTCGACTTCTTCTCCAGAACCGTCACTCAGATTAAGCTTACACATGGTGGATATGTTCCTTATGGAAGGGCCAAACAAGGTTGTTCACTATGTGGGAATGCTGCGGATTCCTGATTTTTAATGATTTTTTCAATTCAGCTCCTTTGGGGTAAATGCACCTTTCCTATTGATTACCATGTAAGTCAATGGGCATTCTAATGCTAATTTACATTTTCAACTTCTTCTCCAAAACCGTCATCCAGATTTACTTCAAAGTTGGTGGCAATCTACCTTGGGTGGGTGTCTACCAGGTTTGTTCCAATGGTCATGTTCCAATGAATGTTGGATTTTTTTATGATTTTTTTTTTCAAAAATCTCTACAAAAGTTTTAATAGGAAAGTTTAACATGGGAATTTCTTGTAATGATCATAACTTTAATAAAATTGACCAGATTTATTTCAAACTTGGTGGGGATGTGCCTTGGGTGGATCTCTACCAGGTGCGTTCAAATGGTCACGCTCTATTGATTTTTTTATTTTTTATGAATTTTTTTGTTCTTTTTGGGGGCAAACCTTCAAAATTCTTCTCCTCTGAAACCGCTCACCCAATTGCTTTGATATCGTACATAGACACTCCCGGGGACACCTAGTTCCCAATTTGTTCACCAGGTGGCGCTGCAACTTTTTTATGAATTTTTTGTAAGGTTTTGCTATTTTTCACTTGTTCTCAGAACCGTTCCTCAGATTAAGCTGAAATGTGATGGATATGTTGTTGTGGAAGGGTCAAACAGTTGTTTACTAGGTGGCACTGTTTTGAAGACCTGGTTTTTAAGGATTTTTAATTCCGGTACTTATCGTTCAATGCAGCTTTCCTATTGATTACTATGTAAGTCAATGGGCAATCTAATGCTAATTCACAGGACAACTGACACGAAATTTACTGTTTACTTGATAACTTGAGATCTGTTTTGAGTTAGCTACACATGTTAATTATTCTGTATGAAGGTCATGCTGAGACAGTACATGAATGACCTTGACCTCGTTTGTGGGGTCACAGTGCAACATACATGAATTTTACTCTTCATTATAACTTGAGAACTACTTGAACTTTGATGTTGCACATGTAAGTGTTCTTCTATAAAGGTCAGACTTACTCAGAACATGGTGTCCTTGATCCTTTCCCAAGTTCATAGAGCTGCAAGTGTGATGAATGTCAAGATCAGCTGAGGCACAGGCTGTTCACACAGCCCTCGTGTTTTAGCTTGCCATAGAAGCACAGCTTGTATTTTTAGGTGACTACAGAAACACAAGGTGTATTTATGGGTTGTTCCAGAAGCACGACATGTGTTTATGGGTTGTTCCAGAAGCACAACATGTGTTTATGGGTTGTTCCAGAAGCACATTATGTGTTTATGGGTTGTTCCAGAAGAACACTATGTGTTTATGGGTTGTTCCAGAAGCACATTATGTGTTTATGGGTTGTTCCAGAAGCACACTATGAATTTTATGGGTTGTTCCAGAAGCACAATGTGTATTTTGTAGGTTGCTATAGAAGCTCGATGTGTTTTTGTAGGTTGCTTCATTAGCCCAATGTATGTATTGTAGGTTGCTACAGAAGTACAGTGTGTATTTTGTAGGTTCCTAGAGAAGCACAATGTATTTTCTGGTAGCTACAGAAGAATGATACATTTGGGAGTTATAGGTAGTTGAAACAAATTGTTTACAGAAGCATAATATGTCTTTTGTAGCCCGCTCCTGAATGCATAAACCATCCTAAGTACTAGTAAAATGAACATCATCCAGTGCTTGTGTCACTTGTGAAAGTTCATTGGAAATCTCGATGTGCTTGTGTCAGTTTTAACATTTATCATATAGATTTAAGGGGTTGTAGCCCAGATTTGCTAGTTTGTCACTGCATTCATTCTGACTTTCATAACTGTAAAACCACAGTGAATTCACCTGTTTTCACAATGTCATACTGTCACAAGGTGTTTACTCACTTGGCTAAGGAGGTGGTTCATTATATAATAATTTGTCATTACGTTTCTGGTTATTGACTGAACTTTAAGAAAGCCTTTTTTATTCAATCCAAGAAGTACACTGTGCAGATGAGGCATTTCAGGAGATAGTTGAGATGTGAAAACATGTAAAGGTGCATCAGTGTGGTAAAGACTATCATAAATCATGTAAATCATACAGCAATTGTGAGGAGATATAGCAGCAGTAACTCAGCCAAGACTACAAGTTGATAATATGTCATTTTCCATAAAACAGTGGTGACTGTCTCCACTACTGTAGATTGATGCATGAGGGTCCATCAATCAACAGCTTTTACTTTTTTGCTGTTTGATTAATTTGCTTTTGGCATGGAAGTTATTCTTTGTAATGATCATGTTTGCTCGTTAGTCGGATGTGTGGTACCTGAGTAATATGCCAGACTAAACCATGTGTGGAGATAAAGGTTCCGGTTGGTGGAAACATGGCAAGAACCCAGGTATGGGAATGGGGCAAAAGAGAAAGTGAAAGTGAAAGTCATTTATAAAGCATTGTCTTTTTGTTGAGGAAAGAGTAGAAGGGGCCATGCTTCATATGTTCCAGTGACTCAGGTTTGTTATGTACTGCTGCCTCTGCTGGAGAGGGTTCCGTGTCTTACTGCTATAATCTGCATTATAGCGCTTGAACCTCTTTAATTCACCAGCAATTTCCATCTCGTTCAAAAGGCAAACCTGTCACAACTTGACTTTCTATAGACTAGCTGCTGTCCAACAGCACATAAAAGTTCCTTTTTGTCAACATTTTTTTTTTCCAAATAAACTTTTCACTTAGTGACATTGTTAACATTTTCTCTGTCCTCTGCATGACATACATACATATGTACCAGTATATATAAGTACCAATAAAAAAAATGTTCAGTGAGGTAGATACGTATCACAACATGGTTGCCCGGCCGTGGGCCAGTACAAAGTACTGTAAATGGCATTATCCCCGTAATGTGGGCTCACATGGAAGTCCACCAGCATTAAGGAATTACCAATGAACAAATTCTTATATTGAAATTGTAATGGATATATGGGGATTATTTCTATAAACTTGTAAAGTTAAAAGCCTCTTATGGCACTTAAATATTTGTATGGAAACGTTTATTTTTGACCAGAGAAGTGGACACCAAATTTGAAGCTTCTTTCGCACCAAAAAAAAAATAAATAAAAAATAAAGTAGTTCTTTTATTTAATAATCCAAATTGCTGGTTACTCAATGTGTGTAGGTTATTTTTCTGCTTATGTTATTGCATACTCGTATTGGCCCCTGAATCTAAAATTTTATGAGTTTCTTACCGGTGTGTGGCAGATCCCATTTGCAGTAGTGATTAATTCATAGAATGGCCGACCACATACACTGAATGAGTGAAAGCAATGGTTATTGGTCTTAGAGCAGACCACATACACTGAATGAGTGAAAGCAATGGTTATTGGTCTTAGAGCAGACCACATACACTGAATGAGTGAAAGCAATGGTTATTGATCTTACAACAGACCAGGTGCACTGTATAAGTGATAGAATGGTTATTGGTCATAGAAGAGACCACATACATGTACACTGTAGGAGTTAAAGTCATTGTTCTTGAGGGGACTAAATTAATGAACCATTGACGCTGATGAAGAAACTATATTGATAGACAAGATATGGCAATGATGCGGGTCTGTGAAGCAGTCAATTACTGTATTACTGACTAATAACCAACATCATTTATGACTTTTCCACACAAAATATAATTAAGATACATGAGAGATGTACCAATGCTAGATTACATGGTCTGAGACTGTCTGTGGACTCTGTTACATGTACATACTACATTAATGTACCATATTGTAAATGTCTCATGTAACATACCATACACTAAATTACATAGTATGGCATGATAAGTGATGCATGTACAATTAATTGTTACAATCACCATATGGTTTTTTATTACATTTACCACATGGTATGTTGCTACAATCATCATATGGTTTGTCATTACATTTACCACATGGTTTGTTGTTACAATCACCATATGGTTTGTTATCACATTTACCACATGGTATGTTGTTACAATCACCATATGGTTTGTCATTACATTTACCACATGGTTTGTTGTTACAATCACCATATGGTTTGTTATCACATTTACCACATGGTATGTTGTTACAATCACCATATGGTTTGTTATTACATTTACCACATGGTATGTTCTTATAATCACCATATGGTTTGTTATTACATTTACCTCATGGTATGTTGTTACAGTCATCATGTGGTTTATTAATAGCACACATTCAGCTATATAACCAGAACACAGTCAGTCATATAAGCAGCATATACTCAGTCATATAACTAGCACATAGTCAGTCATATAACCAGTTCATTGCCAGTCATAAACTGGCACACAGTTTGTCAGTCATATATCCAGCCCACAGCCAGTCAGTCATGTAACCTACACACAGTTAGTCAGCCATATATCCAGCCCACAGCCAGTCAGTCATGTAACCTACACACAGTTAGTCAGCCATATATCCAGCCCACAGCCAGTCAGTCATGTAACCTACACACAGTTAGTCAGCCATATATCCAGCCCACAGCCAGTCAGTCATATAACCTGCACACAGTAAGTCAGCCATATATCCAGCCCACAGCCAGTCAGTCCATCATATAACATGCACACAGATAGTCAGTCATATGTCCAGCACACAGCAAGTCAGTCATATAACCAGCATAGAGTCAGTCATATAACCAACACACAGTTGGTCAGTCCTAACCAGCACCCAGTTGGCCAGTCATATAACCTGCACATGGTCAGTTGTACAGCTGGTGCACAGTCAGTCATATAAACCTCACATTTTCCATTATATAACCATAATATTGTCAGTCATATGATCAGCACAGTGTCAGCCATGTAATCAGCACAGTGTCAGTTGTGTTATCAGCACAGTGTCAGTCATGTAATCAGTATATTGTCAGTCATGTAATCAGTACATTGTCAGTTATGTAACCAGCACTGTCAGTCATGTAATCAGTACATTGGCAGTCAAGTAATCAGTACATTGTCAGTCATATAATCTGTACATTGTCAGTCTTTATAATCAGTACATTGTCAGTCATGTAATTGGCACAGAGTCCATCATATAACCAGTACATTGTCAGTTACATACCTTGTATGTATTTTGCATATGATCAAGACCCTGTGGTAGTGTACAAGCTTTCTTCTGTCATGAAAAAGGACATCTACACACGAAACACATTGCAGATGACACTTGTGATATGGTTTAGGTATCTGTGGTCTTTGTGTCGATAGTTACATGTATATAGGTTTATCTGTATTTCACTGTGCGTATATACTGATGACCTCATGGTGTACAGCCACAGGAAGACAAAGGATTGTCTTGCCCTGCACTCGGAAACAGATGACAGAAATACGCTAATTACTACACCTGAAGATGTCTCTGTTGATGGAAACCAAAATAGTGAGAGCTTGATCTTAAAACCTATTAACTGGACATATGTATTGGTTACATTAAACGTGCATTTTATGGGAACAGTCTACAGTAAACATTGAGACATTGAGTGCCATCACTGATATATACATATATATATATATATATATATATATATGTGGTGAGTACCAGCCTGATTGATCAACTGTATGCATATGAAGTAAGATAAAAAAAGATTTTGGTGCCAGCAAGTCAAGGTCCAATCAAGAGAAGAATTGCCGTCCCACCTGGTGGCAGACAGACCATTCATCCTTGCTACTGTCAATCATTAACTGATCACACATGGTAGTCATAGATTGTTGCCCATGTATTGGACCCATTTTTTTCTTTTACTTGGGCAACAAAAGCGTACAGCAGCATGGCAGCCATCAATGGCAACCAGAGAAAGATGACTTTTTCATGACTGTACATCGAATACCTCCACTGTCTGTGCTGATCAAAGCTTTGGCGTTCTCTCGACTGGGCGACTATCTCTATGCACAGCGTCCACAAAGAGCTCTACTGTGTGAGTAAATAGAATTATGACCTGTCAACTGCTGATGGCTGACAGAGACAGAGACCAAGAATCAGACTGTGACTGACCACATGACAGTAAAGTATATGTCACAAGCAATCTTCACTACATGTAGACGTGTTTGCATTGTCATCCTTTACGTTTCAAAATGATGGTGAGCATCAACATATCAACCACGGTCAGCCTCAGTATTTTGACTTTGATTTCTCAGATGTCATGTATTTTGAAAGAAAAACATATCAGAAATATAGACCAGACATATCTAGAGTTCACACACCAGATTGATAACGGTCAGACCATATTGACAATTTACCCACCAGTTTAACCATTTATGCACCAAATTAACAATTTACACATAATATTGACTATTAACCCTGTCCCCCGTGAACTAAGACCAAGTCAACAGCTTTCCTTTGGCTTTGGCATCAACTGCCCAACCCATGCCAGGGAAAGCTGTGTAGTCCTTCTGAAGCTTAGCGCAGAACTAATCTAGTCTTTGTGAAGCTTAGCACAGAACCAAATTAGTCCTTTTGAAGCTTAGCAGAGAACCAAACTATAGTCCTTTTTAAGCTTAGTGCTTAATCAAACTAGTACTTCTTTAGCTTAATTTGCAGAGAACCAAACTTGTCCCTCTGAAGCTTAGCACAGAACCAGTCTAGTCCTTCTGAAGCTAAGTGCATAACCAACCAATTCCATCTGAAGCATAGCACGGAACCAAGTTAGTCCTTCTTCAGCTTAGCACAGGGTCAATTTAGTCTTTCTGAAGCTTAGCACCGGACCAATCTAGTCTTTCTGAAGCTTAGCACAGGACCAATTTAGTCTTTCTGATGCTTTGCACAGGACCCATCTACATGCAGTCTTTGTTAAGCTTGGTGTAGGACCAATCTAGTCGGCTTGAAACTTTACCAATCTCAGACAGACTTTAACTCAGCCATTTGTGGTAGGATATGTCCCACTTCTGTGCTTTTTTGAAACTCATCCTTCTCTCTTGCTGTGTGAACTATCCCTGCAGTTAAGTATCAATATATCACTATAAAATGCGTATCAACATTTTGAGTCACCCTTAATATCTAGGTTTAGGCCACAAAATTTGCTTCCAGATTGCAAAATTTCAATCTTATGTTCAGTCTTTTCCTTGTGTGGAAGCCAGCCACCTGATGGACAGCTTGCTAAGCTGCCAGCCCCCCTCCCCCCCCCCCCCCCCATCCACACACACACACATGTGGTCACCACCACCACCACCCACCCACCCCCGGTCATGTTTCTCACACACATGGTCACTTCCTACATGTACATCACCACAGTCCCTTGCATATGGTCAGTCTAGATCTACATGTAGGTCATCATGCTCTGTCATGCATGGTCACCCCAAAGTCAGTATGCTTCCTCACACATGGTCACCCTGAGTCAGTATGCTCCCTTACACATGGTCACCCTGAGTCAGTATGCTCCCTCACACATGGTCACCACAAAGTCAGTATGCTCCCTCACACATGGTCACCCCAAAGTCAGTATGCTTCCTCACACATGTTCACCCCAAAGTCAGTATGCTCCCTCACACATGGTCACCCCTAAGGCAGTATGTTCCTCACACATGGTCACCCCTAAGTCAGTATGCTTCCTCACACATGGTCACCCTGAGTCAGTATGCTCCCTTACACATGGTCACCCTGAGTCAGTATGCTCCCTCACACATGGTCACCCCAAAGTCAGTATGCGCCCTCACACATGGTCACCCCTAAGTCAGTATGCTTCCTCACACATGTTCACCCCAAAGTCAGTATGCTCCCTCACACATGGTCACCCCTAAGTCAGTATGCTTCCTCACACATGGTCACCCCTAAGTCAGTATGCCTCCGCACACATGGTCACCCCCTGAGTCAGTATGCTTCCTCACACATGGTCACCCCCTGAGTCACTATGCTCCATCATACTTGGTCACCTCCTAAGTCACAATGCTCCCTCACACATGGTCGCCCTCCTACATGTAGATCACTGTACTTCTTCACTATCTACCTCATACAAGTGGCTTTCCAAGGACATTCCCCAACTTGCCAAGGTGTTTGTTATTGTTGCCGTTGTTTCAGTCCCTTTAATTCTTCATAGTGGGAGTGGACGTGGCAGCGCACTTATTGAATGTACGACGTACACAGCCGGGTACGTTTTGTTTGAAAAAGAAGCTGATAAAGACCTTAACAAAGAGCAATT
The DNA here is from genome assembly GCA_964020975.1 of Hermodice carunculata. NCBI lineage: Eukaryota > Metazoa > Annelida > Polychaeta > Eunicida > Amphinomidae > Hermodice > Hermodice carunculata. The sequence continues at coordinate 47,210,094 of OZ026616.1, read as the reverse complement.
TGGAATTTCATCTTGCAATAAGATAGCTTTTCGAATGTAAATTGGGATCATATTTATGTGAATAATTCATTTCAGCAACTTTTTTAGAAGCTCTCTTAATATTTATACAGGATTAGATTTGTCATGTAAGAATTTGTATAATTTCTATTTGAGATTTTTTTTCAGCAGAAAGTCATTGTATAATTATTCTTTGCATTATTGTGAAAACTTAATTAGTTTGTAGATTGATTATTCTTGCATACACATGTACAATCAATGCTGCGACCTACTAGCACAGTGAATGTTCAGTACGAGTGTGCAATGCTGCGCTTACGACAAAAGAACATGCCCCCACCGGGAGTTGCAAGCCATTTTATTATTTTTCTTCGAGAAATAGCAACTTTCTGTGTGATACTGCTCTCTAATTGAGTCTGTTGTAGCATAAAATTGACAGAGAGGGAAATGGTAATATCCTATGAACCATTCAAAGCAGAGTTTAATTTGGAACCTGGTGCCCACCTTGGGCACAGCAATTTGCAACTTCCCCTGTGAGAAATTTTAACCAGATTTAATCTGACAATTAAGCAGAGCTGTGAAAAATGAAGTTGTGAAACAAGATGCAAGCACATAATAGGGAATGAGAAAACTTGTCATTAAGATGGACCATTGATTTGTAGAAATATAAACCAAATTAATTTTTAATGATTATGATGATAGCTGTGATGGATTGGGTGAAACACAACACCGGTTTTTTACTTTTTATTTATCATGAGCTGTTATAAGAAAAGACTGGTTTGTCCATTTTCCCATGACATTTAGACTAAATGGTTAGGCAATGGATATATATATATATATGTATATACAGTGGTACCTCTCTTGAGAGACCCCTCTAATGAGAGACTGCATATCTTTTTAAGACCGCTCTCTGAGAATGCTGCGCTTTCTTTTCCATGTTGTACCTCTAATGAAAGACCACCTGTTTTGAAAGACCGCATTTTGACCCGCCATAGGGACGGTCTCTCAAAAGAGGTACCACTGTATCAGTCATGGCCTTTTTGTGCATAAATCAGAATGAGCCACACAGTCATGCCGTGAGTGTAGAATCTCTTCTTGAAGAACCTTGTTGGTAGCAAAATGTATCAAGCTGTCAGTCAGATAAATACACTAAACGTGGTAGTGTTGGGTGGGATTTCTAGCTGCCAGGCACTAGTCTGGTCTTTGATACAGTTATAAGAAAAGGTTTACTGAAGGGAAATGCAGAGCCTTTTTTTTTCTGTTACAATTACAAGAAAATACCTACCCAAGGGAAACACACAGGTGTATTTATGTCACAGTCACAAAATGAATATTAACTCAAAGGAAATCCAGAGCAGTTTTTATGTCACAGTTATAAAAAAATATCTACTCAAAGGGAAATGCTGAGCTGTTTTTATATCACAAGTAGTTACAAGAAAGGGCTTATCCAATGGAAAAACAGACCTGTTTTGTGTGCCACAGTTCTTAACAAAATTTCTACCCAAGGGAAGTACAGAGCTGTGTTTATTTGTCACAGTTATAAAAAAAGGGAGCAGCGTGGGTCATTCCTGGGTGGGTGAGTAGGTACGTAGGTAGGTTCATTCAAGTCTGCAAAAAGTGTGATACATTTGACAAAATAGAATGGCTTACACCAGCAGAGATACAAAATGTTTAACATAATCATAGGACCTCTTTTTTTTTTTGCTGAAACTTTTAAAGTAATCCTACAACATGAAATGTGGAATTGTATTCTTTGGCATGTTTTTTTTTTTTTTATGAAACTGTTACAGCACTACTACACTTAAAAAGTAGAACTGTACTCTGGTACTGACTTAGCCTTTATGACACTTTTACCTGAGTGAAATGTACTGAATAAAGAGGACAGAAATACTGGCATTTTTGCAAGCCTGAGCTCAGATTAGGACAGCTTAATGATAGATCAGCCTGAGCTCAGATTAGGACAGCTTAATGATAGATCAGCCTGAGCTCAGATTATGACAGCTTAATGATAGATCAGCCTGAGCTCAGATTAGGACAGCTTAATGATAGACCAGTCTGAGCTCAGATTAGGACAGCTTAATGATAGATCAGCCTGAGCTCAGATTAGGACAGCTTAATGATAGATCAGCCTGAGCTCAGATTAGGACAGCTTAATGATAGATCAGCCTGATCTCAGATTAGGACAGCTTAATGATAGATCAGCCTGAGCTCAGATTAGGACAGCTTAATGATAGATCAGCCTGAGCTCAGATTAGGACAGCTTAATGATAGACCAGTCTGAGCTCAGATTAGGACAGCTTAATGATAGACCAGTCTGAGCTCAGATTAGGACAGCTTAATGATAGACCAGTCTGAGCTCAGATTAGGACAGCTTAATGATAGACCAGTCTGAGCTCAGATTAGGACAGCTTAATGATAGAACAGCCTGATCTCAGATTAGGACAGCTTAATGATAGACCAGCCTGATCTCAGATTAGGACAGCTTAATGATAGACCAGTCTGAGCCCAGATTAGGACAGCTTAATGATAGATCAGCCTGAGCTCAGATTAGGACAGCTTAATGATAGAGCAGCCTGAGCTCAGATTAGGACAGCTTAATGATAGAGCAGCCTGATCTCAGATTAGGACAGCTTAATGATAGAGCAGCCTGAGCTCAGATTAGGACAGCTTAATGATGGAGCAGCCTGAGTTCAGATTAGGACAGCTTAATGATAGAGCAGCGTGAGCTCAGATTAGGACAGCTTAATGATGGAGCAGCCTGAGTTCAGATTAGGACAGCTTAATGATTGAGCAGCCTGATCTCAGATTAGGACAGCTTAATGATAGAGCAGCCTGAGCTCAGATTAGGACAGCTTAATTGTGACTAGCATGAACAACAGATAACTTGTGCTCAGTGGAAGAAATAACTGCTGAGTGGGGCAGGGATGACTTGTGGTGAGTGGAGCGTTGATGACTGATAGTGATTGAGCAAAGCATGCGTGCACTGAGGTGACAAAGGATGGCATGTGTTGATTGAATAGGAGATTAGGCAGCATCAGAACAGGATAGCTTATGCTGGGTGGGGAAGTGATTGTTTGCCCTGGTATAATGAAAGCAATGGCTTTTGTCATGTAGGGGTGAGATAATGTGTGGTTCAGTTGGCAGGAAATATTCATATGGAGAATGGTAAGGATAGAGTCTTCAGTTATCAGTGAGCTTAGTGCTGACTGATACTTCTGTATAATAACATTGCAAATTCATTGAATTATTGCAAGAAAGCATACAATTTTAGAAAGATACAAACTAAAGATTTATGTTGTCTGGCATAAATCTTCTGTAGTTCGTGCATATATGGCACGGTGGTAGTGTTTCTTGGAAGCAATGTTTTCACAACAATTACAAAAGTGTAAAAAAGTAGTACCCCATTCTTTGATATAAAGTTTTGAGTCAGCTTCCACATTGTTACATATTTAGGCATCAAATTGATCACAAACTATAGAACACACTGCAAATTAAAAATAAAAAATAAAAAGCATGCGTCAGAGTTAATATGTTTTGTTGCTGTTTCTGAGATAAGGCTGTTGAAGCTGGAATGATGAGCCTTGAAAAGAAAATTACTTTTAGCTGATTGTGTGGTCACAAAATGGTTCTAAATTTGAAAAATCTGAGACACCCTTTTTATCCTTTTTGGATTCATCGCATAAACTTAAGTTTGTTGCAGATTTTAGGTCCCTTATTTTCCAAATTGAATGAACTGAAATTGATATTTGTGGTGAGTTATGATGATCTTTTGTGTAGTGTGAAAACAATCGCACCATCTAACATTATGAAATCTTTATTAACGAAATTTCCAGTTTTGTTCACATTCAGAAAATGTATACTTAAGCACAAATAAAATACAAATCTAGGGCTATATGTATAACAATTTGTGAAAGTTACTGCTAATGTAATGTATATCCTTATGTGGGAGAGGGAATTTATGAACAGGGATCACTTGGCCCATGTTATATTTGGCAAGCAAGGGTCATTCTAACTGGGTCTGGGTGGTTAATGTGCTCATCAGGTAAAAAAGAAATGGCTTTTTCTGATCATGAAGGGAGCAAGCGATGAGCGGGGAAATAACAAGCACTTAATATGGTAAGTGATTACTTCTAGTCATAGAAAGATGAAACTTGTGATGAGCTGGAGCAAGATTTATTTATATTTTAATATTAATGCCATTAAAAAATGTGGAGTCAGCGTACGAGTAGCTGCGTCTGCTACAGCTGTCTGACTGCAGCAATAGAGCATTGAATTGCCTCATTACAATGAAACATTTTGTACTGACAGGCTTAAATTACTAAAGATAAAAGCTGTATGTAGAGGCACAGAAACAGTGGCGAGGAGTCGGGGACTGGGTCTCTGGTTCCGACTGGCACTACAATGGCCAGCAGTCGGCTGACAATTGATCTGTGTTTTGTTGCTGTGTTCAGCTGTGGCCACATTACCCGGGATGCTGTGGCAGCAGTTGAGTGCAGCAGTCAAGTCCAGCAGTCTGACCAGATGTGTGGCTAAAGCCATCTGATTGAGCATAAAGACACAAGTAGCAACCATGTAGAAGCATCTTGCTGCGGGTACAGCCAACTGACAATGGACTAGCCATTTAGGGTGGAGTGGAGTAATTCTTGTATTTTGGTGAGACTTTTCCAAACAAAAAGTGACTTCCACCTTATCCTGATTGGACAGTCCATTGTGGATTCTCTGTTTTGTCACACCACAGTGAAGCACTTTAATGTTGAATTCGTTTCAAATGTTCTCAAGCTCATGTATTGACCCTTTCCCCCCTTGAATTAAGACTGAGTCAACAGCTCTCCTTGGCATGGGATGGGCACCTAGAGCCCAAGCCATGCCAAGGAAAGCTGTTGACCTGGGTCATGTTATCTTGATAGGTCTCATCTACAATTCTCTGTCAAATTCAGTGGTACCTGCTATTTAAGACCACCCTTAATGCCAAACAAAAGTGGTCACATATGACAGGTGGTCTTTCACTGCAGGTAAGCTAGCAAAGAACTTAAAGGCTAGTGTCTTGAAAGGGTGGTCTTAAAAATTAGTGTGGTCCTTCACGACAGTTGGTCTTTAGAGCAGGTACCACTGTTGTTTTTTCAGTACTGCTCAAATCAGTTGAAAGCCCCGAAGCAAATGACATTTTACCACCAGCCAACTTTAGCCAGTTTAAAGGGGAAGGCTTAAGAGCTTTTCTATATGGAGATGTATATACATGTGCATTGAATCATTTGTCAAAATTAAAGGTTTGGCAATTCTAAGTGCATGTTCATTGCTAGAGTGTGTTAACCACCATACATCGCATAACATGTATACAAATTTAATTTTCTCCTGTGCTGCTAAACGTTGGATAGAGTGGAGTGAAACCCATCAACCTACTTTCTCAAAAAGAGGATCCTATTACATGTCAAATATGTAAAATGAGTATCCTATTATTAGATGGGCACTATTATTGAATATGTAAAAAATGGTATCCTATTGTTACAGGGGCATTATTATTGAATAGTATCCTATTATAAAATGGGCATTATTATCGAATATGTAAAAAAAAGTATCCCATAATAACATGGGTAGTACTGAATATATGAACAGAGTATCCTACCATTACATGGGCGTTATCACTAAATGTATAATAGTACTATCCTATTATATCTCATTCATTGTTGAATATGTAAAAAGAGTTTCCTATTATATGTTGGTTATTATTAATTATGTGAAAAGAATATCCTTGTACATGTGGATTAATATTCAACATATAAAAAGAGTATGCTATCACCTGATTTGTTGAATGTGTAAAAAGAGTATCCTGCTTTATGTCAGTTTGTGTTAAATATGTAAAAATAGTATCCTATTACATGTGAGCCATTGCTGAATATCATGAATGTGTAAAACTAGTATCATCTTAGATATATCATTCATTCTTCAATATATAAGAGAAGTGCTGTATTACATGTCAGTCATTACTGAATGCATGTATGTAAAAGAATATCCTATTAATTATCAGTCATTGTTGAACATGTAAACAAAGAGTACCCTGCTTGATTAGTATGTGATAGTGGATTGGCATGTCTTGGCGTCTGGGTGGTGTATTATGATGACTTAGTTTTAATGTCTCCAGCCAGAGAGGCTAGCTCTTCATAAATCGACAAACGTCCAGCTTTTGCAAAGGAGTACAACTTTCATGGTAATCTGAGGGAATTGAAATGGCAATCACACTATCAGAATGAAACACATTGACCAAGTGATATGGATGGAAAACCCATGGAGTGAGTCAATTGATTTATATGTCTGGATAATGTTGGTAAACCAAAATAATGTGTGAGATTCTTGAACCTAATGTTGGATTAATTTGGATTATTGCATTAAATTCTGAGGCCAGTATTGCAGCTTATTCCAGAAAGATACTGTTCTTAGCTCTGCTGACCTTATGTCACAGAGCGTATACAACCACTCATGTCTGTCTGTCTGTCTGTGTTTCTGTCCATCCATCCGTCCATCTGTAAACAACTGTTCGTCAACACGATAGCTTCTACAATTTGAGGTTGTCTTCTTCAAATTTTTGAACCTATTCTATGAATAAAAATCTAGGTTCCTTTTGTTATTAACTCTTTAAGTACCAAATTTTGGACTGAGTCAACAGCTTTCCTCAGCACGTATTGGGCACAATACGCCCATTGTGAACCGAGAAAAGCTGTTGACCTGGGATATTTTCTCTCCAACTATAGGCATGCTGGTACTTCAATAAATGGTCTTTTTATGAGGAATATGACTCTGAGATCCTAATGACAATTCAGACTAGTTTGACTTAAGCAGCTCGACTTTAGATGTGATTGACACTGAATGAGTTAATAGCAGCACATAGAGGATTACATAATACAGGAGCGAAAAAGTTTCAGAATTCTCTGCTGTCTCATTTTCATTGGATCCTTATGAAATTTGTTGGAAATATTACGCAGTCTAATATGTCAAAGCAGAAGAATGCCACTGGCAGCCCTATAGGTAAATGAAAAATATGAGTTCATATTTGGTAAGATTTTTTGAAATTCAGTCATTATCGTTATCTGGAAAAACTATAAGGCTCGGTCAATATTGATTTTTTTTTTTTTTTGCTCTATAAAACCCATATAGACCAAATTAAAGTGCCATGATTGTTTTATTACATTCTTGAATATGAGTTAATATTTGGTAAGATTTATGAAATTCATTCATTATCATTATCTGGAAAAACTGTAAGGCTTAATTTACCAAATGTACAACCAAGTATGTATCATGTGTGGAAGTTTCATATTATACAATTATGGCATTTGATATGGTCAATCTGAGGTTTTATGAGCAGAGGTTCAATCAGTCTCGGTCAATATTGATTTTTTTTTTGCTTTATAAAACCCATATGGACCAAATTAAAGTGCCATGATTGTTTTATTACATTCTTGAATGTGCTTTCTTTCATCACATCCATGTCAGAAATGTTACTCAGATATCTATTGATGCCATATTGTGAAGTTTTTCGTGATGATTTCTTGTCTAGTGATCCATAGTCACCGCTTGCTTCAGCATAGAATTTCAGCAACACCATTATTCAAACAGGAACAACGGTGCTACATTTCCTGTGTCGTTCAGAACAAAAACACAAAATAAAAATGGGCACAATCCAATCTCTCTGTGCTCCATAGACAATCCAATCACTATCTATGTCTAAACCTAAACCTTAATTTATCTGTCTTGTAATATTTTAGGCAAACATTTTGAAAATTCAAAGCTTCAGCTGCCAAATGAATTTATTAATGGGTCACCAACAAGAACCCATCAAGCATGTTTTGAAGTCTTAAATTCCAGGACATGCTTTGTAGCTCAGCTGACTAGTCAGTAAGCTGAGCTCATAGGATGGGTGCTGATTCATTGTCTGTCTATCTATTCTCCAATCTATGTCTGTCCACCTTTCACATTTTTGACTTCTTGGAAGCTATCACGTATCAGCCAGATTCACTACAAACTTAATGGGGATATTCCTTTGGTGGGTTTCTACCAAGCCATTCAAACAGTGCTCTAATGATATTTGGATTTTCTGTGAATTTTATTATTAATTTTTAGACCAAATCTTAAAAAGTCTCTGAACATGGTTGGCCCACTATTTTAAGATTAGATGGGGATAATTCTGGGGACCTTTAGACCTTGATTTGCTCACCAGGAGGCACTATAATTCTCTCTCTCTTTTTTTTTTTTTTTTTTTTTTTTTTTTTACAAATTTTTGTTTTGATGCTATTTTTGACTTCTTCTCAAAAACTCAGATTTTTCTGAAACTTGGTGGAAATGTAGTTTGTGGGAGGCTTAAGCAAAGTTGTTCCTTAGGTGGTGATACCCTGAATTTAACAATTTTTTCAATTTGGGTACCAAATTCAGCTTATATTCATAGACGTGTATGTGAACATTATACAGATTAAGGTCTATGATGTGGAGTCATGGTGGCACTACTGATGTTATTGATTGGAACTAAAATCATAGGCATCAAAAGCACATTCAGTTTATTGTCCTGATGATATGTTGAGAGAGAACTGCAAGATAGAATTAAAGCCAAATGTGTGTTAAAGGCAATGGTCAAATTTTGTAAAATTCTTGATGACCTTGCCTTATTTTTCAAGCTCATTAGGCACCATAGAAATGGACACTAAATTCAGTATGTTGAGAAGGAATAAGGCATAAAAAATACCATAAATATGTATCATATGTAGAAGTTTGATATTGCACAATGTCGATAACCTTGACCTACTGTCTCAAGGTCATAGAATGCACTTCAAGAAATTTGATTTAATTTTATTTCATTATGCATCCCCCATAGGAGAGGATGCATATAGTGTTTAGTCTCGTCTCCACCGCCGCTGTCACCGTGCTTGTGTGCTTTTGCTATTTTTCACATTTTTACAAACCATATGCTGTATTTCCTGCAAATATGGTGGAAATGTACTTTGAAACAATCTCTGTTGTGTGTGTTTACAGCTTGGTGTTGCTGGCAGTTCCTGATTTTTTGGAAAATTTTCATGAATGCCAATCATTAGTAAGGGTACATGTACATGCACATGTCAGAATTGTTACTATAGGGTGAGCAGCAAATCGGACACATAGGCTTCTGTCTCAGTAATGGTGGATCCTAAGCCTGTGGTTAGCTGGTAAACGCCAACAGAAAACTGTACATGTGTATGGGGTTTCCTTTGGTATTGTTAATTTTGGCCTTGAGTGATCGAATGTCAAACGGACAAACCTTTATTGGCTTATATCTTTGTAATGATGGATCTTGGGCCCATGGTTATCACCAAACATTAATAGAGAAGTACATGTACTTATAGGGTTCGTTTGGTGCCATTACCTTTCATCCTGAGCCACCTTGAAAAGACCACATGGACATATTGGCTCACACTGTATATCTTGGTCTTAAATTGGAGGATCCTTGGGCGATCCAGGTAATGGTAGATCCTGTCACTTTTCATTAAAAAAAGTGGCAATCCTTCAAAAGGGACACCTTGACAGTGTACATGGGTGACATTGCTATAATATATTCAAGGTCAGAGGTCACTGTAGGTACATGTACTTGGAGTGTTCTCTTATCAGGAAAATTATTTCGGCTACAGCTTTAAGATTGCACATGCTTGTGGTCCTGTATAAGGGCTAAAATGAGATACACATCCAGGTGATGTGGACACAGTTTCCAAGGTATACATGACTAGCTGAATGTAGTGGTGGGACTCTTCATTTGAGAGCTATTGAGCCATTGCTTTGAGTGGTCTAGTGATAAATACTGAACCAGTACTGAGATATATGCACATAATGATGGTCTCAAAGAAAGGTGACCTTGATCAAAATCCAAAGGTCACAGAAACACATACAACTTTACATGTATTCAAGGTCAGCTGAGTACAGGACTGTCACAGTCCATTCATGTTTTCAGAGCCAGTCATTCTGGTGAGCCTCAAGCATGGTCCATGTGTATAGCTAGCCTTTAGGGCCAGACATTATGCATGAGAAGCCACTGCCATGGTCCATGTGTATAGCTAGCCTTTAGGGCCAGGCCTTATGCATGAGGAGCCTCTGCCATGGTCCATGTGTATAACTAGCCTTTAGGGCCAGGCCTTATGCATGGGGAGCCTCTGGCATGGTCCATGTGTATACACTGTAGCTAGCCTTTAGGGCCAGACATTATGCATGGGGAGCCTCTGGCATGGTCCATGTGTATAGCTAGCCTTTAGGGCCAGGCCTTATGCATGGGGAGCCTCAAGCATGGTCCATGTGTATACACTGTAGCTACCCTTTAGGGCCAGACATTATGCATGGGGAGCCTCTGTAATGGTCCATGTGTATAACTAGTCTTTAGGGCCAGACATTATGCATGGGGAGCCTCTGCCATGGTCCCTGTGTATAACTAGCCTTTAGGGCCAGACATTATGCATGGGGAGCCTTTGGCATGGTCCATGTGTATAGCTAGCCTTTAGGGCCAGACATTATGCATGGGGAGCCTCTGTAATGGTCCATGTGTACAGCTAGCCTTTAGGGCCAGGCCTTATGCATGGGGAGCCTCTGGCATGGTCCATGTGTATAGCTAGCCTTTAGGGCCAGGCCTTATGCATGGGGAGCCTCTGGCATGGTCCATGTGTATACACTGTAGCTAGCCTTTAGGGCCAGGCCTTATGCATGGGGAGCCTCTGGCATGGTCCATGTGTATACACTGTAGCTAGCCTTTAGGGCCAGACATTATGCATGAGGAGCCTCTGGCATGGTCCATGTGTATAACTAGCCTTTAGGGCCAGGCCTTATGCATGGGGAGCCTCTGGCATGGTCCATGTGTATACACTGTAGCTAGCCTTTAGGGCCAGACATTATGCATGGGGAGCCTCTGGCATGGTCCATGTGTATAGCTAGCCTTTAGGGCCAGGCCTTATGCATGGGGAGCCTCAAGCATGGTCCATGTGTATACACTGTAGCTAGCCTTTAGGGCCAGACATTATGCATGGGGAGCCTCTGTAATGATCCATGTGTATAACTAGTCTTTAGGGCCAGACATTATGCATGAGGAGCCTCTGCCATGGTCCCTGTGTATAACTAGCCTTTAGGGCCAGACATTATGCATGGGGAGCCTTTGGCATGTTCCATGTGTATAGCTAGCCTTTAGGGCCAGACATTATGCATGGGGAGCCTCTGTAATGGTCCATGTGTACAGCTAGCCTTTAGGGCCAGGCCTTATGCATGGGGAGCCTCTGGCATGGTCCATGTGTATAGCTAGCCTTTAGGGCCAGACATTATGCATGGGGAGCCTCTGTAATGGTCCATGTGTATAGCTAGCCTTTATGGCCAGGCCTTATGCATGGGGAGCCTCTGGCATGGTCCATGTGTATACACTGTAGCTAGCCTTTAGGGCCAGACATTATGCATGGGGAGCCTCTGGCATGGTCCATGTGTATAGCTAGCCTTTAGGGCCAGACATTATGCATGGGGAGCCTCTGGCATGGTCCATGTGTATAGCTAGCCTTTAGGGCCAGACATTATGCATGGGGAGCCTCTGTAATGGTCCATGTGTATAGCTAGCCTTTAGGGCCAGGCCTTATGCATGGGGAGCCTCTGGCATGGTCCATGTGTATACACTGTAGCTAGCCTTTAGGGCCAGACATTATGCATGGGGAGCCTCTGGCATGGTCCATGTGTATACACTGTAGCTAGCCTTTAGGGCCAGACATTATGCATGGGGAGCCTCTGGCATGGTCCATGTGTATAGCTAGCCTTTAGGGCCAGACATTATGCATGGGGAGCCTCTGTAATGGTCCATGTGTATAGCTAGCCTTTAGGGCCAGGCCTTATGCATGGGGAGCCTCAAGCATGGTCCATGTGTATACACTGTAGCTAGCCTTTAGGGCCAGACATTATGCATGAGAAGCCTCTGCCATGGTCCATGTGTATAACTAGTCTTTAGGGCCAGGCCTTATGCATGGGGAGCCTCTGGCATGGTCCATGTGTATACACTGTAGCTAGCCTTTAGGGCCAGACATTATGCATGGGGAGCCTCTGGCACGGTCCATGTGTATACACTGTAGCTAGCCTTTAGGGCCAGGCCTTATGCATGGGGAGCCTCTGTAATGGTCCATGTGTATAACTAGTCTTTAGGGCCAGACATTATGCATGAGGAGCCTCTGGCACGGTCCATGTGTATACACTGTAGCTAGCCTTTAGGGCCAGGCCTTATGCATGCATGGGGAGCCTCTGGCATGGTCCATGTGTATAACTAGCCTTTATGGCCAGGCCTTATGCATGGGGAGCCTCTGGCATGGTCCATGTGTAGACATGTAGCTAGCCGAGCGTATACCTATGACATTTTTAAATGTTCAGAAATTCAAATACCTGTATCAGGTCCTGGATGAGACATACACATACACGTAAATCAGTGTCTTTCCTGCAGGTAATCTGGAACAGTTGCTGCTTCAGTGACTACCAATTCTGTCAACAGTGCTGTGACCATAGTAGTCTCTCTCCACTCACATGGAAGACAACTCATCTTGAAGACCACATTTTTGAGGTCCTTAGTTCTTTCATTTACATGTTATTTTATTTGCACATAAAGACCGCATGCTCTACTTGACCCCTAAGGCCTGCCCTGGGGATCACGGTCTCGCCAAGGAGCTACTGTATTCAAGACATTATAACTGTGGCAACATGAAGTCCACCAATCGCGATTAGGTCATGTGAGATTGAAAAGCCTAGGGGACAAGCCTGTATACCCGTTCAATGACATTTTGATGACAACCGAAGCTCAAATTGGGATAATTTGTTATTTATTGAGAGTACACTGCTGAATATCATCAGGAATATTTTGACAATGACAAGTAGATCAATGACTCAAAACACATAATGTTACCAATGTGACGATTAAGACACTGAAACCTGCTGATGAGACATCGGCCACACACACATTATTCACCAAGTCTATGATAAGTGCTATATACATGTACTTCTTGCCTTTTTTCTACAAGCACTTGAGGAACAAATTGAATGCCTCTACACATGTCAATTCCACGCTCCCCCCCCCCCCCCCCAATGCTTGTGCACAAGTTGGTTACTTTTTCCATCTTTAACCGTGTGTGGAACCTTTGAAGCCATAAATGGGAGTTAAATGTACATGTATATGTTCAAGTGGCAATACAGGAACCCTGTAATCGTGTATTTAGTTGTACTGTTTGTAGTATCAGCAGTATCAAATATATTGATATTGTGTCTGTCTGGTAGGACATCAAGATTATAGCATGATTCCGAAACAGGTAGCAGCTGGTGACAGACTTCCCGCGCTTACATGTATGTATGTCATCTGTCACATTAAGTCGTAAAATACCTGCATATTACATGTTAAATTGTCACTTACCTTATCTCTGGTAGTAGCCGGGAAAAGTGAACAGAGATAGCCTGTGGGTGCATGAGACAAAGTGGTCTCTTATAGCAGGTGATATTTAAATTGATCAGCAGAGGTAAACATTAGCAATAAAGGGAAACATTTTGAAATACAAATATATGTTGTCAGAACCAACATGACATTGTATGACAGGTGTTTTTTAAAGCAGGATTCTGTTCAACAAGTAAATATTTTATGACAGGTAAACATCCAAAATAAAGGGAAACATTTTGAGATACACATATGCTGTCACATAACCCACGGGGCATCATATACCTGGTGGCTTCCAAAAGCAGGTCTTTATTTAACATTGCTCAGTTAAAACAAATATATACAGTGTACACGTAGGTGTACACAAAAGTTGATAAAGCCCACATTCATACACAATAGGGTTCCATTTCTGTTGATGTGCACAAACACACGTACGCATGCACACATCATATTTCCAATTCAAAAATAAAGAGTTTCTGTTTCTCTTGATGCCTTTGTAACTTTCCTTGAGTTACTGCAATGTTTTCCTCACTTTTTGTTATACTTCTCACACAAAAAGTTCAAAATAGCGGAGTGTACTTACAAGTGAATGTACAGTTTGTATGTACATGTAATACCAGACATCTCTGATGTCATAATGTCCATACCTAATGAGGCAACTAAAAATGAAAAATCATGAATATTTGGAACAAATGTGAACCTCATTTGGAGTACTTTGAACATGTTAATTTGGAATAAGACTGGGCCAACCTCCCATCCCCTGAGAAAGAGCTGTCATGGGCTTAAATTGTTGTGTGCAGGTGTCCCCACACCATGCTTATTTGTGGCATTTTGTTCTTTCTATTAACAGTTTATTATTGGCTCAACTTCCAGGTGTTCCTTGCTATCTTTTTAACCATATATGTGTTTTTATGCCTGCATGTAGCTGCCAAAATATGGACTTGTACATGTATCAGACCATATTATATACAGTGGTACATTTACATGTATGTTTATATCTAAGCCTAGCTGCCAACACATGTATACGACCATATGATATATACAGTGGTACATGTTTATGCCCCCCTCCTATCAGAGTAGGGACATATAGTAATCGCTTTTTCTGTCTGTGTGTCTGTCTGCTATTCATGTCTGGACTATAGTTTGCTTGTCCTTCAACTGAGATTAATGAAATTTTACACACAGGTGCATCTGGATATAAGGGTGTGTTGTGTACCAAAAGTAGGTCACTAGGTCAAATATCTGGGTCACAGTGACATATCCTTGTAAAATCATGCCCAGGCTACAATTCCTTTGCTGCATGTATTTAACTTATTTTCATGAAACTTCAACTACACATATATCTTGATCCAAAGTTTCTGTCATGAAACAAAACTAGGTCACTAGAGCTAGTATCTGGGTCACGATGATACAATCATGTAAAACTACATTACACTGCATATCTGGGCTGTAATTCTGTTGTCCTTTGACTTAGAATCATGAAACTGTACACACCTGTGTATCTGGACACAAGAATATGTCATGCGTTAAAGCAGGTCAAGTATCTGGGTCACAGTAACGTATCCTTGAAAATTCATGTCTGGGATTTAATTCCTTTAATCTTTAACTTAGTTTCATGCAACTTCACACATGCACACATGTATATCTTGACTCAAAGGTGTGTCATGAAGTAAACTAGGTCACTAGGTCAAATATCTGGCTCAATGGTATATCCTGGTAAAATTGTTTCCAGACTGTAATTCCTTTACTCATTAAGTTTGTTTCATGAAACTTCATACACACACATGTGTTGACCCGAAGGTGTCATGGAACAAAAGTAGGTCACTCGGTCAAGTCTCTGTGTCATGGTGAGGCCTTTACTGGAACATAAAACTGCAATACAGTGTTCATATCCAGGCTGGCTTATCTTTCAACTGGGATTAATGGCAGTTTACACATAGGTGCATCTGGACAGGGTCTGTCATGCAACAAAAGTAGGTCACTAGGTGAAATATCTTGGTTACAGTGGTATATCCTGGTAAATTGATGTCCAGACTGTAATTCCTTTATTCATTAAGTTAGTTTCATGAACGTTCATACACACACATTTTGAATCAAAAGTTTGGTCAGTGACTAAAATAACCACGCATTAATCAAAGACCACTTAGCCTTATCACAATGATAATGGAATTAGAACTGACTTGGACTCAATAGCTGCTACTGTTGAAACCGACATGGTGGCAGTGTCGACCAGTGTAAAAAAAATGACAGTAGGGCGTACTTAGTAACACTATACTGTGTAGTTGGCATAATATTGTACAGTGAACTTTGTGGAGGGGAAAATGTATCGCACTTCTGGGTGGGACCGCGGGATGGGAAAAGAGGGACATGCACCAGGCACTTGTGCAAGTATCGAACGTTCACACACAGGCTTCTTGACTCAAAAGTTTGCCATGTGACAAAAATAGGTCACTAGGCCAATTATTGTGTATCTTTCCATCCACTATTCATGTCTGGGCTGTAATTTGCTTGTCTTTCAACTTATATTAATGAAACTTTTCACATTAGTGCATCTTGGCATAATGGTGTGTTATGTAACAAAGTAGGTCACTAGGTCAAGTATTTGGGTCACAGTGACATATCCTTGTACAATTGTGTCTGGGCTGTAATTCCTTTACTATGTAATGTAGTTTAATCAAACTTCACGCACACATATATCTTGACCTAAGGTTGTGTCATGAAACAAAAATATGTCACTAGATCAAGTACCTAGGTCACAGTGACAGCCTATTTTCATTGACTGCAGTCATTTCAAAATGAGACCTGTGATTATTAAGGTTATAAATGAGGTTGGGGGGGGGCATGGATCCAGCAATCTCTGATTGCATTTTAATATTGTATACATGTACCTGTATACATATATAAGACCACATTATATATATACATATATGGTGGTACATGTTTGCGTATGTACATATATTGTAAGTCTAGCTGGAAACATGGAAGGTACACTGTAGCATCAAGAAGATGAACTCATCGTATCCAAGTGGATTTTTGCTCAAAGAAAAGAAGAAAAAAAAAAATCAACAAAACAAATATGTAAGCTTTGCCTATGGAGGAATGGAAGATGTCTGAATGGGCAAAGTTGTGGCTTAATTTGTGTCAGGCCTAGATCAAAATAAGTGCTGTATGACAGGTATGACAACAGGCAGGAAATAATGAGATGGATTGGCTCCAGACTCCTTGATCATGTGCACCCATCATATACATTGGATCAGCCATGTACGTCTACATCCATCTGCTGCAACTTTTGAGGAACCTTAGCCTTGTAATTGCAAGTAGTCATGCTTCTAAATTAGTGTCTGTTCAGTTTGTGGGAGAATTGTGGTGCAAATGTGAATGTTTTATCCTACATTTCTGGCAATGTTACATGTACATATCATTTCTTTTACACCATGTACTCAGGCAACGTTCTTTTTTTTTTTTTTTTTTTGTCTCTTGAGGTCTGTCACTGAGATTATTGACCAGAGTTTGTGAATGGAGCCTCTCTGGCACTATAAGGTTAACAACACAAAGGGTATGGCTCATGTCAAGTCATCATGATTACATTTTGTACAAGGGTTAAGCCAGCAGGATGGACACTGTCTTAATTTGGCTATTTATGGCTGGACATTTCAATCAGCTCCTCCTTAGCCATATGAGTCCACAATGTCTCAGGGACCAATTAGCAACATGTCACTTGCCCTCTGATAGACACAAAACTTCATGTGCCAGAAAAAAACTGGACTCTCTTACAATAGATCCAGGCATGCTCAACTGTACAATTTTTTTCTTCTGTTGATATGTTTATATAAAGAATAAGATCCAATCATGAGAAAAAGTGAGCCCCAGAACAGCACAGGAGTTGTACTGCAGTATTCTACGAGACCCTGTGGTCAAAATACAACCTGATTAAAACAGCCCATAAGACTTTCTGGTTAATAGAACTCTCTGATCACAGCATCCACAAGACCCTGTGGTCAGTAGTACAACCTGATTACAACAGTCCATAAGACTTTCTGGTTAATAGAACGATCTTATCACAGCATCCACAAGACCCCGTGGTCAATAGTACAACGTGCTTACAACAGTCCACAAGGCCCTCTAGTTTATAGTACAGCCTAATCACAGCATTTCAGAAGACTCTGGTTAATAGTACAACCTGATTACAACAGTTCACAAGGCCCCTCTAGTTAATAGTACAACCTGATGATAGCAGTCCACAAGACCCTCTGGTCAATATACAACATGGTCATAGCAGTCGACAAGACCCTCTGATTAATAGTACAACCTGGTCATAGTAGTCCACAAGACCCTCTGGCTAATAGTACAACCTGATCATAGCAGTCCACAAGACCCTCTGGTTAATAGTACAACCTGATCATAGCAGTCCACAAGACGCTCTGGTTAATAGTACAACCTGGTTATACATCTAGCAGTCCACAGGACCCTCTGGTTAATCATGTTAATAGTACAACCTGATCAAATCAGTCCATATGACCCTCTGGTCAATGGTACAACCTGATAGCTATCAGTCCACATGGACAGCACTTCCCTACCACTTGAAACTGAGATGAAATGCACTTGCAGAAGGCAAGCCTATGGGTTCCATGGCTGGTTTGTTGTGCATAAATGAAACATGTCAGTTGACATATGGGCTTCTTTTGGCTGCAGAGTTTATGAGGTAAGGGAGCAGCAGGTTTGGTGGGTAATGGGTCCCTTGATCTGACCTCCTGACAGCTATTCACTGGGCCCACATAAATCTGCCTGCAGCCAAACTTCTGCTGAAAGAGCAGCAGAGGAAGCTGCTGCTGTATTTTGGTACAAGACTCGGGGGACCAGACAGTTGTGTTGTGGCTTAAGATGGATCTGCTGATGGGTGTTTAACCCTTTGACTTAACAGTGCTCCATAAGAGCCCAAGTCAACAGGTTTCATCTGCATGCTTTGGCTACAAGGCTGTTGATATAAATGACTCCCCCCCCCCCCCCCCCCGGAAATATAGATATGCTGACACATGTAATAGAGGTCTTTGTATGGAAAATTTGAATGTAAAATCAGTATATCACAGCTTTTCTTGTGATCAGAGCTCAGAGAGTTGAAGGCTTTGTGTCTTGACTGTACATATACATATAAAGTAGAGCTTTGCTCACAATATGCCCAGTTCCATTAGTAAGGGAGTTGGGTTTGTGACATCAATTTGCTATATTTCATGTTGCTCTTATTTCTGTTTTCAGGTAAGCTTGAAATGTCAACCAGCCAGAAACCGCTCATAAGAATGCTGACACCGTCAGTGTGCAAAGTCCTAAAGGTATAGTCAGTTTACCATTCGTTGCACACACAGGACATTGATCACCACTTACACACAACAGTAGTGCCACCTACTGGCAGATCAGCCAAATTGTGTACCCTGGTAATGGATAGTATCTGAGGTCTGACCAGGCAGGGTATATAACCTGATCATGGTTAGTATCATCTATTGTCAGACCAAGCATATTATATAGCCTGATCATGGATAGTATCTACATGTATTGTCAGACCAAGCATATTATATTAATAGTGAAAACCAGGCAAGACCAGTGGCAAACACCCCAGGAACAGGTAAACTGCCATACTGGTTTTAAATCTACAAGATTCACATCAGTTGCAATCAGAACACTGTTGACCGCTGCTTATATAGCTTATGCAGAGTAAAGAGTTTGGACTGCTAAATAGGATTATAACTACTAGGAAGTGGTTTTGTGCAAAAAAGACACAAATACAAATAGCAGGGGGTAATGTTGCTGATGTATAATAAGCAGATGTCACTTAAGGGGTTACCGTACGTCAATTTAAGGCATTCTAGGACTACCAGACAAACCATGGAAATAGACCAGTTTATCATAATGTCTCATAAGCAGGATAAAGTCAGGTGTCAGAGTAGCCAGAACCAGGTTACTGAAACACAAATGCTACTACACACAGTATACTTGAAAGAAACCATGTCAGAGAGAACGCACTCCCATTGTGGCTGGGGAAATACATAAAAAATGAAATGTATCTCAAAGATGGCAGAAAAAAATATTACCTTTATAGCCTGATCACGGACAGTATCTATTGTCTGATCAAGCACATTATATGAATAGCATGACTGTGCATAGTATCATCTACTGTGAGACCACACAAGTTATATAACCTGATCATGAATTGTGATATCTGCTGTCAATGTGTGTGTTGTCATACATGTACATAGAACCAAACAACAGGCAAGGAGGGGAGAGCTGTGAAAATATACTGTGGCTGTTCTCATACAGACACAACCAATGTATATACATGTATATGTGGGTCACAAGAAACCCTTTTCGCTTCATCGGGTGCTTTGAAAATAAATTTGGGTGAGCCTTAGGGCAGCTTTTGTATGGTAACTTTATCAGACAGAGCAAAGATAGGACAAGTGACCTTTGTGCAAAGTGTTTGAAAAGTCTCCACATTAAAGTGAGCATATTTGCCAATAAATGTATTGAATATAGAATCATATGTCAGAATTGACTCTAGAGCCATAAATACAATTGACTTGTCACATCACAGGGTTTAATAAAAATAAGTGTATTGAATATAGAACAAAAAGTGAGAACATCGTTGACATGTTGCAAAGTATTTATGAAAATAAAAGTATTTAATATACAGCGGTAAGTTAGAACTGCCTTGCTACGTCACAAGGGGCTTGAAGTATAAAAGCAATCTATATGCAATCCTTGTCTGCAACATAACTGTGCAAGATACGACCATCACTTAAAAACAATTAATCAATCTACAAAGGCCTTAACAAATTTTCATAAAGATTTGTTGTAACTGGTTATGAGTGTGTTTAGGGATGGCCTCTGTGGCTGTCCGGTTAATGTGGTGCTGCAGCTGGTATTATCCCGCACAGACAGCCGCTCTAATTGGACTTTTTATCTGAAATAACGACCATAATTTGCTTTGATCATGCTCAAGGGTGTGCTTCCATGAAAACTGTTCACTTGTAACACAGAATGCAATTCTCCATTTCAAATGTGTCTACTGATCCAGAATTTGGGTTTTTGAAGTTATCTTTTATTCGGAGAGCAAGGCCAGCATAGCTAGGAGTAACCATGGACGCACAGAGCAAGACAATTTGTTTTGTAATTGATGGGGGACGTATATTGTTGGCCGCCAGCACCATATGGCGGGATACCATCATGAATGCGTTTCACGGCCAAGTAGCTGTGGATCAGTGTTCAATTTCTGCCCCCACATGCTTCATTAATGCTTTGCAAGGCAACTGACCATTTTGTTTGGGATGCCTCTCACCCATTGACTTTGCCCCAGTGCCACACCGGGGTCCTGGTCATGCCTAATTTTCCCCTTGGCTTGATGGTCTTATGCATGTGAGGCTGATGCCAGATGGAGCTAGACACCCGTGGAGCCTCGTGGGTACTGATGAACAACTTCGGCAGTTATCCGCATGGTCGACTGAGCAATATCTCATTGGGCTAGTTTTGTTCTGACTCGGCCCAGTCAGGATGGAGATGGAGAGAGGATGATCCCACTGTAATGCTTAAGAACGATCTGCTACCATTCCACAGGTCCCTGTGTTGGCCACAATGCTATTACAAACCTAATGACCCACTTTGGCAAGCCTTATCTTTACTGTCACTGGCATCGAGAAAAAAAATTGATTTGAAACAGGAGCTTGGAGTGCGTGTGCAGTAGCAGTGTAATTGTTAGATTACCAGTGAATGTATTGGCCTAATGTCTTCCTGACACCTGTGTTTGACCCCTGTGACACACCACCACATACCCTGAAAGTGCCCGCTGTTGGAAGACTGGTATAAGGTTGGCTGGTACAGTCAATTTGAGGCAATGCAGTCTTCCCAGGGAAAGTCTGTGCCAAACTCTGAGAAAGACAGTATAGTGTACATTGGTTGTCTGTGTATACATGTAGTTTTTTTGAGACAGATTCTACAAACCCTGAAGATGAGAATACACTGCCTATTTAGTTTTCCAGTAGAAAGACTTACAAACCCTAAAAGAAGAGACTACATGTACGTGTACATAGATTGTGTGTAAATGGTTTTTCAGTAGAAAGATTCTACAAATCATATGGACGAGAATGCACTGATTCTCCATTTAGTTTTCCAGTTGAAAGACTTGTGAACTAAGACAGAGAGTACACTGATTGTCTATTTAGCTCTCAAGTAGAAAGACACTGCGAACCTTAAAGAAGAGAGTACACTTACTGTCTGTAGTCAGTTTTTACAATTCCATTTTGTAATTCATACATTTGGATCAGCAGTTGAAGGTTTTCAAGAAGTTCGTGGAAGTTCCTTCGGCTGTGAAGCCAAGCTTATCTTTAATTTGGAGATTTTTGGTCTCAGAATTCGTGAAAAGTTTCAGCAGAAGGCTGAGTGATTCTTCAGGAGGCTTGGTGAAAAACATGAAAGCGCTTGGTGACTTTGAGCAAGTCTTGAGAGGAGCATGGAATGGTGAGATACAGAGAGACAGAGTGGATGCTCCGACATCATTATCAGACTCTGCATGCATCAAGGCAAGCAGTCCTTGTCACTTATGTCTGCATTATACAAACTGAATGCTCCCTTGTGTGAGCTTCACAGGATCTATATGTATTGCATGCATCAATCCAGGCAGTCCTTGTCACTTAGGTCTGCATTGTACAAACTGAATGCTCCCTTGTGTAAGCTTCACAGGATCTATATGTATTGCGTGCATCAAATCAGGCAGTTGCTGTCACTTATGTCAGCATTGTACAAACTGAATGCTCCCTTGTGTAAGCGTGGCAGGACGTCCATATACAGTTACCAGCAATTGTCAGCTTTAAATGTACACAAGTGGCCTTTGTTGGATGGCTGCCACTTGCTTACTTCCAGGCTTAGGCCAGGAAATGTGGCCGCGATCAGTGCCTATGGCTGACCCCAAACATGGCCCGAATGTCAAACTTGTGGAGCTTCCTTCCGAAGGTGACATCCTTAATTTGTGTCTAATGGATGGTCTAGCCACAACAGTGGTGCCAAGGTAGCTGGTCTTAACAGTGGGTGGTCGTTGAAGCAAGTGCTGTGCTATACTGTCACTGCTTGCAGCCATCTGCATATCACTTCCTGCTCAAACAAGATACATTGCAGGTTGATGAATTCACATCCACTGAGAAAATACAAAAAAACATTCAACATATAGGAACATTTCTTTCAGCTAAATACAGGCAGACAACTCCCGTCTTACACTCGCAGTTTTTTACAGCCCCAGCGGGTAATTAAGTACCGGGCAATATGCAATGTGCTGCATGGGCCCATAAAAACCTTCGTAAATCCTGTGTCAGATATATAAGAAGAATCACAGAAACAAGCACACAATATTATGGGCCCATAAAAATCTTGTAACTCCCAGGTAAGAAGACTATTGAGGATATCACAAAACCGACTCAACTACATTATGGGCCAGTAAAATCCCTCATAACTCCCATGTAAGAATATTGAAGAATCACAGAAACAAGCCAACAATATCATGGGCCTGTAAAAATCCTCCTAGCTTGCATGTAAGAATGTTGATTACAGAACTAAACCAACAATATTATGGGCCAGTAAAAACCCTCATAACTCCTATATATGAGTATTGAAGAATCACAGGACCAACCCAACATTATTATGGGCCAACAAAAAAACCCTCATGACCTATATACCAAAATTTAATGGCTTCTTAATTACTAACATGTTCGTCACTGCATGAAGAATAGCTTTCATGTGGCTTCCTGGTGACTGGAAGCTGGTGAAGTGGTCTAGTACAGCAACACTGGGGGCTGATGGCCTCCAAACAGCCAAAATATTTAAGTGAGAAGCCAGGCTTCAGTGTCTTCCAGCTAGCATCATAGTGGCTTCTCCTTTGCAGCTACTTGATCGTGAGTGATGACATATAGCACATGTACAGTTACACCTGTCTGAAAGTTAACACCAAAATGCATTGTCAAGCATTATGCTTGCACTGCAAAAAGGTTTGAGAAGTTTTGAATAGGGTTTGTAAAAGGTTGAGAAAGGGTTCAGAAAAGGTTGAGAAAGCATTGAAAAGGGTGAAAAAGTATTGTGAGTGGTTGAAAACCATTTCAAACCCTTTTACTGTTTCATCAAAGCGTTATAGCCAATACTTTATCAAAGATTGAAAACCTTTTTAAATGATTTGGCCAAAAGGTTTGAAAGTGTGAAACCCTTTTTGAGTTCTTGAAGTATGCTGCACATGAAGTAGCATATGCAACTTTGCATGTATCAATAGTTTGTATGAATGATATAATAATAGATGCAAAATGTAGTGTGTATCTGCTTCCGATTGTCTTCAACATATTTCAAGAAAATATACACATGTATATCAAAATACAGTAGCAGTGCTTGAAGTCTGTCTTCAATGCTAAAGTGGATTGGGTTTACAGCTGTTCACAGCATACATGTATGCCATTTCAAAAGTATAGCTTTAGGCTCCATAATACAATATGGCGTATATTTTCATACTTCTGGCTGTGTTAACAGCAGAGAAACATGTTTGCATTTACCCACCCCACCCCAAATGTGCATTTGAGAATCCAAATGCACATCAAACTGACCCTCCGATCACTAGCTAGTTTACTGATTTTGGTGGTAAACACCTCATTTTGGTGGTAGACAGCAGTGTCCAGTAGTAGACAGTGGTGGTGGTAGCTGTACTGCTGGCCACCGCAGAACATCAATTAGGGCTCTGGAAGCTCAGTGGTGGCCAGCAGTACACAGGGGTGGCCAGTGGTACACAGGGGTGGCCAGTGGTACACAGGGGTGGCCAGTGGTACACAGGGGTGGCCAGTGGCAGACACTTATTTATTGCCCTTACTGCTGACCACTGCTGTCTTATGCTGGCCACTGCCAGGCACCGATATAATGTCAATATTCAAGAGTAGCAGAGAAAACTATCCCACATCTCTGAAGATTATTAACTTTTCTAACAAGTTTTAAAAGCAGAGAAAATAATACAAAAAAACCCCCTTAAATTTCCTTGTAGTCTGTCAATCATCGATGTTTGCTCCGAATTTTAACAAATCTTGTTATCTACAATTTTAGGGTACAAAATTTTTAAGTCTGTCATGTGGCGGATCTTTTAGTGAAAGGATAGCATTAATGTTGACAAACAGGTCATGATGGGTCAAGGGAAGTCAGTGGTATGCACACTGAATTGTTTGGCTGGGACTGTTTGTTTGAAATGTATATTCTAAATATAGGTCTACATGTGTAGGGTATAAATATTCATAGGTGTATGTGATGTGAATATTTGTTCTTTGTTTTTTTTTAAATGTCACATTGATTTTCTTAACTTGTAAGTTTTATGGCACAAAAAGGTCCAAGACCAAGTTCATAAGCTGGAGAAATATGTCATTAGGCCTACATCCAATTTTCACTCATCTACAATGAGTGTCTAAACAGATCATACTGCAGAGGAATAGGAGACATGCAAATTAATTTCCCACCAGAACTGCATACCTGATTGCCTGGTCTCACTTGGCGGGATATGGTGAGATACGGGTCTGTACCTATGGGGACAAGCTGGATATTACTAATATTTTTTAAGTAAAGAGTACTCATTAAAGGCAGATGAAATCTTTTCTTGATATATGGCTCAGAAAGTACTAAATGAATACCAGTTTGGTATTTGTGAACTTATATTTCTCAAAAATTCTAATTTTGTGACAAATGGACTTATGGCCCTGCCTGTGACAGTAATGTGACCTGCACGTCCCCCATGATCGCCTTGCGTCAAACTCATGCTTTGTGGTGGTAAATTAATGTGCATACGGCGTATTATATATGATGAAGCAGATGGGATGTTGACATTGTTTGGACAACACTTTTAGGCTCAAGTAACATGAAAAATAAATGAAATGAATGGTACATGTGTATGTAAGGCTGGTGTGACTATCTTCAGTTTTTATTCTTTGACATTCTTTGTCCACTTTTCCCATACAAGGATAAAGAGTTGCGTGCCACATGATACATGTACATTGTGTGTCAGTGTAAGATAGGACTGAAAGTGTTAGAAAAATGTTTGAAACTGTCAGAAAAAGTTCAAAGTGTTCTAAAGGATTTGAAAGCATTAAGAAGGTTTGAAAGCATTCAGAAAGGGTTTGGGCTATATTGTATGAAGGCATTAGCAACAGGGTTGAAGGTGTTTTAATGTGTTCAGAGGAAATAGCTCGGAAAGCATCGCAAAAGCATTAGCAAAATTAAAGGATTTAAAGAAGGTTGGCCTTTCACTCAGAAGGACGGAGAAACAACGCAAAAGGTTGATGTGTTTGGCAACTGTTAACTTCAACATGGGCGTAACTGGACTAGAATCAATAATTTTGGAGGGAATCGGCAAGATGCCCACAATTTTTTGAAACTCTCTAGAACATTTTTATCTTCAGTTCCTTAGATTTTCTTCACACAAATGTGCTGGTACATTCTGTTGACCTGTTTACATGTATGACTGTGACAAATCATATAATGTGTAACTATTTAATACACTTTGTGCAAGGTTTAATACACTTTGTACAAAGTTTAATACACTTTGTGCAAGACTGATCACGGAACCAAACCAACATTATCATGGGTTTGTAAAAAGCCTCAAAACTCCCATGTAAGAATATTGAAGGATCACAGGACCAGACCAAGCCCAGCAAAATTATGGGCCACCACACCCCCACAGAACTCCCATCTACGAATACCCAAGAATCAAAAGGCCAAACCAAGTCCAACAATACATAGCATGAATCATTAAAGCACAACCAAACTTCTATGTAAGACACTGAAGAATCACGGGACCAGACCAACCACATATCATTATTAGAACATAATTCTCACAGGTGAATAGAGAAGTGTGGTACTAATTATCTGAAAACAAATGCAGTTAGTCGGATGAGAGCTCCTGTTATGGGGTAGTTTGAATAGGTAATTGCCATTAAAGTCTAGTTATATTGCATGTTGTGGAGTCAGTGACTGGGGGAGGCAGGGAGTGAGATCAGTGATTTCAGTACAGACAGCTAGGGCATTGTCTGGCTATGTTCCTAGTTCAATGGCAAACCAGGAGACATGGCAAATGCCCCAGGCCAAATGTCCCAATTTGAAGTACACATGATCTCTATTATTTCTACCGGTGACCAGGTAACCACCCCAGACAGAAATTAATATCGGTGGGAATAAAGTTTTGGGCAGGGTGAGTGGCAGAGCACTACAATAATGGTGATTTAGGGGCGTGAAATGAGAGGGATGTAACCTTGGGTCAGGGTTTAATATGTATAAACACCCTAGACAAATCATAATGATGATATAGCGTGCTTGGCATGTTGGGGTGAACACCAGAGTCAGAGAGTGATGGATACACAGGATGGCCAGCAGCAAGGTGACATAGAAATATCCTGATACAATTTGTAAATGACAAGGTCTGGGTGGCCTTAAATGGCAGGACATCAAGGATACAAAGAGATGCCATATATATTTGACAAACATGACACACACAGAGCTTTAGATCTGATGTCAATGATACAGGGAGATGCTGTATAATTGACAACAATTAATGATACAGGGAGATGCCATATATCTGACAAGAATGACAGAGAGAGAGCTTTAGATCTGATGTCAATGATACAGGGAGATGCTGTGCATGTATATCTGATGTCAATGATACAAGGAGATGCTGCATAATTGACAACAATTAATGATACAGGGAGATGCCATATATCTGATAAGAATGACAGAGAGAGAGCTTTATAGGTCTGATGTCAGTGATACAGAAAGATGCTGTATATCTGACATCAATGATACAGTGATATTGCATATATCTGACATCAATGACACAGAGAGGTACCGTACATGATGTCAATGACAGAGAGATGCTATATGTCTAACATCAACAACTCACAGAAAGCTTTACATCTGACATTGATGACACCGAGATGCTGTATAAGTCTGTGTGACATGACAGGCAGAGAGAGATGCCATATGTCTGACATCTATATGTGAAACACAGAGAAATGCAGTGCATGTATATCTGACATCAATGACACAGAGATACATCATGTATCTGAAATTGATAACAGAGAGATGTCGTATATTTGATATCAGTGATACAGAGAGGTACTGTAAACCTGACATGAATACATAAATGTAATACAGAGGGATGCTTAATATCAGACATCAATAACACAGAGAACGCTTTAATTTATATTAGACATCAATGACACAGAGAACGCTTTAATTTATATTAGACATCAATAACACAGAGAACGCTTTAATTTATATTAGACATCAATGACACAGAGAAAGCTTTAGACCTGACATCAGTGACACAAGGAGATGCTGTATATGTGAGATCAATGACAAAAAGACACTGTACATGTATATCTGACATCACATTTGTGTCTGTAACAATTCAGTTTTCTCTGTATTCATTGTAACCCAAGCCCATTGTCCACTCCTCAAGTATAGTTGTCTTTGCAGTAATGACCGAGGCACCTCTGTCATGCCCCTGACCTCTACCAGTTCATTTTCTTTATTTTCTACAATTCCCATTTATTTATACAGTTGAAAACTACCTGCTGTGCATGGGAATCGAAACAGATGAGGTTTTCCTGTCATTCCTGTCGAGGTAAATTAGACATGAATGTTAATTGGGACTTGTTGGTTGTACACTGTTTTGCTAATGTTAATTCAAATATCAACGCAAGCAAAATGAAACATCAAAATAGCCATGCAGTACCGGTATGGTTGCTGTTGTGTGGCAGGAGAGGATTGCGTAGTGATAAAAGCCAGAACTTTCCAATGCTGACCTTTGTGTGTATTTGTGTATGCACTTGACCCACAATGGACAGCTCTGTGTGTTATTCTGCAAGCTTGATGCGTGGTCATAGAGCAGACTCTAACTGTCATATAGGCAACTGGGATGCTGCCCTATAGCCAGGATTTATGGTTGTAATCCCTTGATTTTGTGGTTTGTGCTGTGGGTAAATGAATTATAGTCACATGTTCTGTATTAGTCAGCAGTCGTTGCATGATCTTTGACGGTGTTATTGTATGGATATTGGGGAGCAGAGCCGTATCCTGCCCAGGATCAATCTGGAAGAATCATGTAGTTAAATGTGGACCTGAAAAAAGTTGTGCTGGTCAAGACCTCTGGCTGATATTGCTTTTTCCAAGTGTGATGAAAAATTGATATTGACTGCTAGTTTAGTCCACAAATATTTGATTTACAGACCAAAAACTATTGCAGATGATGAGTTGTTAAAAAAAAACGAAAAGAGAGAGATATTGGCATAGATTACTGTCACGCTTCCTTCACCATGCTTACTGGGGACAGCTGAATAGATTTATCAAAAATTGATGACAGAGCACTCAAGGTAATGTGGCACCTATTTCAGGGTCTAAAACTCAAAGCCAAATATATCTGCAATAGTCACGATTAACATAGTAAATATATGTATGTGCTTTACCGCAAGTGACATGAGCATGCATTACAACTGACAGATACAGCCACACAGTGACAACTGTTGTATAAACAAACAATGGTAAAATGGGTATGCATCACATTTTTGTGTTATTTCTCGAAAATTACGGGAGGAAAAAAGTTTATGCTTGAAGCATTTTAATCTGCACATAATTAAACGTACATTTGTAAAAAGAATTCTGCAATATTTTTTAAATGTGTCCATTCTCTCCTGAGAGACAGTCATAGTTGCCAATCAGCTCACATTTTATATTAATACAAAAAAAATGGATTCTTCATTCTTGATAACCATTAACCTTCAAGTGGATCAAAATAAAAAAATGCTGATAGCTTTTTGCAGTTAAGACTTTAATGTTCATTTCAGTCTTTGTTTGAAAAAAAAAAAGAGCAATAACTCCAGTAATATCACTGCAAATTTGAGCTTGTTGGTGCCATCCTCATTCCGAGTAACCCACCTTCAAATGGCAAGGTAGGCCTTTGAACATGGACAAATAATCATAGAATTAGTTTAGAGCGGCCAAACACTGTAACTTTTTTAGTGATCAGAGTTCTTTGTGTGCTTGTTTTCTCTGCAGACTGTCAAAAGTTTGCACAGTACAGATGACTGGTAAATATTACAGCAACAGTGAATTAGCCAGGCAATGCAAAACCAGGCACCAAGGTCATTATCACCTCAGGCAGGAATGGGTTAACTCCTCAAAAAACTAATAGGACAAAAAGGCTATTCAGCTGAGGATGAGCTGTTGACAGCCCTCTTGTTGTGTTTTGTTTTTTGTTTGTGTTTATTTCATTCATTCATTCATTCATTTATTCATTCATTCATTCAGTCAGTCAGTCAGTCAGTCAGTCAGTCAGTCAGTCAGTCAGTCAGCCACTTCTGAGGAAAATGAAGGTTGCCAAGTTACCTAAGGGTCTGTTGGCAAGAGGCTCGTTGGTGTAAGTGACTGCAGAAACAAGGAACAAAGTTATATAATGTGAGACCATGACTAACTCAAAGTGACCATAGAAGCAGGGAAACAAACCTTACCTGTGAGTGTACTGTGGCACCAGGTATGACAACTGTGATGAATGTTGAGCAGGTTCCAGCCTGCAAACAAATACAAATTTTTACTCTTAATTCAAGATTGAGCTATCAACATGGTAAAGATACAAGAGATAAGAAAGTGCAACAAGCGTGCTGTTATACAAACAACAGGGCCACATCTTGTGTGTAGTTATCTCTCTCCCCCCCTCCCCCATCAGAATCCAATCTCTGTATGGTCCAGACTTGATCCAGTCACTGCCCATGCCTAAACATATAAACTAGTTAACTTTTTCAGTGCCTATCACATCCAAAGTCAGACTAGTCCGAATTATCATTAGGATCTTAGATTTGTAGTCCATGTAAAAAGACTGTTCATTCAAGTACCTGCATGCCTATAGTTCCAGAGAAAAGCTGTTGACTCAGTCCAAAATTTGGCACTTAAAGAGTTAACATATTATCATGTCTGATTAATGTCAGATTTAAAATTTAGAAAATGTTATGTTTCAATAACCAAAATGAATTTATAGACAGGTCATCAGAGAGAAAAACCATCAAGTGTGTTCTGCAGTTAAACTCCCAGACAGGCTTTTTATGTGATGGCAGCTGTTTGTCTTTACCTTGTCTGTGATAAAGACAACCCACTTGAATTTAAAGAATCTGATTTTTACAAAAATAGGCTTATGGCTGAAAAGAAAATGTTGGGAATTGACTGTTATGAGCACTTGACAAGACAGATGACATGCTTCAATAACCAAACGAATTTATAAACAGGTCATCAGTGAGAAACCATCAAGCATGTTTCACAGCCTTAAATTCCCCGACATGTTTTTTTATTTGATGGCAGCTGCTTGCCTTTACCTTGTATGTGGTAAAGACAACCAACTTGGATTTTAAAGAACCTGATTTAAAAAAATGGGCTTATGGCTCAAAAGAAATGTTGAGAATTGACTATTATGAGCACTTGACAAGACAGATGAGTGACTAGACATGTTGCTATGGCTACAATTGGCACCTTGCACTGGCAGCCAATCAGTTTGATTGACACTTATACAGGCAGCCAATCAATGGGATTGACACAGAATTTGGTTTCATCTTGTACTGGTAGCCAATAAATGGGATTGATATAAAATTTGGTTGCACTTTGTAAAGGCAGCCAATCAGGGAGGCTGATACAGAATATGGTTGTACTTTGTATAGGCATCCAATCAATATGGTTGGTGTAGACTCAGGTCACAAGGTGGTATCAAAATGCCGTTGGAAGATGAGACATGGTAATGGTGTGCTCTCTTTGTTGTCACAGTCGCAGCCAGGTTTCCAGCAAGAACAACCAATGTGGCCTTTTTGCCACAAATTAAGACAAAACGGTGCTATCAAATGTCTGGTTGACCCCTGTGGGTTGCCAGTTGAGGAATGTTTTCTCATATTATCAATAGAGTGAGGGTGACGGAGTCAAAGACATCCTGTTGAGAGCCACATCGTCACATTTATGAGCAGGCTGTAATAACACTCGGGCTGATAGCCTGGCCCCCAAGCAGTGACAAAGTGTCATCCAATGGAAACCTTGACCTGCCACAACACAGAGGCTGTCCTTGTCCAGTGATTTTTTAATATTATTTTTTTAACAGTTTTTTTTCTATAAAAGAAACAAAAAAATCTCTTTTGAAATCACATTGTGAATAGCTGAAAAATATTGCCTGTAGGGACACTTCTAGGTGCCCAGGACTTTCATTTCTGCTGGAACTGGTGCTGCATTTTTTGTTTGATTTTGTTTTTGTTTTTGTTTTTGTTTTTTTTTTTCTTTTTTGCTTTTTTGTTTTTTGTTTTTGTTTTTCTTTGTTTTTTTTGTTTTGTTTTGTTTTGTTTTTTGTTGTTTTTTTGTGTGTCTTTAATGCATTTTGGCCCATTAAAAAATTATTATAACCTCTTCTTTGAAGTTGCAGACTGTATTCTCCACAAATATCATTTATCTTTTTGTATGTGTGTGTCTTTTTGAAGGGGTGCCTATAGTTTTAACTATTTTCCACCGAAGGTGTTCACCAGGTGTCACTACTGTCATTTCTGGGGATCTTATATTTTGCTAACAATATAACACAATGGTCAGTCATATGCTTACATGTATAAGCTTAATAATTAAGCTAAATCAGGATCTCAGCTGAGCGTGCCCAGGGAGGTTTGACCTCCAATCATGTCATGGATCTCAACTTTTCTCTCACTCAAAGTAGAAATGTATAACAATCAAACTTATATCTGGAGAGAATTGCTCTGAGGAAGAGCATACAAAAAGGTTTGCTAGTGTACATGTATGTAATTATCAGTGGGCAGCATGGTCTTAGTTGTAATGAAACTTCTCTGTAAAGAAAAGAAAAAAAGAGAAGTGTGATTCACATCAGCAAAGTATCTTAATAAGTTGTAAGGGGAAGGTTGTGTCTTGTGTTTAACAACTGCTGACCTAACTCTGTCTGTGGCTATGACAGTCATTTCCATCAGAATGTATACTTTTGTAAGGAGTAACACTGTTTGCACTTGGGTAGGTAGGTAGGTAGGTAGGTAGGTAGGTAGGTAGGTAGGTAGGTAGGTAGGTAGGTAGGTAGGTAGGTAGGTAGGTAGGTAGGTAGGTACATGTAGAACAGGGGCTACCAAAAAGAAAGAAAAAATGTCCAAATGTGATATATATCACATGGTGTCCATTTTATGCACAGGATTAAATAGCAGTTACATTTCAGGTTCATATTTGTCATTTGGCTTTTGTGTTTGAGTGAAGGAAAAGATAATCACAAAAAGTCCATGATAAAAAAAAAGAAAGAAAGAAAATGCAGTAGACATATTTAGACTAGCAGTGAGTTTCCAGTAACCACACTTGGAAAGTACCCTCCAGTGTGGACTTGAGGCTACATGCTCCTAAGACTAGCCCCCCTGGGACACAGGAGCACTGGAGCACTGGCAGAGTGTTCTCATGGGATGCTTACCCAGCCTCCAAGTCTATGCAAACTTAGTCTCAAGCAGGAGACACATTTTGGGGACCATTCTAGTGCCTAAGGGATCTCATACACTGCATGTCCTTTGAGGGAGGGATTCTATGGGACATATGTGATAAGAGAAGCTGTCGATTGCTGTAGCAGATAGTGGACTGTAACATGACAGTCAGGACTGTGTGCCTGCTGAGGGGTAGCCTAAGATGGATAACCATGGTTCATATGTTGGCAGATGGTTACGTTGTGGTCTGTATTTGTCATGTATACAAGGCCAACACAAGTTGGCAGATTGTTTAACAGCCAGTATCTGCATGCATC
Organism: Hermodice carunculata; assembly: GCA_964020975.1. Taxonomy (NCBI): domain Eukaryota; kingdom Metazoa; phylum Annelida; class Polychaeta; order Eunicida; family Amphinomidae; genus Hermodice; species Hermodice carunculata. The sequence goes on along the minus strand of OZ026616.1, from coordinate 47,176,834 downwards.
ATGTATATGATGCCAGCACAAGTTGGCAGACTGTTTAACAGCCAGTATCTGCATGCATCATGTATACTGAACCCCAATGAAAAGTATCCACATAAAAAAATTAACACATTAATTTTGTAAGTTACTAAGTACTGTGTGTGCATATATGCATGGTTTGGAGCCTACATCAGGGTCATTCAGGACAACTTTTTAACTTTTGCTGGGTTGTTACATAATGCATGTGACTTTTGTGCACCGAATATGGCTTCTGACCACCACTCCTATTGGATGGCTAAAATGACCTGATGTTTTCAGTGGCTTTAAAAAGGGATGTTCAGCCAAGAAAAAAGCCAGTGGTCTCAGGTGTGTTGAGGCGATCATGCCACGTCTGAGCCAAGGTCAAAGACACCATGCTTTGGGGCTTGCAGAGGGTGGAGTCCCAATCACTCAAATCGCACAAAGAATGGGGTGTACTCGGCGCACCATCCAACGACTAATTGAACGGCAACAAGAAACTGGATCCGTAGATGATCGGCCTAGGCCTGGCTGAGAAAGAGTGACAACACCTGGCCAAGACCGTCACATCCGGCTGATGCACCTGCGAGACCGTTTCCGTACAGCAGCCCAAACAGGCCGTGAGACTCAAGGGGTGAATCACCGTCCTGTCAGTAGTTCTACTGTGGAGAGGCGACTGAGGAGCAGTGGCCTAACAGCCAGAAGACCTTACAGGGGTAACCTGCTGACCCAACCCAGAAGAGAAAGACGACTGCAGTGGTGTAGAGCACACTCCAGGTGGACTCGCCAGCAGTGGAATACCGTCCTTTTTACTGACGAGTCCCGTTTTTGTGTCAGCAGAGCAGATGGCAGAGAACGTGTGTGGCGCCGGACTGGGGAGAGATATGCAGATGCCTGTGTCCGTCAGGCAGATCGATGGGGTGGACCCTCTGTCATGGTGTGGGCAGGCATCAGCAACCGCTACCGGACACCCCTAGTGGTCATTCAAGGGATCCTCAATGCTAGGCGGTACATTGATGAGGTGCTGGAGCCGCACATGGTCCCATTTATGGAGCAGCATCAAGATCTGGCGATCTTTCAGCAGGACAATGCATGTGCACACTCTGCAAGATTAACAATGAACTTTCTCAATGAGAACAACATCAATGTCATGGAATGGCCAGCGTTCTCACCCGATCTGAGCCCTATTGAACATTTGTGGGATCAGTTAGGCCAAGGTATTCAACGGAGGACACCTAGGCCTACTACCCGAAACCAGCTGATCCAAGCTCTGCAGGAAGAATGGAATAATGTTCCCCAACACAGAATTCAAACCCTGGTCAGCAGTATGCGCCGCAGATGTATAGCATGTGTTGATGCTCGAGGTGGCCACATCCCATATTGAACAGAAAAATTTGTGTGACTTTCAATTAGGGCAGTTAATGACATTTTTTGCCTGTAAGTGACGTTAATGTCGGTAGAGCGTGACATTATTTTTACGCCAGAAAAGTGAATGCTTTGTTAAGTTCTAAGCACGTCTAGGTATGAAATGTTTCAAGTATAAACAATAAAATACTTCAAAATTGGCATGTGGATACTTTTCATTGGGGTTCAGTATATATGATGCCAACACAAGTTGGCAGACTGTTTAACAGCCAGTATCTGCATGCATCATGTATAGAATGCCAGCACAAGTTGGCAGATTGTTTAACAAGCAACATGTATCATGTATAGAATGCAGGCAAAAGTTGGACGATTGTTTAACAGCCAACATATATCATGTATATAATGCTAGCACAAGTTGCAAGACTGTTTAATAGCCAGCATTTATCATGTACATGTATATGTATATGATGTCAGTGCAAGTTTGCAGATTGATAGCTAACCTATATCTATGATGCCAGTGCAAGTTGTGAGATTGCTCAACACTTAATTAGCATATATCAGATAGGTGAAGTGATGCCAGTACAAGTTTGGGGATTATTTAATCAGCAGCATATATCATGTATATGATGCCACCACAAGGGAGATTGTTTAACAACCAGCACATGTCATGTTGGGATATTGCTTAATCACATAGTACATATATCATGTATATGATGCCAGCACAAGTTGCAGGGTTGGATGAGGGCCATCATATGTCATGTATACATGTATAATGAGAGCACACGTTCGGAGAGTTTAAAAGGGAGCACATACATGTATTATTTATATGATGCCAGCACAAGTTGGGAAATTGTTTTAAAGCCAGTGTATATCATGTCTATAATGCCAGTACAAGTCGGGAGATCATTTTAAAGCCAACATACATGTATATGATGTCTGTGGTGCCATCACAAGTTGGGAGATTATTCAACAACTACCTGTATACATCATGAGCACATACTGCCAACACAAGTCAGGATATACAGCCAGCATATAATATAGGTGTCTTACAGGTGTCTTGGTGTTTGAGTGTAGTCAGGTTGTGGCTTTAACCCTATGGCAGCTCAGATAAACATATATCTTAGTAGTTCTTTGACCAGCAACTACACAATGTCATGTCAGGACTGGGTAATGAGGACAGCCAACTTGTTTGGAATTCTGTGGCGTTGCTCCGCATTGCTTTTCAAAGCATTAAAAAGCATCAGGACCTAATAACGGCACATTGATCTGATGGCTAATGAGTGTCTGCAGTCACCTAGTGCCATCTAAACACTGGCGAGGAAACAAGGAAGAAGTGGCCCACACTGCTGTTGACTTGAGCAGAGTGATAGGAACTTCACAGATTTGTCTAATCCCAATTAAAAAAGAAAGGGGGGTGTGCTGGAGATGTGGCAGGGGCAGTATTGTAGGTGTGGGAGGCCAACGTAAACAGTGCCATGCTGCCAAGTAGACTTACATATTGAATGCATGTGTGGAGAGAATTTTTTTCAAGGAAGCATGCGATGACACATGATTGTGTCAATCAAATGTACATGCATGTCACATCCTCTGCTGTATCATTTTGTCAACCAAATATACGTCACATCCTCTACTATATCATTTTGTCAACAAAATATTTGTCACATCCTCTACTATATCAGTGGTATGTCAACCAAATATATATGTCACACCCTCTTCTGCACCATTGTTGTCTCAACTAAATATATGTCACATCCTCTACTTTATCATTGTTATGTCAACCAAATATATGTCACACCCTCATTTGTACCATTTTTATTTTAACCAAATATATGTCACACCCTCTAATGTATCATTGTTGTCTCAACTAAATATATGTCACACCCTCTACTATATCATTTTGTCAACAAAATATATGTCACATCCTCGACTATATAATTGTCATGTCAACCAAATATATGTCACATCCTCAATTATACCATTGTTATGTCAACTAAATATATGTCACACCTTCTACTATACTATTGTGTCAACCAAGTATACATGTGTCATACCCTCGCTGTGTCAACCAAATATATGTCACACTCCCTACTGTATCATTTATATCAAGTCCATTTGCTATAGGATACAGTGTTATCAGCAACAGCATTTCCTGTATGATACAGTATTTACCATTTACACATTTATATCAACTTCGTATCCTGTGTAAACAGTGTGATTATTTACATACCATTTACATGTATATCAATTCCATTTCCTTCATATATACTATATCCCCATAAATACATTTGTATCAATTCCATTCTCAGCGGCAATGACACATGATCACTCATACTCTTACCTGCTTATTCCTGATTTTTCCTTAAGGAGGAGTCTGTTTGTTATAGGGGCAATTTTGTACAAGAATTGTTTGGGAATATAAATGCTTATTCAGTAGCTATGCGGAGTTGACAGAAATATGCAATAATTGAAGATTGTCCATGACAAATTGTTAAATAGTTGGAGGTGACTTGAGAAGTTTTGTCCTCAGACAATTAAGCCTGTCTCTGAAAACCTCTTCTGACATCAGTCAAGCTATACAAAATTCTTTATGTACACTCTAAAGGCTTTCCAGGAGCAGGGTTTTGTGTTTTTCCATCTAAATTGTCTGATCAATATCTCACAAATTTATATGTAAGTCAAGGAAAGTGGTCATTAGGATTAAAGTTCTTTACATTGGGTGTTTGTTCCTTGTTCAGAGTACATGCAGAACCACTCATTATGGATGTGGTAGACCACAGTCCAATATTTGCCCTGGAGTAATGATCTGTTCTGTACACGCAAGGTGTACACCTCAAATATGGTGTCATACCACACTACAGGTCCTTGCACACACTTTATTGCTGAAGGTCAGATCTAGTTATACCACACTACAGGTACTTGTACACACTTTATTGCTGGAGGTCAGATCTAGACATACCACACTACAGGTCCTTGTACACACATTATTGCTGAAGGTCAGATCTGGCCATGCCACACTACAGGTCCTTGTATACACTTTATTGCTGAAGGTCAGATCCAGCCATGCCAGTGATTACAGGTCCTTGTGCACAGATTAGTTCTGAAGTTCATATCCAGCCATTAATTGCCACATTTTTCTCTACATGCATGTGTATATCCAAACACATTAACCAAAATGTGTCAGGTTACTGGGTACTTCAGCTTTCTGATGACAAACTCTGTCTTCTGACAATTAATGGAAGATCTAGTCCTCCACCACATGGAGTTATAACCAGGAATATCTGGACTAATATTAGAACACCACACAAGTGTACCTGCTCATTTACTATTCCACACCTTTCTGGCATATACATGTCAGATTGTTATTTTGATGTACACTGTATTTGTTTTGTTGTATACTGTATTTGTTTTTATGTACATCATATTTGTCCTGATGTATATTCTGTTTTATATAAGTTGTATTTGTTTTGATGTACGCTGTATTGGTATTATGTACATTGCACTTTTATTATGTACATTGCACTTTTATTATGTACATTGCACTTTTATTATGTACATTGCACTTTTATTATGTACATTGTATTTGTATTATGTACATTGTATTTGTATTATGCACATTGTATTTGTATTATGTACATTGTATTTGTATTTACATTGTATTTGTATTATGTGTATTGTGTATTATGTACATATTGTATTTATTTGATCCTCATTATACTTGTTTGGTGTGCACTGTGTTTATTTTTATGTACATTGCAGCCTTTTCAGAGTTATAGAATTGGGTGATCGGGCAAGAGTGATATTTTCCTGAGTGCAGCAGGGTAGTGACTATACTCCTAACTTAGGCAGATTAGGAGGCATTCCCTCAACCCAGAAATTGTTTTAAAAAAAGTATGAAGTCAACTCTGGTGCAGTCTGATGCATTTTACATTCTTTGATCCTAAAATTCAGGTTTTACAAGATTCTGTTACAGGTAGAACCTTCAGCATTTTAACTGAAACAAGTATGTATAGCTGTACAGGGCTTCCTCAGGCTCTGGTACATGTATTATAGCCAAATGGTACAATGATATACGACTATAGGATATGATAATTTATGATTGGCCAAAGTTTTTACCCCTTTGGCCCATGAGGCTGAAGGATATTGTTGTTGCATCTGCCATCTTTCTGTGTGTGTCTCTGTCCATCACTTCTTGTCCATCCGATTCTTTAACAGAAGCAGCTGGCCCTGTAAAGTTCCTATGACCCAAGCATCTTGTGGTGTTCAGAAGCCTGTTGCAGGTCAAAGTCACATCTATATTTGAGCTGATCTGTAGAGGTCACTGTGCAAATGGATGTCACCACCCTATAACTCTTGCACAAATGCAACTGGCTGTCCAAATTTCACTTGACTCAAGTATCTGTGATGTTTGTAAAGCCTGAGGAAGGTCAGGGTCATATGAGTATATTTGGCCCTTTGGAGGTCAAAGGTCACCAATTAAGGATGCTAGTGCTATCCGTCACTCTTAAATGAATGTAGGCAGCCATCCCAATTTTGTATGTCAAACATCTTAGTGTGTTTTATAACCATATGAAGTGTCAAAGTCAAGTGTCTATATTAAAGTATTTCTGTTTTACAGGCAGATCAAAGGTCATCACTTATGGTAATAAAAGTGCATGTACTATTGGCTTATATCTGGAGAATGATGTAATTATGGACCATAATTATGCTTTCACGTGGGACTGTTACATTTGACCATGAGAGACTATGAAAGGACAAATCAAGGTCATGGCATAATATTGGCTTATATCTGAAGAATGGTGCATTTCACATGTAGGACCATTATTGACATTAAAGAGGAACATTTGACATGTAGGACCATTATTTACATTAAAGAGGAACATTTGACATGTAGGACCATTATTTACATTAAAGAGGACCAGGAAAAGATGCATATGCTCTAATTTAGAGCTGTCTCATTTGACCTGAAGTGACCTTGAAAGGCAAAATCAAAGTCAGCAGACATTAATTTCTAGATAACAAATATGCATTGGAGGGTGCTTACCATGGATCAGGGATACCAAAGGGTATCCAGTACTGTGCACAGTATTTATGTACTGTGTGAGGATACCCTTGTTGACAGGCTTCCTGTGCCTCAAACAGACACATTGGACTGTTTATTTGCCAGGTCAGCATATGTTGTATATGCAAAGAAGTGCTGAAAGGGGGGAAGTATGTTTACATATATGAAGAATGCTTATGGTGGGATGAGAGCAGCACAGGACAGTGGACTGTGTGAGACTTGATTGGTGTGGCCCCTGCTACATGTACATTGTAAATGGAGCCCCCACATTTAACTGATCAGTGCTGGTGGAATTATTTTGTGTTTTGTGGTTATGCTTCTTCACAGCTATTGAAATTCATAGGTCATCAATCCCATAAAATGTATTGTCCTTTAAAAGGTATCATCATTTGAAGGCTTGGTTTCTCACATTCACAGCATCTTTGACTTACTGTATATATATATATATCAAGTGATATCAAGGAATAAGAGATTTGTCAACTCAGAGTAGTTCCAATAAACCAAACCCTTCTCAGTAAATATCTAAGCAGCATCTAGTCATGAGAGAAGAGTAGAACAAAAAATGATCTGTATCAGTCCCTGTAAACCAGGCATTAGTATTATTATTGTGATTGCTTTGCATTTTTAACATCTTAATGTTTAAATGGACAATGTGACTTTTTGTACACATCATTTTTTTTCTTTCCATACGTTGTATGTTTTTGTGTCAGAGAAAAACATGGCAGAGTCATTTGTAAGGACTAACTGGCTAGGTCAAAAGTCTTTTTTAAAGACCAACTGGCTAAGTCTACAGTCATTTTTTTAAGAACCAGTTGGCTAGGTCAACAGTCATTTTTAAGGTCTGACTTGCTAGGTCAACAGTCATTTTAAGGCCCGACTGGGTAGGTCAACAGAGTAATTTTTAAGGACCAACTGGCTAGGTCAGCAGATGCAGTTGTCATTTTCATATTGCGAAGGCCTTACAGAATGAGTAATAAGTGTTGTGAAGAGGAAGTTAGACAGAGGGAGAAGTCATTAAATATGGACAAGTCATCATGAAATGTCAAGACAAATGGCCAGCATTGATGACGGATGAGGGAGCATGCTGTCTTTAATTTCATTTTTGATAAACTCCACACCAGGTTTCTGGTAGGGTTTCTTTGAGCAATAGCTCAGTCTGTCAAGAAGACCAGGTGATGTGACATAATTTAATAGAGTGCTATATATGGTACCAAGTGGATAGCTCAATGGGGATGGGTGCAGGTGACATATATGCCCAGCCTATGTTGACACAGGCAGTGATACATGGAGAAAGTGTATAAAACTAATCCACTTAATAAATCAAACGAGGTATTCACAGACGGAATTGTCCCATGTTTATGAGGCATATTACGTTTTGGCAGTTGACATTGGAAATTGACCAAATTAACTCTTTGACTACTCACTTGTGGACTGAGTCAGCATTTTTACTGGACACTCTTCTGAAAAGGCCACCAAGGAATGTTTTATCAAGTGTTTTTATGTTTAGAGGTACAGGCCTACTGGTATTTGAATGAAAAAAAAACTTTTTATGTGTAATCTGAATCTTGATTCACTGGAATATTTCCAATCAGCATGACACTCGTTGTGTGATCATTTTATGTGTGGCACGGTAAGGGTTAATATGTATTTTAAGAGTAAGGCGGAGGAGAGCATGACAGGTATTGGGCAGTGCCTGGGTATGGCAAGTGGAAAATCTTGTCTCGCATATAGAGGCCCATTGAAAATAAAGCAACAGCTATTCTCATCCTATTTTATCATCTTATGTGGAAAAATCAACGTACAAATGGCTTACTTCTGCTTTGCAAGCTCTAGGGGTCCAGCTGGAAACTGGCCAACTATCACACTAAAATGTGCCCTCTTAGTCTGTGACTTTTCAATAAAATTTGGTTCAAAAGATAGATGAATGGGTGAAATCATTATGGAAAATATAACTACAGGATTATGAAACCACAGCAGAAAGGCATCAGAGATTGCTTTGTGTGGAAAATCACCAGAAAGGCATCAGGGGTGCTGTACAATGGTACCTGCCATGAAAGACCACCCTGAGAGACCACCTGCCTTTTAAGACCACTGTTTAATATACTTTTTGCAGTACTTTTCTTGTTATTTATACTTCTCATGAGAGACCACCTGTCTTATAAGACCACATTTTGATCCTCCCTATGGGTGGTCTTTGGTGACAGGTATTACTGTATATGGAAAATCAGCAGAGAGTCATCAGAGATTGCTGTATATGGAAAATCAACAGAGAGGCATCAGGGATTGCTGTATATGGAAAATCAACAGAGAGGCATCAGGGATTACTGTATGTGGAAAATCAACAGAGAGGCATCAGGGATTACTGTATATGGAAAATCAATAGAAAGGCATCAGGGATTGCTGTATATGGAAAATCAACAGAGAGGCATCAGGGATTGCTCTATATGGAAAATCAACAGAGAGGCATCAGAGATTACTGTATATGGAAAATCAACAGAGAGGCATCAGGGATTACTGTATATGGAAAATCAACAGAGAGGCATCAGGGATTACTGTATATGGGAAATCAACAGAAAGGCATCAGGGATTGCTGTATATGGAAAATCAACAGAGAGGCATCAGGGATTGCTGTATATAACTTTCCTTGGCATGAGTTGGGCACTAAGTGTCCAACTCATTCCAATGGAAGTTGTTGACCTGGGGCATGTTATTTGTTAGGGCTCATCTACAATTCTCAGTCAAAATTGTTTTTCATTACTGATGAAATTAGATGAAAACACTGAAGCAGAGGACATTTGACCACCAGCCAGTTTTGGCCGGTTTAAGGGGGGAAAGGGTTAATTAGTTACCTGCAGTTTCCAATTTGTCACAGTTCTTGAGCTGTAGTTAAGGCTTAGGTCTGTGAGTTACCTGCAGGTTGCAACATTTCCCCATTTGTCACAGTATTTGAGCTGTAGTTGAAGCCCGGATCTATTAGTTACCTGCAGGCGGCACGAGTTTTCAGTTAGTCACAGTATTTGAGGTGAAATTGAGGCTTAGCTTTATGAGTTACCTGCAGGTGGCAACTGAGGTGCCCATTTGTCACTTCTCATCAGACTGCAGTGAATGGCAAGAGCAATGAAGCAGGAGGCAGATTAGCAAACAGACTAAACATGACTTCACAAAACTATCCCTTTGGTAAATTGGGCTTGTAGACTGTACTGACTGACAATTCTTTTATAATCAGACATGTGGACTGCATGCAATCATGATTTGTGGGTAAAACTGACCTGATAACTGGATCCAGTCATGATTTTTCTTGGCAAAACTGGCAAGTAGATTGATTGCACAGTCATGATCCCTATAGGTAAAACTAGCTTTTGGACTGCACATCATCATGATTCCTAAGGGTAACTGGCCTGTAGACTGCAAAGCCATGATTGCTGGATACAACAGGCATGTAGATTGCACAGTGTCATGATTCCTAGGTAAAAGAAGCCTGCAGACTGCGCACAATCATGATTCCTTTGGCTGAAAGAGGCATGCAGACTGCACACAGTCATGATTCCTTTGGCTCAAAGAGGCACGCAGACTGCACACAGTCATGATTCCTTTGGCTGAAAGAGGCTTGTCGACTGCACACAGTCATGATTCCTTTGGCTGAAAGAGGCATGTCGACTGCACACAGTCATGATTCCTTTGGCTGAAAGAGGCATGTAGACTGCGCACAGTCATGATTCCTTTGGCTGAAGGAGGCATGTCGACTGTGCACAGTCATGATTCCTTTGGCTGAAAGAGGCATGTCGACTGCACACAATCATGATTCCTTTGGCTGAAAGAGGCATGTCGACTGCACACAGTCATGATTCCTTTGGCTGAAAGAGGCATGTCGACTGCACACAATCATGATTCCTTTGGCTGAAGGAGGCACGTGGACTGTGCATAGTCATGATTTCTGTGGGTAAAAGAGGTATGTAGACTGTACACAGTCATGATTCCTATGAGTAAAAGAGGTATGTAGACTGTACACAGTCATGATTCCTATGAGTAAAAGAGGTATGTAGACTGTACACAGTCATGATTCCTATGAGTAAAAGAGGTATGTAGACTATACACAGTCATGATTCCTGTCAGTAAAACAGGCCCATTGACTAGCTATTTGTACAGGTACATGTATGTTAATCATACTGGCCTACAGACTGAGCACCATGTTCCCATGTTTCCTACATATGTTACATACATTGTCCACACTTCCAGTCGTCCGGCTATTGTTTCTTTATACTTCTTACAAAGTTTTGGACCAAGCCCTGTGAGTTTGGCCTCAAGGGAAGGGGGTGTGATATAGAGGTGTAAGGTAGTGGATGTATTTGCTGGGATACTGGAGGCAGAGACAAAGTGGACAGGATAGAGTCAGCTGCGTGACTTGTCCTGTCACCGGGGCCAATATGGTGGAGCGTAACACGGTATCTGTCGGCATAGTCCCTTGTCATGCCACATCCCCAGAGAGACCGTCCACACAACCCCAGCTGTCCAGATTACAGAGATGACTTGATTAGATCGGCCAATGGGTAGAGAAAACCCAAACTGATGGCTATATTTGCCTAATCAATCTGTACCAAAGTCGTATTTGTGAGAATCTGTCGAATCACAGTGGACAGATATTGTCTGATTATCTCTAATGTATGGGACCTTGATGCAAGACCACCAGGGGGCAGGCCACACGGCGACACCCGTACAAGGCACAAAGGTCTCATTCTTTCTGCTACTAATTAATTTTCTCTTGCCTAGGGACTCTGACTTAATTAATTGTGCCTTGGAGCCCTATGATAGCATATTGTTTGACAGCATAGATTTATATGTTCGGTACTATATTACACATGACAGTGTTATGTCACAGAATGGTGACCCCAGTGATCTGTCCAGTGGAGGACTACAGAGATTGATACCCAGGTGCCAGGGAAAGATGGCAGTCAGGTATAGTTCACCTGCGGAATCTTGACCTCTGGCAGAGGCCAGACTGTAACTTGACTTTGATTCACATGGTTGGGATTGAAGTGTCCTCATCAAATTGTTTGTTTATTTTGTTGACTAGTGGGATTGACAGGAGGTAGGGCAGACAGTGGCCCTGTCAACCTCTGCTGATCAGTCATCCGCATAGTGGCTAGTCTTACTACACAGCATAACTTCTGTCAAGAGGAGATGCAATACAAGGTACCTCATTGTACACCCATCCCATCCATACAAAACAGTGAAAAATCAAGTGACCACCAATGTATGATGTATATCTTTTATGTACCAGTTAGTTTCCAATATATTCAGGCCTGCAAAATCACAGACATGAACTCATTGGTGCAATAAACCATAGGCTGCAAAGTAAATTATTGTGTCATCGTGAGCTGAAAAACATTGTGAAACTTTTGCACTTTATATGTAATTCCTTTTTAAAAATGACAGTTGTTGATGATAGCTGGCTATCCATGCCTTTATTTTGGTCTGGTCCCTCTATCTTCTGATAATCATGCCTTCCACATCAACTTACTGGTCTGCATTGAGAATGCTGCAAGGTTATTCCAGCCATCCATTTAGATAGCAGCAGATATTGTGGTAAATAATGAGTCATAAACAAACTGGGTTTACGATCGTGACATGATCAGTAGTCAAGTGTAGAGGTTCTCCTCTCCCAAGAACTACACACAGAAACATGCTTCTTTAGCTCTGTCTGGATATGTGGCTTGTCAATCAAACATGTCACATACCTGTCAAGACTGGCATTATACTTGAATTCAGCCCCAGTGGACTCAGAGCCAATATGCAATTGACATCACAGTAGTCATCACAGAAGACAGTAGTAATACGTCTGTACCTGTATCAATACGTTATAATTCTCCCCGTCAAGGGGACATTTCTAATGCAGCATTCAGTTTGTGCTGAGTCACTGCAGAGCAGACAGTTGAGAGAGCGACCAAGTGCCTGTAGATGGAGTAAATACTCATGTTTACTCTGGGATTGACACAGACCTTTGTGGCCTCTGATGAGTCCAGCAAATGACAGAACTCTGGTCAGGCAATTTGGCACATCATGTGCCTTGTCTCATCAACACTTAACTCATTCCACTCTAATGACACTTTTTCCCGCCGTTATATAAATATCATCAGCTAATTGTATTTTACTAATTTAGGAATTATTTTTCAAAGTTTTTTTATGAAACTTGCATGGAAGATCATTCCAAATCATATGCCCATGGTCAACAGCTTTCCCTTGCACACTGTGGGTGCAATGCACCCAGAGCATGCCAAGGAAAGCTGTTGACTCAGTCTTCTATCAGGGTGGAATGAATTAATTGTCTTTGGTTTCTACTGGTATTCATGCTTGTACCTGCAACTCAGTTTCTTAACCCTTTCTCCCCTTAAACTGATCAAAACCCGCTGGTGGTTAAATGGTGCTTCAGCATTTCCAACTAATGTCAACAGTAATGAAAACAATTTGACTGAAAATTGTAGAATTGAGACCTATCAAGATCACATGCCCCAGGTCAACAGCTTTCCTTGCCTTAAATGTCCAACCTATGCTAAGGAAAGTTGTTGACTCAGTCTTAATTCAAGAAAGAAAGGGAGAAAGGGTTAATCACACACTTATTTAAAATATTTGGTTCAATTCTTGACAGAGGAAAAACAAACAATTAAAACTGTTTAAAATGCCTGGCCAAATAGCAATCAACTAATTTGCATAAAAAAAATTTATCTTGCTGCAGCCATGAAAGCCATTTTGTAAAATTAAACTAAAAATAATTAACATTCATTGAATTATTTGAAGATTTCTCACTTGCACATGTAAATCAGGCACACCCTTATCTCACTGCACATTATTCACTGTGATGGAAACATTTATCTATAAGTGAATTTTACTTCATCATGCATACAATCACCCAAATAGATTTCATGGAAAGTGACAATTTACATGTCTTTCACAACCCTATCCATAACAGAAACATGTTGAGAACAGGCACATTGACTCTAATACCATTGTTTTGCAGGACAAGTTGTAATTTTGTTAGGGATTTGCCATCAAGAGCAGGGGATCAGAGTATAGAAAAAGTATACACCCTCGTGTTTTACATGGAGTGTGAAAAAGACCAAGCCCATATTTATCCCTCTCCTTGGCACAGATGTTGCAGTATAACCCCTTACCAATTGTGTGATGGAGGAAGCTAAAAGACTTGGATAAAACCACGGTGCACAGTCAGAGAGGTAGAAATTTTTTGTTTGCATCCTGGGTTAAAAATCGAACCCAGATCACAGAGTAAAAAGCAACTGTGTTGCCACTCAGCCAACTAGCTCAGCCTTAGTTGCACCCACATATCAGTATCAGAGTTGGGTATATTCTCTACATTTACAAGTATAGTTCTATAGAGCACAGGGGGATCAGAAGTGGATATAGTGTCTATATTTACAAGTGTAGTGCTATCAAACAGGGGGAGATCAGAAGTGGATATACTGTCTATATTTACAAGTATAGTACTATCAAACACAGGGAGATCAGAAGTGGACATAGTGTCTATATTTACAAGTATAGTACTATCAAACACAGGGGGATCAGAAGTGGATATAGTGTCTATATTTACAAGTATAGTACTATCAAACACAGGGGGATCAGAAGTGGATATAGTGTCTATATTTACAATTATAGTACTATCAAACACAGGGAGATCAGAAGTGGACATAGTGTCTATATTTACAAGTATAGTACTATCAAACACAGGGGGATCAAAAGTGGATATAGTGTCTATATTTACAAGTATAGTACTATCAAACACAGGGGGATCAGAAGTGGATATAGTCTCTATATTTGCAAGTGTAGTACTATCAAACACAGGGGGATCAGAAGTGGATATAGTGTCTATATTTACAAGTATAGTACTATCAAACTCAGGGAGATCAGAAGTGGGTGTAGTTTATATTTACAAGTATAGTACTATCCAACACAGGGATCAGAAGTGGGTATATCGTCTGTATATTTCAAGCATAATACTATCAAGCACAGGGGGCTCATAGGTGGATATAGTCTCTATATTTACAAGTGTAGTACTATCAGGCCCAAGGGCTCAGAAGTAGACGTAGTTTCTGCATTTCAAGTAAAGTACTATCAAGGGCAGGGGGGTCAGAAGTGGATATAGTCTCTATGCTTACCGGTATGTGTAGTCATACACAGGGGAATCAGAAGTGGATATGGTGTCTATATTTACAAGTATAGTACTATCAAGCACAGGGGTCAGAAGTGGCTATATGAGGGATGAAAAATCAGCAAACAGCATGGAATCCAATAGGGGATGAATAGTAAGTAAACAGTCTGGAAGCCATGAGTGATGAGTAATCAGTAAACTTCATGGAAGCCATGGGGATGGATAATACATGTAAGTAAACAGTGTGGAAGCCATGAGTGATTAGTAATAACTAACCAGTTGGGAAGTCATGAGGGCTGAGTAATTCACAAACAGCATGGAAGCCATGAGGAATTACCAATCAGCAAACAACACAAAAGCCATGAAGGATGAATAATAAGTAAACAGTGTGGAAGCCATGAGGGATCTATAAAATCAGCAAACAGCATGGAAGCCATGAGGGATGAATAATCAGCAACAGTCTGGAAGTCATGAAGAATGAATAAAAAGTAAACGGCATGGAAGCCATGAGGGATAAATTATAAATAAACTGTGTGGAAGCCATGAGGGACAAATAATCAGCAAACAACATGGAAGACAAAAGGGATGAACAATAAGTAAACTGCGGAAGCAATGAGGGATAAATAATAAGTAAACAGTCCGGAAGCCATGAAGGCTGAGTAATTCATAAACAACATGGAAGCCACAAGGGATGAGTAATCAGCAAACAGCATGGAAACCGTGAAGGATAAATAATCCACAAATAACATGGAAGACAAGAGGGATGATTGAGTGCTCAGCAAACAACATGGAACCCATGGGAGAGGAATAATCCACAAATAAAGTGGAAACTATGATGGATAAATAATCCACTATCAGCCTGGAAGTCATAAGGGATAATTAATTCACAAACAGCATGGAAGCCATGAGATAGAAATAATTCACAGATAGAGTGGAAGTTGTGCATATTCAGTTCACAAAAGTTACGGAAGTCATTGATGCAGTAGATCTGTGGTCCCACTTCATCCCCAACTTGTGTCACAAAATTAAATCCACAGTTAATGAGGAAATCATAAGGGGAAGCTGGAGAGACTGGAGAAGCAATAGATCTGTAACCCCAGCTTATTCCAGCATCTGCCCTGAGACTGGCAGCTTGTGCCTGTTGTTAACTCGTTCCATATCAGTCCCTGATTTTTCCGTATATTTACCTAAATTTAAGACAACAATTGCACATCTAAATTCTTCATGAAAAGAGCTTTCATTCAAGTACCAACATGCCTATAGTCTTATAATAAAGTCAGTGGTTCTGGCACAGACCAGTGCCTGTCACCATAGTATGGAATGAGTTAACTGAGGGTGTTGACTGGTGCCTATGTAAATGTACAATCTGTCATGTGTGGCTCTGCTGTTACATGACCCAGTAACGTTTTAGCCTTCCATGCAAATGCTTTTTGTTTGTCTGTGACTGATGATGTGAGATTGCCGTGTGGTTTATTGGCTCTTGTAATGATAGATTGATAATTCCATGTGTTTTTGTGATTTTTTCATGATTTCTTTAAGCCTTTTCATGCCAGCCACACAGAATCCTAAAGTACCAGCCGAAAGGCACTAACTTCTCTGTATTATATGAGAATGAATGCTGTTCCTTCAAAGAAATGTTCAAATGTTCATTATGCTTCTCCTCCAAGGAAACTGCAGACTCTCTGGTGGTTGCTAAGGTAAAACTTGGCATGGAATGCTTGTTGACAAGTGGAAGAGGCCAAAGGAAGGGCCTCGAGGCCAAACATGAACTGTAAATACCATCAGATATCAAAACCTACATGTATGAACAGCCACCTCAAATATTCCTTAACTATCACATTTTTAAATACCGTCGGGCATCAAAACCTACCACATGTATTGACAACCGTCTCATATATTCCCAAGTTATCCACACATCTGTTTGTTTTGAATGGACCAGTTTTACAACCACCCCACATATTCTGGAATATAGACCTAAAATTTCATCAGGGACTTGGTTGAACTGTTTGCCTGCTTGTGGCTTTCATAGGTGAAGAAAGACGGGCACATTGTGTAAAAATGTAAGCAAATTTCCATGGAAAATAATAGCAAAGACTTTACTACTCATGTAGGAGTCATTGAGGGTGTATCCCTGGATCAGGAATTTCCCCTGACTGTGGCCATTAGGAGAGGGTCAAGGGCAATCCCATTAGGCTTAGGTCAAGGGTTATCCCATTAGGCTGAGGTCAAGGGCAATCCTCATTCCGCATGGATGTGCTACCAATGACTCGTGGATGAGTTGTAAAGTCTGTATCCATAACCAAGGCACGGCTTAGATCAAGGACAATTCTCAACCCATGGATGTGCCTACAGTGACTCATGGACAAGTTGTAAAGTCCACGTCAATAATCAAAGTACTCCGCCAAAATACTTGGCACTCCTGAATGTTTCCTGGCTGGCAACACAATAATACGCCTGTCAGCCAGCTCTCGTATTTAACATTGTACCAAGATGTTTCCAACAGTCATTTAAAATTGATAAAGCTAGGTCAAAAACACCTCGGCAGAATTGGCTTTGATGACGGGAAAATCACTGTCAATAAAATGATTTAAGATTCATTACAGTAGCAAGACTGTAAAGGGAATGTGGAGTTTATGTTGCAATAGCAGACAGCATTAAGAAGCTGCAGACTATAAGGCTGGTATCTCAAGATAATAAAGTTGACTAGACACGTCCTCATTAACACAAATCACCATCTCCATGGACAAAAATAATCAGTTAAAAAAATTGATAGATGCAAATGTTGGCAAATTAACTGAATGCAATAAATGGAGAGCTTTGGTAAAAACAAGAAGTGAGGTTACCGTAGTCAATCTGTTCCCACTATAAATAAAAGAATGCCACCCAAAAAAAGTTGAGGACGCGTTGATAGAAGCAGGTGCTAGTCTGACAAATAGCAGCTGTCACCTGACTCCTCGTTATACCTCTTGTGGCTCCAGTCAGCTAGAGTCAACAGCTTTCATAGCCACACTGGGCAAGATGTTGACTGGGGACTACTGTCACCTGACTCCTCGTTATACCTCTTGTGGCTCCAGTTAGCTAGAGTCAACAGCTTTCATAGCCACACTGGGCAAGATGTTGACTGGGGACTACTATCTTGGTACTCTTCATTATGCCTCCTATGGCTACAGCTAGCAAGTCAACATTTTCATCACCACACTGGTTTGCCAGGGCAAGATGTTGACTTGGGACTACGACATGTATGTGACACTCTTGATTATACATGTAGGTCCCATAGCTACACTTGTCCAGAATCAACAGTTTTCATCACCACACTGCTTTGCCCGGGCAAGATGTTGGTTTAGAACTACTAACTTTGTCATCTTCATTCTGACTAATACATCTTGAAATGATAATGTGAAGGGGACAAAATCAAAGACTAATATCTGTTTAAATGTACCAGTTGTTGGAGACTGGTTGAACAGAGAAGTGTAAGTCTTTTGCCAACACTGTGGAATGAACACTTGTGTTTGTAGCTCAGCTGACTTGATTGAATGCCTGGGATTAGTGGGTGATATGTTTTATCCATTCTTTATCTGTCCTTCAGCCAGTCACAAGTCTACTTTGCTAAAGGGGCTGGCTGAATGTACATTAATTTCAGTGTTTTTCAAAAATTGTCTATTTGGTTGCTTCTATTTCCTGAGTTTTAAGTAACTTGAAAATTTATTGAGAACATCTTTAAAGTGCTTCTTCTCCAAAACTACATGGCTAATTGCTTTGAAATTGCATTGGAGCACTTCTGGGTACCAAAGGACTATAATTTCCTCTATAGATGGTGCAATTGCTGATGAATTTTTGTCTCCCCAGCGTTAGCTGTTGGCTAGACCAAGTACTCACTGCCCATCTATCTGACTGTCCATCCATTCCATCTGTGAACTAAAACTGTGGAGTGGCATTATTTCATTCAATGGACTAGGTAGGGCTTTCATGCTTTGGTGGATGATTTATAGTGATCATCACTAGGAATGCCTGCCATCGCTGTTGCTGTTCATTGAGCATGCTAAGCTTGAACGGAAAATTTGGAGTGACATTTTCTCTTAAACTGGAAAAGTGAGGCATTGATATTGGGCAAGATGATCCATAACAATCACCTCTAGAGATGAAGTAAGATTTGCAAATTACATGCAAATGTCACCTCTAAAGGTCAAAGGTCAAGGACATTTGGCCATCTGAAATGTTCATCTGGTCAAAATTCAGGCAATTTTCATCTTGTTTCAATCATGGTGGGCTCAAATTGTAAAAATTGTAACAATACACATCTTTGTAATTTTCAGGAGACCATCAAAGGTCAAAGTCGTTTGCCCATTTGAAACATTCACAAAGCCAGCAATTTTCACATTTTAGCTTATACCCTCTTAATGGTGCATCCTAGGCCCAAGGTTACCATTAAACATGAATAGGAAAGTACCTATGGGATTTCTATTTGTATTGTTTATTTTAAACCTGACTGACCTTGAAAGGTCAAACTGCATACATTCCTGTTGATTACTGTGTAAGTCAATGGGGATTGCTATGCTAATTCACATTTTCAACTTCTTCTCCAAGCCAATTGGCCAGATTCACTTCAAACTTAGTGGGGATGTACGTTGGGTTAGTATCTACCCACTGTGTTCAAATGGTCATGCTCCAATGGCTTTTGAATTTTTAATGTGTTGTTGTTGTTTTTTTTTGGGGGGGGTGGGAGGTTAATTTTTGCATTCCTGTTGATTATTATATAAGGCAATGGGGTCTGCAATGGAAGTTCACATTTTGGCCATTTCAAAATAGTAAGCCAGATTCACTTGAAACCTTTGATACAGATACTCTATATATTTTAGGATTTTTTTCATATATTTGTGGATGATCTTCAGGTCATAGATCAAGGTGACAATGCCTTGCAAAATGAAATGGTTTCCCTGCCACATCTTCAAATGGGTATGATTGAAATCCATTAAACTTGGTAATTATGTACCAAGGTGAGGCTTCCCTTAAATTGGTTAAGAGGGGACTTCGAGGTCAAAGGTCAAGGCCAAACTTTCTGCAGAACAATGGTGGTCCTCTAAGAGGAATGGCCTCTTGTGAGAGGTGCCTGCTCGGGGGATGAATGTTTTTTGAATGAAAAACTTGTTTCTAGTTATTTTTTGTTCCTCGTTCCAAAGTGTGTGTGTGTGTGTGTGTGTATCTACGTGTATTTCACTGCTAAACTTAAACCTGGTATTTTAAGCTGTGATTTGTATGATCATGTTATATACTTTATTGGCCATTTTGGTTTAAAAAAGTGGTATATTCTCAGTGAATATATTGAGATTCATTTCATACATGTACATTCAACATCTACATATACTAAATACCATTATGCCCCCTGGGCATGGCTGTGGTTGTGTGTTGCAGTATCTTTTAATTACTCCCAAATCACAGGCTGCACTGTCTTCATACATGGT
The DNA here is from genome assembly GCA_964020975.1 of Hermodice carunculata. Classification (NCBI taxonomy): domain Eukaryota; kingdom Metazoa; phylum Annelida; class Polychaeta; order Eunicida; family Amphinomidae; genus Hermodice; species Hermodice carunculata. The sequence continues at coordinate 47,156,799 of OZ026616.1, read as the reverse complement.
GGGGTGGACTTATGTCCACATCGTGTGGGTAGAGAGATACTTGTAAAATCCTCCTTGGAGTCTTTACTGACTTGAGGACCCCTTCTACATTCCTGGCATGTGTAACAAAACTTTCGTCTTATTAGTTGATAAAGTATGTGATAGTTGATTCTGAAACAACAATGGTTAAATGAAGAAAGTTGTAGAAGCCGAAGATGGGAGTAGATTCATTAGTGTGGAGAGCAGATGTCGTGCCGGCTGAACCTCTCCACCTGACTGATCAGGATTCGTAGACTCGCGTGTGTCACCTACCAGCAACTCTCCTGATTAAAAGTCCGAGAAGGACTCTTAATTAAATTCTGTCCAATACCCAGATAGCTTGTAAAATAACCAGACCAGAGGATGAGTGACTGTCAAATGAGCAGAGCATCTGATTGATTGAGACGGCTGCCAGGGGTCAAAAGTCGGTCATGATGACAGCAAAGGAAAACTGAAAGTTTAATGGCTCGTCCAAAGAGAAAATGGAGAAGTGTAAGGGTTTGACTTGATAGTGTGTGCGCTGTGTTTAACCATGTAGGGCCACATGCCTGTGTAGCAGTGCTCAGTGTTGTCCTATTAGTACTACAGATTATGAGCAAGTATTTGATCTGAAATTACGGTGTTGGTTTTTTATTTTGTCATGAAGTATACTATCGTGTCAGTCAGGAGTCTGTTTGTCCACATGCATCAAGCTGGTGTCACATGTATGCCTGTCATGGCCAATCAGCTTGGAGAGGAACCCCCCAGGACTGGTCTTTCTGACGGTTAAGTCTGTATATAATTCTAAAGCATTTGGGAGGAACGGCAAGTGGGTGATCCCTAGGACTGGTCTATCAAGACAGGGGTAAGCGTGTGCGAGGAGGCTACACGAAGCCTCCTTGGTGTGTATAACTCTTAACTCATTCCATACCAGTACCTGATATTTACGTATATTTACCCAGATTTAAGATGGCAATTGCAAATTTAAATTCTTCATGAAAAGAGCTTTCATTCAAGTACCAACATGCCTATAGTCTTCAGGCAGTGCCATAACCACTGACCAAGGCCTGTGACCATAGTGTGGAATGAGTTAAAGCATGGCTATATAATACCATCCTGTCACTGTTGTGTGCAAATTTACAGTCCACCTTTCTCTTCTAACATATTCGTAGGACACGTGTGTTGTCCAAGGCCTAAAGGGTGGCCTTAAACCCCACAAAGGGCCAGCTGGTATTACTGTCCAGGCTGCGTCTTTTACTGTGTGACCCCATAAGGTTGACATTTACCCTACACAGAGTTGATCAGTACCACTGGTGTGTACACCTAACACTGAGCTAATCCCACTGTCTGGCAAAGAGACTCACCAGGACACATACATGTACATTGCCACATGGGTAGAATGCCAGAGTGGAATATCCTGGGAGAACAATGCAGTTTAATAGTGCGCTGGACATTAACTGGGGAGTTTATATCATTTGGTGTCAGTTATTGTGAAAAAGGGATTTTACATCAAGTTTGTATGTCTATGTTGTTTTCTATAGACTGAGGGCGGTTTTGTTTGTTTATGTCATTAATAGTGACTGATGACTGGCAAACAAAGTTGCAAAAATGAAGAAAAAAAGCCAAATCATGTTAGAAATGTCGCTAGTCTCAGCCACTTTAGATAGATAATCTGTGGAGTGGCAACCGCTGGAACTGCATGTCTCGTAGATAGGTGCCTGTGTAGTATACATAACTCATCTGGGGCTATCTGTGCAGCTGCATGTCCTGCAGATAGGTGTCTTTGTAGTATAATTTATCAGGAGCTGTGTGTGGCACTGCCTGTCCTCTAGATGGCGTCTTTGTAGTATAACTCTTGGGACCTGTCCATGCACAAGTTGCTGGTTAGCTTTTGATGTGTGCAGCGCTATGTGTCGCCATAAAGGACATCTGAAGCCACTGGTTCAACTCTTTCAGTACCAGTCATGTCTAAAGTCGATCTACTAAAGTCAAACTAGTCTGAATTATCATTAGTCTCCCAGATGTGTATTCCTCGTAAAAAGACCTTTTATTCAATTACCAGCATGCCTCTAGTTCCAGAGAAAATATGTCTACAGCTTTTCGCGGTGCACATTGGGCCTAATGCGCCCAATGCGTGCCAAGAAAAGCTGTTGACTCAGTCCAAAATTTGGCACTTAAAGAGTTAATCCAGTTTACTGCAAGTTTGTGCATAGTTTTAATTTTTACATCATATCTATGTGGTATACTATGGACCCCATGTGTGTGAAACACAGCCCTTTACAGGTCATGCTTACTGTAGTTTATTACCGAGGCACTAGCTAACAGGTGCCCCGGTGTGTCATGTATTGTGCAGCATTTATCTTTGTATTGTTCTCATCTGTTTGTTATGTTTTGCATTATCAAATGTGACAGAACAGCTATCATACCCAATCTGGTAAGAACTCTCTTCCTGCTGTCCAACCAAATTTCCAAATAAAGTGTATAATCCTCACAAATTACATAAAATCAAGATTTGGTATATTGACTACCTTCAAAATTGACCATGCTGTAAGCAGCTGTAGGTTACACTTCTGTACATGAAATTTATGGTACTAGTTTATAATGTGTGTTTTAACTTGTACATGTATGTATTAGCAGGTAATGCATAATTTTAGCTTGTAGTACACGATTTAGCATATCATGTATGCTTTTAGCACATATTGTATGTTTTCAGCACATAATTTATATTTTCAGCACATAATGTATGTTTTCAGCACATGATGTATGTTTTCAGCACATAAAGTGTTTTCAGCACATAATGTTTGTTTTCAGCACATAATGTGTGTTTTCAGCACATAATGTTTGTTTTCAGCACATAATGTGTGTTTTCAGCACATAATGTGTATTTTCAGCATATGATGTATGTTTCTAGCATATAACAAATGTTTCCAGCACCTTTGTGTGTTATTTTAGCATATCCTGTGTGTTTTTACTGTATAATGTATGTGCAAACTGAGGATAGGCAAGGAATCCTCACATCCTGTCATGAAGACAAGATCAAACATGCAAAGATAATGAGCAAGTTACTTCTGCGGATGTTGTGCTAATACCTGTAAGAGTGTGTCTTTGAACTGTTGTTGAAATGGGGATGATTTGTTGGTGGAGATGACAATAGTGAGGTGTATCAGATAGCCATATCTCTGTGAGTGTTGTATAACATACACATGTCACTGCCCACATATGATGAAATATGAAAGCTATAAAATGCGCAGAGGTTCAAGTGGCTTGATAAAATTGATATTTTGTGTCACTAAACAAATTTTACTTTGATCAAGCAGATGTTACCACCAGTGTCATATATCATCATAGATTATGAAATAATAAGTATCTGTTGTTGTTCCTGATGGAGTTAATAAGGGGTCGTTTGAAGGTCATATTGCAAGGAGACTCCGTCTACATTAACTCTTCTTTGCTGTGTATATCAGCAACTCCGTTCTGAGTTGATAATGCTGTTTACAGTGGGACAAAGAAAGAGTGAGGAGTGGTACGGGAATTGTTCTCTTGGACAGAGTGGAGATAGCAATGGCTCAGCTATATTTCTATTATCCAAACACTGGTCTTCATGCAAGCAGGTGCTTCTTGTCAAAATTGCCATCAAAATAAGCCAATCAAGAACAAATCTGAGTGTCTTGGAAAGACAGAGTCTCCTTGGAGCATCACCACGGGTTATGGTTGCTCTCACACTGTGGCCATACTGCAAAAAGGGTTAATGTTTTGCCTTGCATATGTTGCCAGACAGGACATGACCCAGGCTATACACTGGAGCTACAATATACATGGACATTGTTACTAAAACCTGACAGCAATAGCGGTCAAGGCAAAGGTACTTTAAACACAGATTTCACTTCCATTGTTTTGCCTATTGTCATGATCCTGGCTGTATGCACTGGAGCTACAATATACATTCTTATTAAAATCTGACAGCAACAGCATTCAAGGCAAAATTACTTCATTTCATTTCCTTTATATCACCTATTTTCTCAATATTTGACTACCTTAAGGGTGCAATAAACTTTTATGGCATTTTACACAGAAAATACCTCTTTGCTCCAATATGCACCAGACTTCTCATTTGCGATCATATAAACTATATATTTTCGAAAGGTATACACTTGGATTAAGCAATAAAAATAATGAAATTTGCCAATTGCTTAGTTGAAAACTTTAATTTTACCTGTTTTTGCAAAAACAAAAACAAAAACAAAAAAAAAAAACAAACAAAAAAAAACAACAAAAAAAACAAAAAACAAAAACAAAAACAAAAAACAAAAAAAAAAAAAAACAAAAAAAAACAAAAAAAAAAAAAAAAAAAAAAAAAAAAAAACAAAGAAAGAACTAACACCAAAAATGGGAAACTTTATTTTCTTATAGGAAATGAAACAGTATACTTCTAGCAGCAAAACTGTATCTTAAATTTTGGATAAGGGTTTTAGTTCAAAATTTACATGATGCTCACATTAAGCTTAAATTTTAAATTGATAAAAATGATAAAATAACAATAAAATTTTAACTGAGCATAATTTAAGATGAGGTTTACGACAGTGTTATGTGTTCATTCATATCTGATTTTTTTTAAATGCTATTTTAAATTTGATGCAAAATTTTAGAATTAAAATTAGAATTTATTTACATCAATAGTGATACTAAAATGTTACACTCAATGCTAGACTCAAACTTCATGTCATGTTTTCTTTCACAAAATATATGCTTTGTAGGTTATTAAATTGTAACCATTGACAGAAATTAAACATTTATTTATGAGAGGCATAAAGTAGACCATGCCCATAATATGAACAGAATTACATAGTGACCCATGTCTGCAAGCTTTGATAAGCTCATCATTTAAAAGTTGTGACCCCTGCATGGGTCTCCATATGCCAAGCATATTCAATAGGTCATGCTTCACCGATTATATTATGTGTATCGCCCTTTCATGCAGTAACATCCATCACACCACCCAGGGCCTGGCAGGAGATCATTGTCACTGAGCCAGATACCCTGGCCAAAGAATAACTAAATGAAATTAATTCATTCATTCACTTGTTTTGTTAGTTGTTTTATTCACTTATTTATTTATTGTTTGTTTGTTTATTTTTTTGTAGAAAACTTAAAATATCTTATCTTCTAATACTGCTTGGCCATTTGCTTTGAAATATACTTGGCGTACTTCTGTTTACCTTTGGACTATAATTTATTCAACAGTTAGTGCATTGATTTTTCTTGTTTTTCTTCCTTTTTTTGTGTTGAACTTTTGTGTGTCTTGGTGATATTTGACTTTCTCTCCCTAATCACATGCAAGATTCATGTGGTATTTTTTTGTAAGAGCTTGCTTTTGAAAACCGAAAAATGTGACATCACAGTTTTTTTGCCATTTTGTTTGCTGTTCTATGTGAGAACTGGGCCACTTTTCTCACAGAACTTATATACACCTTGAAGAAAATGGTTCTACCAATAGTATCCAGATCAGCATTTATCTCTCAAGCAAGACAGTTTGAACATCTGCAGGTCACAAAATTAATCTTTAGTAAGTGCATTTTAATATTCAAGAACATCGCTGAGCCTCTTTAAATATGCAACGAGTCAACCCAAACAGAAATATACAGCGAAAAGTCATTGCTGCCCTCTCAATTAATTGACCAAGAGAAAATGAGTTGCATTAATGAGAAAAGTTACCCTCGAGCAGTTGTGGATAGAAACGGCAAGTGTGGGCCAGGATTAGCATCATGTACATGAGAAAAGCTGTCTGGCACTGTACGTAGAAGCGTAAAACCAAACTTTAGTAATACATGTACGTCTACAGAAAGAACTACTCGTACTGTGGCTGGTCTGACCACATGGCATATTAAGGGTTTGTGTTGGTGTTTTTGTAATCAATAGGCTCAGTGTATAGTCTGGATTATACAAACAAAGTTTTGGGAGTGGGCTGTTTTTGCTTTATCCAGCTGTCCAATTGTCTAATAGGAGATATGCATATTAAGTTCCCGCCCAAACTGCATACCTGATTGCCTAGTCTCACTTGGGGAGATATTGCGAGATACGGGTCGGTACTTGTGGGGACAAGTGGGATATTACTAGTATATGGAAATTTTTCTTATAAAGCTTTGGAAGTACTAGAAGAATACCAGTTTGGCATTTGTGAACTTAAATTTCTCAAAAAATTCTCATTTTGTGAGAAATGAACATATGGCCTGTCTGTGACAGTGATGCGACCTGCATGTCAAACCCTTGCTTTGTGGCAGGAAATTAATATGCATACTGCGTATTGTACTTTTAAACACTATTTCTTGACCTGATTACATTTTGGTGACCATGACCTCATTCCTAGGGTCACAGAACCCATGTGTGTACAGAGCAGGAAGGGAATCTCCAATCTGTCAGCAATGACTCTTGTAAGTTTTTTGGTATGCATGTACATGTAACTTGAAAGTATAATATAGGAGAGAAATTACAATTCCATTTTTGTTAGATCTCTGACAGTGTCATTAGCTGGTAGCTTATGACCTTCTGTATAGCTTGTTGGTCTATAGATAGTTTTATTTCAGACATGATACATGTACATGTATATACATTACCAGGTCCATATTTGAAATCAATTTAGACATGTAAGATGTGTGAATGATATTTAAAGTTCCAGAAGCAGGCATTTAAATTTCAATTGTGTTCCTGTCTAACATGTCAGCAAAGTATAGCCAAACAAATTGCCTTCAGTTTGGATGGAAGGCTTATTTATTCATGGTAGAAGGATAAAGGGAGCATGACTGCTAGTGTTCCGTTAAACATTGGTAGGCCTATTTATTTAAACCAGAGACATGAGGGAATGCAGATGTTTGTGCTCCTGTTGTTTGGTTGTTAATTTGTAGTGAGCTTCTTGTCTGACACGTGCAGTGATGTCGGGTACGTAGCAAGCTACATGTAGGTGCTGAGACTGTGTACATTAAATATCTAGGGGCTTTAAGACTTTGTGTACTAAGGATAAGCAGTGGTTAATTTGCTAATATATGTAGCATTTTGACATTTTCACATATTAAGGGAGCTCATCTCCTCATGAAATTGAGGCCAAATGGCTCAATTGAATGCAATCGGTGCATCCAATGTTTCTCTCTTTCTAAGCGTAGCAGCTTTGTTCAATCTGGTGAAGGAGGTTTTTGGATGATTCCAGAACGTGGACCTTTAGGTCAAGTCCACGGTGGTCTTGAAGGGCAGAATGCCTGCCCAAAGATTGCGAGTCCCTTTTGTTTCCAATATAGGGGAAATGTTCTTGTAGTCTTTCTCTAAGTGGGTGCAATGTTTGGCCCACATATTGCGCTTTGCAGATACATGTATTGCATATGAGGAGGTAAACTAGGTTTGAGTTCTCACAACAAATTTAGCCAGGAAGCACATAGGTTGCGCCTGTTTGTGTGCTCTTGAAAAAACATTGCACCCATCTACAGGTTCAGGTTCTGGAATACATCCAAACACCTTCACTACAGCGAACAAAATTGCTATGCCTATAAAGAGATAAACATTGGATGCACCAATTGCGTTCAATTGAGCCATTCAGCCTCAATTTCATGAGGAGGTGTGCTCATTTGCTCTGTCTAATGCTTAAACTGTTATATCGGGCTCATCTCCACATGAAACCGAGTACTTTTATTGTCCCAGTAATGCACAATAAAAAAATCCATAGATCAGAATATGTATAACCACAGCAGTACAAATGAGCATTTATCTGCAAGGCCCTGTGATAGGGCATCAGGTGCAAACACACATTCACCTAGTTAAACAATTCCATATTTTAGAAGTGGTTGACCTTAAACTTATAGTGTGTTCACTTTTTTTATATGGGAGGTAAACATTTCAAACATAAGGTTGAAACTTTGAGTTACCTGGTAACAAAACTGAAATATTGGCATCTATCTTAACTGCCCATGTCGAACATAGCAACACAATTGTTACCCCTCGATGTAAATATGGGGCGCCTCTGAGATCCCTGCCAGTGCCTAATGAGACCCAGATGGGTCAAAAAATATCGCACGTTTTCGCCATTGCCTCTGTTGTCACTTGCCTTGTTAAAATTTACTTTTTAGCCTTGGTGTGTGATAAAGCTTCATTTTCAGAAACCTGCATTTATGATGACCTACGCATGCACAGCTGAAGAGCCATGACTTTCCATCCCCGCTGCCCTTTCCCAGCCACAATATTGGGCTAGACTCGCTGCTTGAAGCACAAAAATGATCATTGTATTGTCAACAATCCAAGTACGCCAAACGTTAGCAAAAAATTAGTGAAGGAAATGCATGAGGAAGAAGTGAAATTGCAATTATTGTTATGGCGATACTGTTTGCGATGAATCGATACCTCAGACATCAGGCTTATTCTGCCTGTGCAATCTAGTGTATAATGGGGAACACTGAAGAAATGCCTCAGCTTTCCCGTTACTTCCCAAGTGTGGCCTATCAGAGTATGGGGGAAGCTGGGGCATTCCTTTACATGTCTACTTAATATGTGCGCATGGTAATGGCACACTTTTGTCTGTAGTGATTGGTGTCAATTCATGTGTTTTGGTTCTTTCCTGAAGGGTCGAAAGTTAACCATCCCAAATAGTAATAAAAAACAAAAACCAGAAGAAAAAAAAAACAGGTGCCAGGTACTCATACTATTTTGCCAAGTATCGTAAACATCCTTTTTCCCTCTTGAGAAATATAATGAAACAGTGTCACAAGTGTAGCTTGAACCTGTAGTGTATCTGATTTATTAAGTTTACAGCAAAGCAAGACTGTCTTATCATCACTTTTCAGCCAGATCCAGAGAAAGCAGAAAAAAAGGGAAACAAATAACAAAACCCCCAAACCCACACAAACCAATGGAAAACATAATGATAATAAATCCCATGAAGAAGCTCAGTTGAATTTACAAAATGCTAACGCAAAAGAATTCCTATGAATAGCATTGGTGTCCTTGACCTTATCCGGAGTCAGAAGGCCTGTCATGGGTTGCTCACAAGTTATCTAGTGTTTTTTATTGTAGTGGGAACCTCGATCAGACTCTTTGAGCTCATTCATGATTGACTTTGGCATTGGCCCCTATTTCCTTTTATTTGGTCTTGGCATGTTGATTTTTTTCTTCTCAGATGTAGCTAGCGTCGGAACAGTGGAACACAAATTCGGATAGGTCCAGTTGTTACTATAGCGGCCTCTTTTCTTTGGCCCATCATCAGCCTGTGTTAACCCCAGAATGAAGGTGTCAATCATCCTCATAAGCTTGCCATAGAAGGCATGGCAAATCATCAGACTGGTGAGGAAACCAGTCTTCAGTGTGCACGTGTGATTTGGACACTGAACTTGAATTTTCTTCATAAAAAGTGTCCTTTTCAAGTTTGGTCAATAAATTATTTCACAGTTGTCAACAAAGATACGACTCTTTCAGATTACGGATTTGCCACACATGGAAAACAATGAATGAGGCTTGTAGCTTTAGCAAAGGCAGTTTGACCTGTGAACTCCTTTTTCTAACAACCGGAATCACCAGAACATATCAGACAATTTCATTTTCGTCTGCCACAGTTTTGCTTGAAAAAATATCTAGTTTTCGCAAATGCCTTCCCAGTGAGTTGATCTAAAAAAAAGGGTGTCCCAGGTTTTTTGTATGATGCGTAGTTTCTTCACAATGTGTGTGGCAAGTTGAAGTCCTTTGGTCTGTCAATGGAGTATCATCATTTCAACTTCAAACCTCCATAGCTCATGAATGGCATAAGACATGGGAAAAACAAAACATGTCTGTGAAAATAGGTGTCAGAAGATAAATTTTTCGAAGAAATGATTTTGATGGTACCAAAAATGGAAAAGTTGAATTTACAATATTGAAAAAAAGAAGTTTTGTATTAAATTTGTACAATTGCTCTACAAACACATAACATACATGCACACAATAAAGTAAGATCTCTCGACAGCAGTTCCGTGTTCGGGTGGCAGGCTTCGGCAGCCAGCAGCACAAAGGATTGGCCAGAGGCACACAGCCTTAGTCAGGGGCACTGTCACTGACTAAGGCTGTCTAACACTGGCTGCCATTGAAATCCAATTGACACCTTGGAGCTCAGCGACAGACAGTGTCAGTGGGCGGTAGACTGTGTTAGCCAGCAGCAGGGATCCTTTTGCTGCTGTCTGTCGCTCACTAACGCTCTGTGCCACTGGCTGCTGCTCTGTCCTACTGAGAGCATTGTGTAATGTGTAAAATATAAATCCAGAGGAACAGGGTGGAAAGGGATCAATGTCTAGTTGGTCAGTAATGCACATAACACCCCAATTTACTTTCTTTCACGCATTTCAATCCGTTTCTTCACTTACTGTAAATTGCTTTATTTTCGCTGTTGTGTGAAATCCACTAATTTATAAATACTGTGAAAATCTGGAAGAATTTGGTCCTGAATCAGACATGAATCGTTGCTACTAGTACTACATTACTGCAGATGGAGTCAGAGAATTGCCAGCACAAATGACAACATGTATCAAGCCTGCAATGATGAAGAGACATTGCAAACATGTCATATTTACATTTTATTCTAGCTCACACTTGTTAAAAGAAAAAATACAATGTACATAAACATATACCGTGGTTGTCACATTGTAATTCACGGGTAGGCCTAATGTCAGAACATTCCTTTCGTTGTACTTAATTGGCACAGGCCAATCTTTGTGAGAACTCACCACTAATGTGGAACATACACATTTAACACTGTGCAGTCCATTGATAGTCACCACAAGACCGTCATGAAGCAGGTCATTGAACTCTTAAACTGGAATTCAAACAATGAACTGAAAAAATACTAGCAATAATGTTTGTTGACCAGCATTGGGTAATCACACTTTGTGTCCATTTCAAGTTTGTTCCAAATCAATATCCAGTACGGTTATAATACAGTGAAAACTCGTTGTAATGACACCATCTGTTCCCTAAGAAATGTGTCAGATAACTGAATATGTCAGATAAATGAACCGAATAACAAAGAAAATAAATTTTTTCCAGGAAAATTTGTGTCATTGTATTGAATATGTCATATATATGCATGTCATTATGATGATGTTCCACTGTAGTACATCAGGGTTCGCATCAAATTATGCTTTAAACTGTCTACAATAATCCAGCCTTGGAAATCTGTCCATAATCAGGCCTGGTTTGTGTTCAACAGCAGTGCAGGCTGTCATTAGCCACTGGACAAGGATTGGTTTCACACAAGACAAATGCAAGTCAACAGTTACACATGACAGTTGTCAGTTTCGCCAGTCTCACCTTCTTGTGCTTTGATTTGTATCATGACTTCACGAGCCTACTAATTGTGAAAACATTTCTTCAATTTGTCTTGGAAAAAATTATTCACTGTTAAGTCTAGCAGGTGAGGTCTATCAGTGCAACAAGCTGGCACATGCACGTAACTGATCCCATTCTTGATCAACTTTTCTTAGAATTTGTCTGTGCGATGAGCCTTGAAATGGTCCAGGATCACAAGTGCCTGCTGATGAACTTGACCAGTTTTCTGAGGGTATATCCCTGTTGTATGGCTACAGAACATTGTCAATATACAGTAGCGTTGAGTCAGTATTGCTCCAACGGGAATCTGTAAAGGTAATATGCCACCTTGTGGGAAAATCAACACCTTGAGGAATTAGCATGTGGTAGTGCTGGCATATACATGTATCACCTGCGTTGGAAGCAAGTGGCCTGTTTTTGCAACTGTCAACACTGCTGTGATTTTTTTGTTTGTCATCTATGATCCCTGTGATGCAAACTTGATGGGCGCCCTCCTGCTCTGTAGTCCACTCACCACCGGGAAATAAACTACACCTGGTTTGGTCCTTGTTGAGGATAAGTTAATCAGTAATATGGTATTCCACCACTTGTTTATGCACACTCTAAAGAAAATTTTCTTATACTGCATCAAAATCCGCAGGCAATTTCTTGCCATATATGTATGTATATATTCATATGTATACATATCGTATATGAGGTGCATTTCACATTTTCGGCCAAGTGATTGATGCCAAAGGTTGCTGGTTCAAGACCCGTCCATTCCATGGTCATAAAACCCACACATGTGTGTGTGTGTGTGTGTGTGTGTGTGTGTGTGTGTGTGTGTGTGTGTGTGTGTGTGTGTGTGTGTGTGTGTGTGTGTGTGTGTGTGTGTGTGTGTGTGTGTGTGTGTGTGTGTGTGTGTGTGTGTGTGTGTGTGTGTGTATATATTATTTTCAGAAAGAGCTGGACTAGAACCTGCAACCTTTGGCACCAGTCGCCTTGCTGAAATGGGAAATGCACATATCCTCTTGGTCAAATCCCCATTCTTAAAAAGAATGCTTCAATGGAGGTAGTTACATGTATGTGCGAGTGTCATATATCAACACGGTTATGCAGTATATTTACTGAGATGGCATTTATATCCAGAATCAGGAGCTTTTGTCCACCAGCATTAAGAAAATGCCGAAAATATACATTTTATGTTTGGAATGAGCGAGACTATATATATATATATATATATATATATATATATATATATATATATATATATATATATATATATATACACACACATTTATATACATATACATATATATATATATATATGTATATATATATACATATACATATATGTATATGTATATGTGTGTATATATATATATATATATATATATATATATATATATATATATATATATATATACACACAGATATATATATACACACACAGATATATATAGATTATCATATAGCCCAAGTGGAACAGATATCACTGATGCAAATTTATATTATACTTGCCCAGTACTAGGGTGGCTGCTGACTGTGTGGACACTGTTGTGAGCAGCTGTCTGCTCTTTTGTGTCCACATTTCTCAGTCAGCAGCCAACCTGTAGGTACATTTTGTAAACTTCCTGAAGAATAAGGTCTCATACACACATGTGCATTTAGAAACTACAGCTGTTCATTTTCTTTGCAGTGATTCAGGAATGACAAGCTAATGTCAACCTAACAAGCTGGTTCTTAACTAAAATATTTTCAGTCTTCTAGAATATTAAAGTGATCTGGTTCAGCTCCAGGCAACAGTTGTAGTTCAGGGCCAGAATTTTGCAAAATTTTGTGGGAATCTATTTGGATTTTTGTCAATTAGTTTTCTTTTTAAACTCAGACAAGTTTAGGAGAATCTTTACAAGAATGGATTCTCGGATTCTTGCCAAAATTCTGGCCTGTGGTTGCAACCAAACTGTTGGAGGAAGCCCTTGAACCTCATGTTGCAAAACTCCCTCAACCAAACCAAAAACCTACATTCATTAAATGTACATTTAGTCCAGTTTTGAACTTCAGTATATTCACTATTCTGAAAAATACAAACAAAAGCTTGTGGTTTAGCTGTTATTTTTGTTCTCCGTGTGCTTCACTTTTCCCATATTTCTTGCAATGGGAGCCACATGTGCTAATTCCTAAGTATATCCCGTTCAAACAGAGTTGTCTGCCTCTAATTCCTGTTTAAATGCAAGAGTCATGAGAGTCAAAGTGAATTAATAGGCATGAATAATTGAAGATTCAAGTTATTAGATGAATATAGGTGAGCAAATGGATCAAAACCAGTGAAAGAAAGTAAGCTGGCCTGTTATGTGCACTTACTGGACAGCTAGATATTGATGCCTTTCCACCTTGTTTACCTGGATTCATATTTTACATGTTACACCATGCACTTAGTAGGACAGAGCAGCAGCCAGCGGTACAGAGCATTAGCAAGCAGCAGAAAGCAGCAGACAGCAGCAGAAAGCAGTCACAATCGGCAGTGCCATTGACTAATGCTGTGTTCCACTGGCTGTCACCCAAAGGTAGAATCTGCTGTCGAGAGATTTGACTAGTGATAACATGTGATTGACAACTGTGTCAATTGATTCCTTGGGAAGTTTACTTTTCAGAAATGTATACTTTATGGAGGTAAATATGAGCTATGCTGTATTTATTTCCCTTTTTGTAGAAGATATAGCTTAACCTGTGCTTATCCTTAAATACATGTGTGCTTGTCCTTAAATACATAAGTGATGAGACTGTCTATATCAAACATATGGGTGCTGTAAATTAAATATTGATGGGCAGAGACTGTGTATATTAAATATCTGGGGGCTTAGACAGAGTATATTAGATATCTAGGTGCTGAGACTGCAAATGAAATATTGAAGTGCTGCTGAGACGGTGTATAATTTTATCAAATATCTGTGGGCGTAGACTGAGTATATTAAACATATGTATCTGTTGAGACTGTGCACATTGAATAACTTAGTGCTGCGTATTAATATTGGTTTAAACTTATTTTATTTCACAATTCCCATGATACAGTAAGTTCTATACATGTATAAACTATGATGGGGAAAAAGGGTAACACCCTTCACAAATCCCTCTTGTGTAAAAAGGATGAGGAATAAAAAAAAATGATACAGGACACGCAGACCTTGTACAATGGCACACATAAAAGAAAGAGGAGATGAGAAGGAAGCATGAAGAAGACCAGAAGGATAAGTTAAAAAAGAAAGAAGGAAGGAAGAAAGAAAAAAAGAGAAAGTATAAGGAAAGGAAGGAAGGAAGAGAGAGAGAGAGAGAGAGAGAGAGAGAGAGAGAGAGAGAGAGAGAGAGAGAGAGAGAGAGAGAGAGAGAGAGAGAGAGAGAGAGAGAGAGAGAGAGAGAGAGAGAGAGAGAGAGAGAGAGAGAGAGAGAGAGAGAGAGAGAGAGAGAGAGAGAGAGAGAGAGAGAGAGAGAGAGAGAGAGAGAGAGAGAGAGAGAGAGAGAGCAATAATGGCAATAGTAAGTAGGTCTAGTAGTAACTTTTGGATTTATTGTTGCTGTCAGAGCAAAAGGTTGTATGTGGCACAGTGGTACCTGCTGTATGTTACCACTGCCATGAGCAACCACACTGCTTTTTGTGGTCACATTAATGGGACCTAAGAGTCCATTTCTTTGTAAGTTTACCTGTAGTGACAGGTCACCTGCTGTATGTGGTCACTTTTTCTTGGCAGAAGGGGTGACCACATAAGCAGGTTTTACTGTATTTGGGTAAAATGAGTTCAGGTTAGATTATGATGCATGTGAATGGTTCATGTCATCTGACCTTAGTTGTGACCTTCAAACATGTATATTTAAGGTCATATGTTTTTTAATCTTGCAAATATTCATATGTATTTTTTTTTCTCACTGAAAAAGGCTGCATGTTTTTAAAACTGACAATTTGGTAAATAATGTTTGTTTTGTTATTAAGAGTTATATACAGGTGTGCATTTCTTGATAATTACACCTCCTTCAATTTTGTTTTATTTCTGGAAAGAAAATATTAACCGTTAGCTTTTTTGAATTAAGCCAAAACTACAGCCTAATTACATAAGACATTTGGCTATGACAGTGTTCCCAACATTTCTGTCAGAAAAATGTAGGACCTTTTGTTTTTTTGGCTCTGACTCAAAAGTCCAGTCCAAAAACATATGCCATTTTGCTCTGACAGTGACGCTACATACATAGAAGGGTTCAATTAGCCAATATCAGTTTTTTAAATCTACTATTGGAGGCAATGTGCACGTAGTCATGTAGGCCAACTGCCTCTAAAATGTTGTTATTTTCTAAAAGGGAACAATCTTCTGAGTAATAGAGTGCACAGTCTGTACATTAAATCGGACAAAATTTGAAGCTAAAGAGTGTAATCTAGACCTCAAGGCAGTGCATTTGGGACAGGCAAAGAAAAAATGCCAGGTATCCTCAACAGCTGAGCCACATGAGCAGGTGCCCGAGTCCCTGACACCAAGGATGGTAATTTAGTTGGCTGCACCCCAAGTACCAGCCAGTGTGCTGCACAGCTATGAATCATTCACTGTAATTGAGCAGTTCAGGAAACTTAATAGGTCTGGCTATTGGTTGAAGCAATTATGATCTGAATTATTAGACGGATGATGCATAGAGTGTCTCAGAGGGAAGTTCATTCCACAAAAGAACTGTACCTGGAAAAAAAGATGTGTCAAAGAGTTCAGTTCAAGCCTGGAAGTGTGGATATATGTAATCTTTGATAAGTATTGTGGCAGGCTGTATCAATTTGGAGAGTTGAGGGAATAATAGAGCACAATAAATCAGGAACCAGTTCATTAGTTATCTTACATTTATGTATAGAAGAGTTAAATTATTAATTTCGCTGCACCAAGCGATGCATGGTGTGCCAGCCTATTTCTTTATACAGTTTGGCCATCCTGTGCTTGCATTGCTGCTGTAACAATATGATGAGTAGCATTAAGTAGGACACTTTGGAGCTTGTTGGCATCATCGACCATTCGTGTTCATCTGGTACACGCTGGGCTACTGTACTCATGTATAGGCCTAATGAAAGATACCTAGGTTGTTTCCAAAGTTTTCCTATCAAGAGTAAATTTCGGACACTTCATGTGTTGATCGGTTTGCTTTGTTCGTGATGTCATTCATACAGTCAAACCATCTTGGTTGTGAGTGTAAGGTGGTTCCCAGGTATTTGTGATGGGTTACATCTTGAAGAACATGGTTCTGGAAAAACAATTTTGGGTGTTTTATAGTGGTCAGTTTGCAGCAGATATGCACAGAATCAATTTTGCAGCATTAAGTGTAACTAACTAGTCATTAGACCACTGATGAAGAGATGAGATGTCACAGTTAATAGATTCAGCACAGGAGTTTAGGTCAAGATTCAAGTGGAGTGTTATGTCATCAGAAAACAACAAGCAGATTACCCGATAACTTGTTTTCTCCCATCTAAATACATGTATAAGACCAGAATAGCATTCTTTGTCAAAGGTCTTGCTGATGTTAAGGAAAACAATACACAGTTCCTTTGATTGATCAACAGCAAGACACAATTCATTGTACAGGTTAAGTTGTTAGTTAATAGTGGAATCACCCAGGAAAAAAAACAGGCTGATGAGTGAAAATCACAAGATTTTCCATGAAGAAATTAAACACCTACTTCACCAATTTTCTCAAGCACTTTTGTGGTGCAACTAAGCAAGAAGACAGGTATGTAATCACTGCAATTTTTTTCAGGTAGCCGAAGGGATATTAATGTCACGTTGAAGTAAACACCTGTTGACAATTTTCAGCTTGGAAAAATTCTCCAAAATTTGTTCACCACTGTGAAGATAAGGGATGGAAGAAGAGTGATTATGTTTCAAGCAGTGTTTGACGGCACACCAACAACTTTTATTTTGGAGAGTAGCAGTGTTAAAATTGGCATGTAGTTTTTCATTATGCCCTTTTTCAGCTAATTGAAGTTGGGATTGATAGTGGTTGCAAATCTGACAAAAAGAAGCCAACGGTTGGGCTTTATAGTTTTTTCCTTTTAGCGTCCGTGTAAAGACACTGAACTTGCCGCTTAAGAGATTGGAGGTGAGAGTTAAACCATGGGAGGTTAGGAGGTCTTACATCAACGACTTTATTTGGAAAAGAGTGGGCGGCACCATCGAGGAATAACTAGGACCATGAGTCACAGCACAAGTCCATATCAGTGGAAATAAAACAAGAATATCAGTCAAGTCCACTCACATGGGCTCTAAAAGCATCAAAATCACCCTCACCCTACTCGGAGATACATCTCATCTAGACTGGCCTTTTTTCCCAACAAAATAACAAATTGGATGCCACAACACAGTGATCTCTGTTTTAAATAGATGGAAGAACTCGGGTTTTATGAAGATAATTAATGATTTGTTGGTAAAGTGTGTGGGTGTATTCACATGCAGGGTAAGAAAATTACTTGCAACAAAATCTGAAGTTTTTATCTCTGCTGACCATAGATCATAGAGCTTATGCGATCACTCATGTCTGTCCGTCCATCCATAATCTTTTGCTTGTGAGCACAATGCAGTCCACAGTTTTTAAGATAGGCCCATATAACTTTCAGGACGTATCAAGTGTATGAAAGTCTAGTTCTATATTGGTGGTACCAACTGTAGTATTATATGACATATACATGTAGGTCAAAATGTGAAAATCGTATTATTATGACCACTCTAGCATCCTTAATGTCTGATAGATGTTAATGAAATTTAGTGGGACTGTGCAGGAGGTCAAAGTCTTGTATGTGATATTAGTGGCACCACTTAGACGGAAATTATGAGCCAAAATGGGTTGAAAGATGTAAAATTACATATCTCAAACAATAATTGAATAAGAGATGCCAAACTTAAAGGATATGTAGATAATATGCATTGTAGAACCACCCGGTCTTTATGTCATGGAAAATAGACAAACTAGTCTTGTTTTATGCTAAAATTAAAAGTTCATTTGCCTGTTTGCTCATGACAACAAACTTATCAGGGGTCAGAAAGCATTCTTTCCACCCATCCCTCCTAGCTCAACGTTTGATTTGTAAAACTCTAACAATTCTAATGAATCTACAAAATAAGCCAATGGGCATATTATCCTTGCTATCGCAAGCACCATCATAACACAGTCCCCATAATTAATGTGGGAAAATAATTCCAAAGAAAAAGGGGTTTCTTGGTCTCCTTCAGGAAGGGATACACAGCCTCCCTGCCACTAAGTTTCTGATCTGGAACATGTCCCCTGCCTGCATTTGTTTACAGAATCATCACAAACACATTGATCAACAAAATGATGACACCATTTACAGAGAACACCTCTCTCTGCACCAGTCCATGATGTAACTCCCATTACCATAGGACTTGTTATGCTTGGGTATATAAAGAACGGCCATGGCGGTTTGTACGTAACTCAGAAACAACTAGCGAATGTCCTGTCAGTTCCTGATGAGCCCCATTGGAGGCAAAACAATATTTAGCCATCAAAAATCAACAAAGCTTGTGTTTTTATACATGTATGTACTCTCTCTCCTTCATTCAACTTTTTCTGTTCTAAACATTAAACCAAGAACGCAGTCGACGTGGTATGTGCATATGTTAAAGCCAGGTTAGCAAGGAGCACAGTTCGACTCCTGAATGAAGTTAATTCAAAAGGGAGAGAGAGAGAGATTAAAAGGTACTAATATTGAAGTGCTGGGGCTGTGTTTATGTAATAATACTGTGATAGTCCTATAGTGGGCTATATATTTCCACCTTACACCTCATAAAAGCTATCATATAAATTGCAGTATTTGCTAAATGTGGCATAGCCAGGCCAAATGATTATGGTCCTGCAGGGAACGTACTGGATCAATGTGTATCTTACAATATACTACAGAAGGTGGCAAATATTAATTGTCCTTGGGAGATGCTGGCCAGGTTCAGCCAACTGGAGATGGCTGATTAAGGCCAAAGTGAATGAGATAGTGACCTGTGTGACCAGCAATGAAGCATCTGTGAAAGTGTGGCCAATCACTGGCATTAACTTTGTTACTTTTCATGGAGCCAAGTTTTCTTCAAACTTGCTGCTTTTTTTTTCCTGATGCCATTGGTCATTGAACACTAGGTTGTCTGCAAAGTCAATCTATATTTCTTTTGCCGTCGTTCATTCATGGCTACATGTACATGTGTGCATGTTGGCTGCAAATTTATGCTATATCTCTGATGACATTAAGTATATTGGTCATTCAATATTATGCTGCCTAGAAAGTCATGTTGCACTCCTGATGCCATTGGCCATTCCATGCTATGTTGCCTGCAAAGTCATGTATGTTGCCTGCCATTTCATGTTGTATTACTGATACCTTAGGTCGTTCAATACTACATGTATGTTGCCTGCCAATTCATGTTGCATTTCTGATGCCATAGGTCATTCAATACTATGTTGCCTGCCAAGTGAGTGTGCAGCTGTTCTGATGCTAGCTGCTGTTTGCCACTGCCAAATATGAATTATGGGCACATCGGCATTTGGATGAAAGTCCGGAATAATAATAACAATATGTGATTCTACTTGAATGTGTCATTGGATGTCACTATAGGCTATTGTGAATCTGATTGTATGTCAATGTAGGCTATTGTCAAAATGACTGTGTGTCGTTGAAGGCTATTGTCAGTCTGAATATACATCATGGGAGGCTATTGTCAGTCTGACTGTACATCATTGTAGGCTGTTGTCATTGGAGGATAAGATTGTCAGTCTGACTGTACATCATTGTAGGCTATTGTCATTGGAGGATAAGATTGTCAGTCTGACTGTACATCATTGTAGGCTATTGTCAATCTTCAGGAAATTTCTTTCCTGCTTGATGTTTCTGGCAAAAATGAAGTAGTTACTTGGATTGCATTAAAAAATATTTAATACATGTACACAAATGTTGTGACATATCAGAAGCTCATACCAGGAACGTGCTCAGTAAGTATGAGGGATTCAAAGAGGACCTTACTGGTGGTATGTCATTGTGTTGTAGATGTGATGCTTGCCATGGCTCCACTCTCAATGCTACCCATACAGCTATTTACTTAGCTCATATCATAGGTCTGTAAGCTTATCATGATTTCACGCTCATAAATTTCCTGTACAACTACTTATTTAGCACATTGTATGGTCTTGTAAGCTTGGCATGACTACACTCCCATAAACATGTATACCTGTACAACTGCTTATTTGGCTCTTATTATACATTTCCATGTATATGTACATTATACATGTAGGTCTGTAAGCTGGCCGTGACTTCTCTCTCACACGTACTTGTACATGTACCTGTACAACTACTTATTGAGCTCTTATTATAGGTCTGCAAGGTTGCCATGACTTCACTCTCATATATACCTGTATAACAGCTCATTTAGCTCTTATTATAGGCCTGTAAGCTCATAACTTCACTCATATATACCTGTACAACTACTTAATTAGTTCTCATTATAGGTCTGTAAGCTGATCATGACTTCACTCTGCTATATATATTTACAACTCTCTATTTACCTTTCACCTGTACGACTACTTATTTCACCTGTACTGTACGTCTGTGTGGCTCTCCATGGCTTCCCTGGCCCATGTTTAACTATCAATGTGGCTGTAAGTGGCAGACATAGCATATACCATTGGAGCTTTGGGAAATTAGCTCACTGACTTGTTGGAATCACCATTTACACCAAGAGAGTCCTAGGATTGGGACATGAAGAACTCTGAAGTCCAGCGTATAAACTTAATTGCTCACCAGTCTTTTATTCTTCCAGGAAGGTAGCCACATGGACATAGTACATTGTGTTTCTAGTAGCCTCTGGCATTTCCTATTGATCTCTTGCAGTCTCTGGTTGTCTCAGGTAGTCTCTGTTTTACTTCAAGTTACATTGGTGCTCATTGAGAAACCATTTCTGAGGTGAACAGTGCCTTACACATAAGAATACATGAAGTCAAACAATATGGGGGGTGGGTGGGGTGGATCCTGCCCCACTGTGGCAGGAAAATGCAACACAGGCACAGAAAAGTATGACAGCGAACTGTACAACAATGTACAACACATACATGTACATTTACTGTGGACAAATTTTGAACGATCTTTGAATGTCAGTAATGGTGGTGCTGACTTTTTAGCTCAGCTGACTTAGTCAGCTGAGCTTATGTGGTGGTTAGGCATCCATTATCTGTCCATCTGTCGTCTGTTATCTGTCGTCCATTGTCTGTCGGCATCCACAATTCACATTTTCAACTTCTCCAAAACTGCCAGCCAGATTCACTCCAAACTTGGTGGGGATGTACCTTGGGTAGGTGTCTGCCAAGTTTGTTCAAACTTTGAGGATACGTTTCTTATAGAAGGGTCAAACAAAGTTGTTCACTAGGTGGCACTGCTGTGGATTCCTGATTTTGAACGATATTTTGAATTCGGGTACTTGTTGGTAAATGCATCTTTCCCATTGATTACTGTGTAAGTCAATGGGCATTCTAATGCTAATTCACATTTTGGACTTCTCCGAAGAAACTGTCAATGAGATTGACTTCAAACTTAGTGGCAATGAACCTTTGGTGGGTCTCTAGCAAATTGTTCAAATGATCATGCTCCAGTGATTTTTGGATTTTTCATGATTTTTTTTGGGGGGGGGGGGAGGGGGCAGGAGGAATCTTTAAAAAAGTTTGCATAGGAAAGTTTAACATGGGGATTTCTTGTAATGGTTATAACTTAAATAGCTTTGGCCAGATTTGTGTCAAACTTGGTAGGCATGCACCTTTGACTAGTGTAGACTTAATTTATTCCATCCCTTGTTCACAGAACCACAAGTATGATGAATCTCTAGGTTAGCTGAGCATGGGTTGACACAGCCCTTTTGTTATTCTTAGTTCCAGTCGGTTTTTGATAAATGAACTACATGACTTTTTTAGAATACAAGGTGCTCTTGTGGAGATATATATATAATGCATCAAATTTCTGCTTATTTCAAGTTCTGCACATAGTGGGTCTATTTCTATTTTTGTAATAATGAAATATTTGTTGGGGTTTTTTTTTCAGAACACATGATACTCTTGTACAGACATAATGGGCCCATTGTCTATTTGTCTCAAAATCTAGACTACCTTTGTGATGAATGAAATATACCTTTTTTTTTCAGATCACAAGGTACTCTTTTGTAGCCATAATGAGTCCATTGTGTGTTTATTGGTTATTATAAGTGTGGTTATTGAAAGAGTAGAAAACTTATTCTTGGTGTCATTGTCAGTGCACTGCTCATTTCTATCCAAGTGTGTGGGTGAAAGTGGACCTGAATGGTGTGCATTGTCAATGAGCCACTCACCTGTAATATCAAAGGAGCTGTATTACCTGAGCTTGAAGTTGAAGCAGGGTGCTGTATTTCAAAATGTAGTCTGGTCTTAATTGTCATGTGGCACAGTGTTTTTATTCATAGACTTCGTTAGTCCATGGATAATTATTTGGTAAAAGAGTTTTCAACATTACTTTTTCGATGCTCATCTCCATTGAGAAATGACTGAAAATCTGATAGGTGTGATTAGAGTCTATACTATAATAGGTATTTTTTCCTTCTGTGTGTGTGCGTGCGTGCATGCGTGCGTGCGTGCGTGCGTGTGTGTGCAGGACTTTAAACTGTTTATGTGATGATCCTGTCACTGCAGTGTCTTATCAACATGGTAGTGTAGTAGCTCATTATGTCTGCATGGTCCTGTTTTATAGATGAACACCTGAATTCCACATGATTTTCCAAAAGCAAATTAATGCCATTTGTGTCACTCTTAATATTGTGACAGTTTATACCTGTGGTAATGGGATGCTACCATGTACATAGTCATGACTACACTACTGTGGCCATTGTCAAAGGCCAAGTCTCCATATCATTTATTTTATGAGGAATACTTTTACAAGTGTACTACTTATGTACATGTACATAGTGTCACCTTAGACTGTAGTAGTTTGGTGTCCATCAAGTCAATAAATTGTAGAAGGTAGTGCATGTAATGTCACCATTGTTTGTGAACTTGTTATATGGTGAACTTCTTATATCTTCTGAAATGTCTAAGGCAGCATAAATAGGACAGAACCTACACTTGGGAAAGCTGTTGACTCAGTCTAAACTTTGACACTTAAAGAGTTAACTTTCCCTTCAACTGAGTATACCTGAAATAAAACTTGTTTAAACCCCAAATTCCTTCAGTAGGAGAAAATAACGTATTTGACTTTGGAGCCTATGTTTTGCCCAGGTGATATGACAGCCCACACAGCTAGTCAGCTGTTGTTGCACACTCTCGTGGATCAGTGAAGATGTATTGACTTGGAATGAAGTATTTTATTGCACTTGTTGACTGTGGGCTGTCATGGGAGAAGTTGGCTTCATTGACTGGAAACGCTTGACGCCAGGGCTCTGCCTCCTCACTGTGATCACACTGGGGGCAGGACAAATTGAGTCCTGGGGCAAGGTGAATACCCACATTGACTAGTAAATAGTCTGTTTTATGGAAAAAAAATAATAAAGGACATTCACGCCACGGTTGTGTCTTGAGGACTGTGAAACATGTACATTGAACATTGTAGGCACAATGGCTGAGTGACACCACAATATAGAAGAGACTGAAAAAAAAAAAAAAAAAAAACAGATCTGGACTAGTGAGTCCACTGTTGAACTTTCATGTCCTGATGTCTTGCCTTGCTATTGGTGTAAATTGACAAACACTTAAAAACAGAAGAAAAAAAATGAAAAAAAAAAAAAAAAAAACCAGCTGAACTGGCGAGAGTGCCACGGTAAAGCTGCTGTGTCCTGATACCTTGCTTGTATGCCCATGTGTTATGCACTACCAAAACACTACATTTTGCCACAGATCTATATCAATGTACAGATCTATTTGTCACTGAGAAAGTGAAATGGAAATGATATTAACGAGCATAAAAAGATGCAAGGAAAACATAAAAAAATGTCCGTCATAGGATCACAGAATCTAGTGCAGCTTCAATTACTTCTCATGTTGATGCATATTTTCTTTTTCTCTCATGTGCCCCAGACCATGATCATTTATATCATGAAAGATGAAAACTTGTTAATTCATTGCAGAAAAAATACAGCAAAGTAGAAATGTAATTTATACATCTATGTCCCAAAAGTAAAAATCAGGTTTGGCAGATGACAGCTTTGTGCCGGCTGGTTTGATTTTAATGATGAGCTATTGTGGCAGTGTAACATGTAAGTGTAAGTGCCTCTTACAGTATTAACAGTGTCAGTTTGACAGATTTAAGTGGTCACATTTGAAAACAGAGAAAAGAAATATCTGTTAGCAACGAAAAAAAGAGGCAAAAGATGAAAACTAACAGCAGATGTTTCCTTTGTCAGTCCATGCAGTGCCTTATCTCTTCCTCCAGAAGTGTGTGATGATTTGAAGAACTGTTTATCACACTTCCATTTTTAGTCACTAATATCCCTCATCAGGCCAGAAGTAATGCCAGTGGACCCCAGGGGCAGCAGTCACTGACAGCAAGTGACAAGACCAGCTCATTTCTACGTGAAAGGGAAAGCAATGGACTTGTGTTGGCTGTTAAGGTGGTACAATAAGAGGCTCGTGGCCATGATACACAAACCAATGGTATCATAAATATGCATCAAGATCATGAACAGATAGAGGTGTGGTAGTGTCCATGACTAGAATAACCATGGATGGGATTGGGGTTGGTACAATCGCCAACATTTTAGGCAACTGAAAGAGACAGATATGACTGTGCAGTGTCTGTTGGGAAAATGAACCGAGATCACTGTAGCAGCATCCATTAGGAAATTGGCAGATATGGCTGTGACAGCATCCGTTAGGAAAATGGACAGATATGACTGTGGCATCATCCATAAGGAAAATGGGCAGATATGACTGTGGCATCATCCATTAGGAAAATGGGCAGATATGACTGTGCCATCATCCATTAGGAAAATTGGCAGATATGACTGTGGCAGCATCCGTTAGGAAAATGGGCAGATATGGCTGTGGCAGTACCGATTAGGGAAATTTACAGATAGGTTTAATAGTCATAAATGATATAGGCAGTCAGTATGGCAGTGGCACCATCCATTAGGAAAATGGGCAAATATGACTATAATAGACAGATATGATTGTGCTGGCAGTACCCATTGGGAAAAATTATGAGTTCAAATTCTGTTTTCACTTTGGGGGATCCTGTAGAATAGACATAAGAGTACACATTCTGGCAAAAATGGAGCAAATTAACACTATGTGTGTCATTTGACCTTTAATAGTCATAAATAAAATAGACAGTGAGTTTGTTTTCCCCTAATAATTAAAACAAAAACAAATTATCAGCTATCAAATCTTTCTTCCTTAAAATATGGAAGGGAATCCTAGTCTAGTTGGAATCTGAAATCCAGTTGATTGTATCAAGGAAAAACTCATGCATGCAGTACAGCCATTTATAACATCATCATATATAGCACTCTGACCTGGTTGGCCAGCTGTGAAACTTACATGTACATGTGTCTCTGCTGGAAGCAGTGTTTGAGTTGCAGGCACACTGGGTTAGGTAACTACATGTATATCACAGTTTGAGACATTTGATCTGGTTTGCTTTGACAAGAGTCTGGGATGTTATGTGAAAAGAAAGCATTGCTTTTTGGAAGACTTCTGCTCAAAACAGAGAAATAGGCCTTGGCCTATCTGATCATGCAAGACAAGTCAACATGCACCACACAGATGTGTGTATGTGATGGTCTTTTGAAGGACCATATGCTCTTTAAGCAGATTTAAATGTAAGCCCCTCGCATCACTACTGTATTGAGGAATTCAACTTATTTACATGTATGTGTAACATACATTTTTTTTCATCATACTCGATACAGCTTTGCTATGTTTTTTATTGGACAGGTCAGTCATGTGATAACATAGCTGCCACCCATGGCATTAAAAACCAGACGCCTTGAAGGCTTTGCCTCTACCCCACAGATGTCCAGGAAACATGTGGCAGACTCTTGTGTGATACTAATATAAGTGTACAGTATAAGTATTGTGCATGAAATGTAACCCTTATGGAGTCAGTGCCAAATGTATCCGCCTGCAATTTTTTCCCATTATAGAAATACCAACAAGCATCTGATGTCACAAGAAAATATACTGGGAATCTAACACTTAGAGATACTTCAGGGTTTACAGATAACCTAGAGTGAACAAGCATGGTAACTATGTTCATCTGATTTCCAAGAAGGATATACCTGGAAATGCCATTCAAAATGCTGACAGTTTACGCAGATGGATAGGAAAAAATTTGCAGATATATAACAATGTAACCACTGAAGACAAATAGCTTTGCTGAGCTCACTGTGGATATAGTAAACACAGAGTGTACTAGATGGAGCTTTTGTCTCAAGACATATTATTTTATAGTATTTTAATGACAAGTGAGAAGCAAACAGTATTTTGACCACAGGTCTCAAAATCCCCAAATAAGATAAGGCCCCATTGACCTACATATTAAATTACCTTTTTTTCAGCTTCTTGTATGAACAGTTAGAAATGTTTGTAGAAAGTAACCACTTGGTTTTCTTGTTTGGGCAAATCCTGCTCTTTGATTTTATTGCCTGCGAAGCAGAACCACACTCTGTGTTATGTCTACTCTGCTGGGATCTGCCTTTGTTTGACAAGGTCACTGTTTTAGCTTTTAAAAAGTGACTCAGTTCGTAATTGGCCGAGTATGGTTACCATGGTAACAAGCTGAAGAACACTTGAAACCAGAGGCTGCTACTGGCCAAGATGATAATGATCAACTTCTTGATTGGTGTCTCAGTCTAAGGGGAGGGTTGCAGTATAGTTTTATTTCCCTCACTATAAATAAAATCCTGTCAAAGAAGGGCAGACCAAGTGAAGAAGGGACAACATGGAACTTGGTCTTTTCACAGCTAATAATAGGGAGACAGAGAGAGAAAACAAGGTCAAAAGTTATTAACTTCTGTCCTACTAGCAGTTGAGATTCTCAATGCCAAGGTGTCAGGCTGCATTGGCCGATCACTGGCAAAGTAGAAATGGTGTTTTGTTTTAATAACAGTATTTATTGCAGTGATAACTTGGTCTAAATTGAACTTTCAAAAGGTATATGTAATACTGTGTCATAGTACAGTAACCTGTCCATTCTACAAACTTGTATCAATAAAGCAGACCAATGTGTGTCAACTATAATTACTAAAATTTCAAGTAAAATATCTTGAATATTGCAATTCGAAATAAACTTAAACATCAACTTCCACTAAATGTTAAAATAACTATGCGTAGCTGACTAATGCTTCCACATGTTAATTTTGGAATACTTCCATAGGGAATTAAACTTTCAAAAATTTGTAAACTTCAGAAAAAAAAGCAGTACGCTGCATAAGTTGTAGTAAATACAATATGCCCATTCAGAACCAATTTTGAAAGCTCTCAAACTTTTACAAATGCAAGACATAGCAACAGCTATATTAAAATTCCATTATGAATATATCGATAGTGATCTACCCACAAGATTACTCTCTTTTCAATTCATCCCAATAAATGAAAGAAGTGACTATAACACCAGACATTGTGATAAACTTTATATTAACAGTCAATAAAATCTTTGCAAAACAAAGTTTAATCTTTGACATTCCAATCATATTGAATCAAACAGATGGTAATGTTATAGAAAAGAAAACTACATACTCATATTTAACAAGGTTTTTTGCTGTATATGAAAAATATATTTTTTTTGAAAAATAATTCTCAACATAGTTGTATATATCACTGCTGTATTGGTCAAAATAATCAATAATTGTGTTTCCCACCCACATTGTGTGTGTGTAATTTGTATCATATCTTAAGTTTCTTTTGGTATTCGTAGTGTAAGTAACTGCCATCTGCATTGTTTCAATTGTTTAAGGCCTAAGACTGGCTGCTATGAGAGCAACATGTACATGTACATGTACGTGCATGTGTTTGTCTTAATAGGAGTCTCCCTAGCCACATCAATATATATTATCATGTATCTTCATATTGATAACATCACTGAATTGATTGGCTGAAATAGATGAGTTCTGAGTTCTGAGTGAGTACATGTGCCGCAGGTCCTCAAGGGTTATAAGTAAAGGGGATGCCAGTCAGTTAGGGGCAGTGTTGCCCAGTGTCTGAAAGGTCAGTCATTGTTAGAAGTCTACCACTATAGGAGCTGCTTCATAGCCAAGACACACCAAACTTTTTTATGGAGCATTGGAAGCTAAGTGGACAGTTTTCCTCAGTTCACTCTGGGTGCAGTATGCCCAAAACACACCAAGGAAAGCTGTTGACCTGAACCATTGCTCAAGCCTGGGTCTGTAATTTGATCTCAAGCTTCAGATTCAGACATGGGGCAGCTGACAAATGTCTCAACACCAGATTCACAAAATTCCCCAAGCAAAAAGCTCAAGTGCATGCCAACTTGCCGAACTTAAGGTGCACCTCAACTAGTCAGTGCCATTTGTTATAAAAAAGAGTGAGTGACATTTGTCTGATGTCTCACAATTTGCATCACAAGCACTTGAATGGCGGAACACAATGACCTGCCGATGAAACTAACACAATCATGGCTGAGGCAGGTGACATACCATTGCACAAGACAAAGGAGAGGTCTTTTACATATAAAGAAAATTGGATGCAAGAGGAAGCGTGATTTTTATGG
This sequence comes from Hermodice carunculata, assembly GCA_964020975.1. Lineage (NCBI taxonomy): Eukaryota > Metazoa > Annelida > Polychaeta > Eunicida > Amphinomidae > Hermodice > Hermodice carunculata. Next base: position 47,127,752 of record OZ026616.1, on the reverse strand, counting down.
GAGGAAGTGGGAGAGAGGAAGAGTTTTATTTGGAAAAAAAAAATGTGGAGATGGGGACATTTATGTGGGAGGGGATGTCTTTACTGAAGGACTGAGCAAGGCAAGAGATCGCTGATACATGTATATTGAATTTGCAAGCATTTAATTAAACTGTGCATTTTATACGTGTCAGGTAAAAATATTATACTGTATAAGCACAGATGATGATGTTAAACAGGGTTATTAAGACATGAAATTTATTTAGTTAAAATATAAAGCAAATATGGTATTATTTTAACTAAACATGATGGGAAATTAGGCCTAACATGTTCATTGATTTTTTCCTCAGGGACACGGGCACGATTGTGTTTTAGTTCAATATTTGGACAACAAAAGACGTGATTTGAGCAGGTTATGTCTATAGGAGGCTATGGCAGGTGCCTTTTTTTCTCCATATCACCGACTTATTATATTTGTTCATCATTATGACCAGCAGGCACCTTTGGCAAGAAGCAGAACTTCCAGAAGTTCAGACATTATTGGCTAAGGATTCTGTAAACATCGTAGGCCTGCGCTCATTGGCTATGTTTACAGTTACAGAAAATGAACTGGATCATAACGTGAGCTGAAGGACAAGCCAATCATTTGCTGTTTGCACACGACCCATATTTGGCACATGTAATCAGGAAACCAGTGTATTTTATACTGTGGAATTACATTACTTAGAGGATGGAGTGGGAGGATTGTCACAAAATTGGAGCCTTAAAGTATTATACATAAACTGATACATACAGAGGTGCCAGCATTGAAAACTAGTTATTATTTATATTGATAAATTAAAAATTATTTAGACAATGGGGGATGGGGTGTCATGGAATTGGAGCCTTATGTTACATTATTGTACACAAACTGGTACAAACAAATGTCTCAGTATGGGCAGACTTAGAGGCAGGGAATTGTTCAGAAAGAGCACATAAGAAAACGCTTAATTTCAATGTGGGACAAAAAACGTAAGTTAGTCAAAAGTTGTGCTAATTTCAGGGACAGTCCCATGATGAGGGGCAGTTGGCATCTCTGGGCATATGTTCATGATATGGTCCAGCACACATAGAACAAACTCATAAAACACGCACAAAAGACCTGTGATGTTGTGTATAGAATGTTATGATGGCATCATTGTCATGTAATTACATGCATACAGAATTACCAAGGTGCCAAGTTGCCCAGCATACAAAAACTCAAACTGATAAGACATACAATGGTTTCTCCAGCCTCGTCATTCTTTTTTGTTTCTTCTTTCCATTTTTCAGCCACCTGTCACATACAGAACTGTGGCAAATAAATGGAGAGCCACAGAGATATTTTTATGCTCCCCCCCCCCCCCAAAGGAGGGAGGGGCATATAGCGATTACTTTATCCGTGTGTGTGTGTGTATCCGTACTGATAGTTTGTACACGATAACTTGATAAGTTTTGCACTTAGGGCTTTTATAGTGCACATGCTTATAGGCCTGAACAAGGTCTCAAAATATTTCGAAGATGGATGACCTTGATGTAATTCCCAAAGTCACAGAGCCATTTTAGTGAATTTGGTTTTCACAAAATACCTTGAAAAGTTTTTGAGATAGGCCTTCAAATTGCAGGTGATTACTGTCCTACATAAGGTCTCAAAGGAGTTTGAAGATGGGTAACCTTGCTACAATTTTCAAGGTCACTGAGCCATTTTAGTGAATTTGCAGTTTTCACGCAATAACTCAAAAAGTTTTTCACTTGGGGCTTTCATATTGCACATGCTTATAGTCTTAAATAAGGTCTCAGACCAGTTTGAAGATTTGTAACCTTGACCAATTCCCAAGGTCACAGAGCCATTTTAGCAAATTTGGTTTTCATGTGATAACTAGAAAAGTTTTTGACATACATGTAGGCCTGTCAAATTGCAGATGATTACAGTCCAACATAAGGTCTCAAATAAGTTCAAAGATGGGTGACCTTAACCCCATTCCCAAGGTCACATGACCATTTTAGTGAATTTGGTTTTCACTCGATAACTTGAAAAGTTTTTGACATACATGTAGGCCTGTCAAATTATAGATGATTTCAGTCCTACATAAGTTCTCAGATGAGTTCAAAGATGGTTGTCCTTGACCCAATTCCCAAGGTCACAGAACCATTTTAGTGAATTTGGTTTTCACTCGATAACTTGAAAAGTGTTTTCCCTGGGGGTTCTCATATTGCACCTGCTTATAGTCCTGAATAAGGTCTCAGATGAGTACAAAAGTCTGAGACCAGTTCAAAGATGGATCACCTTGACCCAAATTCCAAGGTCATAGAGCTATGGGTCATAGATTTAGCAATCTCTGATTGCATTATATAAAGAATGAGACAGTCAAAAAAAAAATAAAGAGATGGATAAATATAGGTAATTTATGTAACTAGAAAAATATCAGATGTCCCGCCAAATAGGATGACTTGGCACCTTTGGAATTATCAGTGATTATATATGTAATATACCCAATGAGACCAACAACAGTTATACCACCTCAACATTGCACCACCTTGTGTGTGTGTGTGGGGGGGGGGGGGGGGGGGCAATATCACAGCCCAACCATAGAATACCTGCACACCACTTCCTTCATTAAACCCTTGGTCTAACTTTAAAATACTTCCATCCCCTTCATCCGTGTTCTTGTTGCAATTGCTTGTGACGCGGGCGGCACAGGTGATGATGTCTTTGTATTGTGCTGTACATCGTGTGTTGTCATAGCCTATGGGCAGTAAACCTCAGGTGATTTTTGCTGATCTAGTAATATTTTTGGCACGTGGTTTGTTTCTAGCAGGTGACAATGGCAAGATACACGTACACCTAAAATGCGAGCCATTTTGTTTTGGTTTTCCTAGAGCCATCTTTGAGCAGTCATATGGGGAGGGAGGGGGGAGGGCTCATGAAATTGTCTCTTTAAAGGCACTTGAGCAATGTTTGGGGCTTAAATATCTTCATATATACCACTGTCATAGCCTTGGGCAGGAAGCTCCACCTTGAGCAGATTGACTGACTGAAGAGGGCTTGAGCATGTTTCGTGAAGACCCATCCTGGCATCAGAATCATCTCACGGTTGAACATGTGTGGAGACTGGCAGGACTGCAGGAGTTCAAATGATTTGATTTTAATATCGGGGTGAATTGTGTCCAAAAAGCCCTTATTCACCCAGAGGGAGAATTTTTTTTGAAAAAGGCTTATCATCAATGATTTCCCATAAAGGCATAATGGATCATCCCTACCCTGAAATAGTGGAACATTGTCTAATAGAAAAATGGAGATGGAGACATTGCCTGGAGCTACCACAAATAGACTTTGAGAGCATAAAGAAGATGGCTTTCTGGTAATCTTCACAAGATTCAAGTAGACGCGTAGATACTTCCACAGCTAAAGGCCACCAATAATCAAGGCCTCAATATGAGCAAACATGCAACATAGCCATATATTCGTTATCACTACCTGATTCTGCGACACAGTGTCGAAATATGTGTACTCATAAACTTCTATAGACCACTTGTAATTGCTCACAACCTTTTATGAAAGAGAAATGGAGAAACAGCAGGGGAAAAAGCCAATTTGAAACATATTAAAATGATAAATTGGCAGTGATTGAAATTAATTCCATTTTAATAACATAAAATGAAGAAGACTCGGATGATGTTGCTGCCTGGCTGACAGCAGACCTTAACATACAACTGTGTGGTGAATAATGACGAACAAGGAAACCCCAGGCCAATGAGGGCTTGACATGATTTAAAAGAGAGTACGTGCATGAAGCAATGACCCGTATGGCTGACCACAACAAACTGGAATGAATGAAATCAATGATTATCAAAGATATAGATCCTTCATCAGGGTGTCTATTTCACTTTTATCCTCCATTTTCTTTCCTTACATAATATTTTCTTTTTCTTCAACTGGAATGTTCCTATCTTTGGCTTCAAGTTCTTTTGTAGTCTGGTAGGACATTTCGTCCGGGAAACACAGGTGAGGTGTTGCTATGGCACAGTAATACGGAGGTGTATATATACTTTTTGATGTTCCGCTCTGTGGGTACTTGGATAGACAGCCACCTTACTTTCACTTTCTTTTTTGTCTTTTCTTTTTTCTTTTCCTGTGTGCACTCCTAGCTTGGGCCAGGTACAATTCTAAATTTGACTTCTATTATGTTTACCAATTTTTTCCCTGCATTCCACAGTCTTTTGAAGGGGTTTGGTTTTATGGCCTTCTCCTTTGGTTGGCATGTAAGGTGTGCAACCCCAGTCATCATTGGCAAGAGGGATTTTCAAGCCTTTACACAATCAAACAGACCTATGTGCCAACAGGGAGATGAATAAATGACTGGCAGTTTCAAACCAGAAGTAGTAAGAGTGTTTGCCTGTACAACTTGACAAGTAGACACAAAACATATACTGTCAAAAGTTGCATTTTTCCTGGGCTTGGTGCTGATTGGTTCCCATGGCCTGCCAGACTCTATCATTGTGGTGAAAAGACACAGCTGCATGAAGATGAAGCGTGGGGCATGAAAAAAAAAAAAAGAAAAACACTTGTTGATATAATTTTGGATGCAAGTGGTATTGAGTTGAAACTTTGAGGAAATAAGAGAATAAAGATAGCCAGTCTGTTGGGCCCATTGACCCCAAGGGCAGGCATGAAAAACAGCTATGGCAGGCTACAAATTTGTGTGAGTCATAGGAAGGCAGCAGCTTGTATGCACAGCCCTTGGGCAGGTGTGCTGTGCTGGAAATATCCTGTCCTACACCAAAGGGAAGCCTTACTGTCACTCTACAGTGGTGATCTATCAAGTACAAACACATAAAGATGGTTTATGGGGGCATAAATTTCAACACTGGACAGATTTATGAACCTGTACCCCCACAACCTGCACACTGGATAGTACATAGTCACTTGTCACTCCCTTATCACTCCATTCACTGGTAAGACATCTTTTATCATTCCATTGACCTACTTGACATTCTCTTATCCCTTCATTGACCTCTAGCACATCCCTCGTGACACTATTCAGCTGAAACACATCGCTTATCATTCCATCATTGTACAGGAACACGTATCTGCTATTACACCTGGATTCTACAATAATGCATCTCCTATCACTCTATAATTCTACAGTAATGCATCCCCTGTCACTGTAGAATTCTACAATAATGCATCTCTATCACTCTATAATTCTATATCAACACATCCCATGTCACTCTACAATTCTACATTAATGCATCCCTGTCACTCTACAATTATACAGTAATGCATCCCCTATCTCTGCATCATTGTGTAGTAACACGTACATGTATCCCCTGGACTCTACAGTAACACATCCCCTATCACTCTATAATTCTACAGTAATGCATCCCCTATCCTTCTATCACTGTACAATTCTACAGTAATGCATCCCCCTATCACTGCATCATTGTACAGTAACACATATCCCCTGGACTCTACAGTAACACATCCCCTATCGCTCTACAATTCTACAGTAATGCATCCCCTATCCCTCTATCACTCTACGATTCTACGGTAATGCATCCCCCTATCACTGCATTATTGTACAGTAACACATATCCCCTATCACCCCACAATTCTGCAGTAACACATCCCCTGTCATGCCAGCATTCTGCAGTAACACATCTGTTTTCAACCTGTAAGCCAACAGTGCTTGAGCAGAGATAATTTGACAAAACAGAACATTTGTGGGTGCACTTACATGTTTATTTGATGTAATTTGGTTTAACTCTTTCAATACCATATACAAGTCAACAGCTTGACTTTGTATGCTTAGGGGGCAATGCACCCAAAACACTCAGAGGAAAGCTATTGATCCGGACTCTTATATTATATGTAATTGTAGGCATGCAGCTGTTTGAATGAAAGTCCTCTGACAAGGAACATGACTCCAGCACCCTTATCATAATTCCGAGCAGTTTGTTTTAAGTACACGTAGTTTGACTTCAGTTACAGTTGACAGTGAATGAGTTAAGCATTGTGCATGTATTATTGGTGAGAAAAGTAAGACCACTGCCAATAAACAAGGCAAATAGAGAGCACCTGACAAACTTAATCCTGTAAGAGATTTATCAGACTGCTATTGTAATACCCTTGGTAGTAGCCTGCTCAAACATCCTTCAATGGCTGCTCCCTGGGGACCATCAATTATCCAAACATTTGGATGCCATGGGCCCACATGTCGGGGACCCATCTGCTTATAGTTATGGTGGCTTTCTTGGGGTTATTTGGGTTATGGATGGCGCCTTCATCCATCATGAATTTGAAATATTTGTTGTATGGAAAATGGATTTTTACATGTAGATCTTTATAGTCTTCGTCAAACATGAGCCAGGATTATTTGTTGTCTGCAAAATTGATGCTTACATGTAAGTCCCGTTTTAGCAGGCATGTTAGGTTAAGAGCATTTTGGGTAGTCTTCCATGCACCAGAGGCTATGGGTGAAAGCAGCTTGGAAGAAATCTTTAATCTTAATTGTCATACTTTCATGAGGTGTGTTAGTAGTGCAAGCAGGAAAGCAGAGGTGATGAAGAGGTGGTTGGCTGTTCAGCGTGCATTAAAAACTTATTGTGGTGCAAGATATTTTAGAATTGTAATTTTCTGCAGGCTGCTATTGCTTAAAAGCAGAATCAAAACCTGGTGGTAGTGATTGTTAAATACTATCCCACAATAAAAAAAAAACAAACAAACAAACCACAGGGAGCTGCAGGAGGGAGTTGCTATACAGCTGGTGTTTAGCAGCAACATAGCCACTATATACCATTTTCTTATGCAGATAATAGAGCAGCTATACAGCCACTTGGTAGCTGCTAGGTAGCCATTGCATAATAGCCACATAGTGGTAATACACCAGATTTACAAATATTGGAGCTGCTATATAGCAGCTATATTATTGTCACTATATACTGAGCCACTGTCAACATTGTCCTTCTGTGTATTAGGTTGAGACTTATGAATAATGGAGCTGCCGTATAGCGGCTATATAGCAGCTTTATACCCGCTTTACAGCAACTCCAAGGAAGGATATCCTAGCTGCTACAAGAACACAATCCTGGAGGTAACCTATATTCAGACTAGCTTTCTGTGTACAAGCTATGTGTTTGGTGGAAGTACAGAGTATATAGTAAATACAGTGATGATATTCATGGGACCTTTCTTGTCACCATTCTTGTCATATAGTTGACCATGCATACCAACTTGTATAGACTTACTCACTAACCCCAGTTACCGGATGCTGTACTTACTCACTAGCATTGACAAACCTGCAAACTATACAAGGAGCAGTATGCATTGCAAAAAATCTCTATTTCATGTACCTTTAAGAACAATGATAAATTATTGACCTGTCTTTTGCTGGGGCTTTCATGCATCAATCAGGGGAGTTCCTAGAACTTTCAACAAGCTTGTAAGTATTGGTGCCTCCCTCTGTGGCTGTCCAGTTAATGTCTTTTCAAATTGAGGAAAACTGGTAGACCATGGTTTGAATTGAATTTGTCATGTGATATTTGTCACTTCCTTTAGCAGCTGTATAGCAGCTATACAGGGACTCCAAAACTTCGGAATATATCAACTTGCCATAGTTACATATAAACCAAGACCTGAGTGGCTGCATATAGCCACTGTCTTTGGGAGTGCTAACCCCTGAGTCGCCCCCTAGCTGCAGTACGTAGTAAGTCTGAGGGAGAGCAGCTACAGAGCAGTAACCTCTGACAAAACTGAGTGGATGTAAAAAAGGGTGCCATGATAGAGTAGCTGCAATGCTGCTATTTAGCAGCTCTAATGTTACACTCTTTCTTTTCCTTTATAGAGCCACTATATATAGCTGCTATATAGCAGCCTGACTGTTGCAACCTTACTTTTTCTTACGGGTTACTGGCTTATTTGGTGTATATAAACATGTAGTGTATATCTGAGAGGTGCAGAAATTTTGTGTTGATCATTAAAAGATGTGGATATTGCACTGGTTGATTAATAGTGGTGTGGTATCGTGACAGGACAGTTGTATGTGTGGGAGATTCCACCGGTTGGTTGAAGCTTTTGTGGTGTCATAAGAAGATAGTTCCACGTGTGACAGATGGGGCTGGCTGACTGGAAATGGTGTGGTATCATTCTAGGACAGTTCTATGTGTGAGAGATTGCACTGGCTGATTTAAGATGGTAGAAGATAGTTCTATGTGTAGGATGTTGCACTGGCTGATTGAAGATGGTGTGGTGTCATAATATAAGACAATCCTGTATGTATTGGAGTTGGTACTGGATGATTGAAGATATTGTGGTGTCGTTAGAAGATAATGCTTTGTGTGGGAGATTGCTCTGGCTGATTGAAGATGGCAGAAGATAGTTCTATGTGTAGGATGTTGCACTGGCTGATAGAAGACATTGTGGTGTTATTAGAAGATAGTTCTATGTGTGAGAGATCGCACTGGCTGATTGAAGATAGTTCTATGTGTAGGACGTTGCACTGGCTGATTGAAGACATCGTGGTGTTGTTAGAAGATAGTTCTATATGTGGGAGATTGCACTGGCTAATTGAAGATAGTTGTATGTGTAGGATGTTGCACTGGGTGATAGAAGACATTGTGGTGTTGTTAGAAGATAGTTCTATATGTGGGAGATTGCACTAGCTGATTGAAGATAGTGTGGTATCATTAGAAGACAATTCTATATATGTATTGGACTTGGTGCTGGCTGAGTGAAGATATTTTGGTGTCATTAGAAGATAGTTCTATGTGCGGGAGATTGCACTGGCTGATTGCAAATGCCATGGTATCCTTAGAAGAGAGTTCAGTGTGCTTGCTGATTGAAGGTGGAATGGAGCTGGCTAACATGTGGCTATTTGCAGAAACAACAGGTGCAGGGGATAATGACTTTAACCATGACCCTGCAGTATCTACCCCAGCCAATCACTCTATCTATTTTAATGCTCTGGCCTTACCGGTATGACAAAAGACTTCCTGAATTCTAAAGAAAAATAAAAGATAGTGAGGGTGGTTGACCTTGCTGCATGAGCATACATGAGTGAGCAGTATCAAACTGGCTCACAAAAACCTTAATGATAAATAGCAACAACAATTTTGGGAAAAGTCATAATTTTTTTGGAGGGTGATGTTAATTTGACGATCGGTGGGCCTAAGCACCAAGGCATTCATGTCCTGGAATATTGCCCTGGTCAGTAACAGGTTACATGCAATGCAATTGCAGCTCTAAAAATTGTCTGGCCAAAAGGAATTAGTCAGTCTCAGATTGGCTTAACTTTGGAAGGAAATTTGTTGCAGAACATGAAGTTTGACGTCTTGGTGGCAAGATGAAGCACTGGTCACACTGCAGGCTGTCACAGCCACAGCCCTCCACCCACAAATCCCATTATCTCTCCCCAAATGGACTTACCCCCCAAAAATGGGGCCAATTTCCTGAATTGAGGAGGTCAGATATTGGCTGAGAGATCAGGCCAGGAAAAATGCGGCTTGCTGTAAGTTGATCACAAACATTCTAAAATGAGAGGAAAGTGCACAAAATGAAGAGATGGCACTATCTGTGTTAACATTGATATCTAGTGTTAACCCTAGCACACTGTATTCACGTCATGCCATTAACCGGATATTTCTGGCTGCATGCCTTTCCATCTTGACCTCATACCTTGAGTATACATCCAACCAGAGTGAGAGTCTTGTGACTGGCCACAAGTCTATTTGGTATGGAGATGAGCAAAACTTGGCAAGCAGCCGTGTGGCAGAGACAAAATGTTCCACCTGTTTCCAAACTCTGTGTTTCTCATCAGGAACCGAATAAAAACTACTGATACCTGTTAATGTAGTGGCGAACTGTTGTCATTACATTATACGTGGGTTTGTATTTACGTATCAACAGCACTGTGACGGAGTACAATGTACATATGTCATAGTTGAAATCTGTGGCCGTATTCATAAAACTTTACTCAGTCAAGTATAAAAATTTTTGTACTAAGTTCAAATTTCTTACTTGACTAAGTGCAATCCATTTTTCTTACTTAGTTCGTATTCATAAACAACCAACGGCTATTGACAACCATTGACTAAGTTTAGTACAAAAATATTCCCATACCCAAGCGGCCTTTATGTCTGTTACCATGGTGATCCGTAATCACCAAGCAGACGGCGACCGAAAATGGCGGAAAGCAGGGAAGACCCTTATCAGGAATACCACGTCCTCCTGCTGGTGCAAGAGGTACTTAACCGCCGAGAGGTGGTGGAATCGGCCTTCAATGAAGGCCTGCATAGAATTTCTAACTTAGAGGGTCGCTTTTGTGTGTGTTGTGGCATAATGACGCGGTTGATTGAAGCTGGCATCGGGCAAGGCGCAATGGCGTGCGCCACACCCACAATGTCAGCTTCAATCACGCGCGTCATTATGCCATAACACACACAAAAGCGACCCACATTTCTTAAATGGCACTTGTTAAGTTAAGCGCTAAGTTACGGGCTGGCCGACCCAATTATTATTATTATTATTTCTATAAAAATCTTACCAGCTTAATGTAGTTTTGACTGCATACAGATGCAACAAAAATGCAAAATGTGTGTTTTAGTTATATCGTTAATGCCTCTAAATGATTTTTTTAGTAAGCCCTGATCGCGTTTCTAGTTGTTATGTGTACGTGTGTAACACGTGCTGGATGTTTTTTGGGGTAAGATCTACTTTCGGGAACATAACAGTACATAACTTAACATAACATAATTTACGTAATGCACATAATAGGCGATATTATTGTAAAAAGGCCTTGCAGATACCAAATTTTTACATGGAACATTTAGAGAAACACCTGAATTCTGTTTAAGAAAGCTATCTTTACAAAATTCACACTAAATATACTTTATGTCAGGACTCCTGTTAGGCCTTATATGTTCATATCAAATACCTCGCCCAACTTTTTCATCGGGCACCACATTTACATGAAAATGGCTTGAATACCTACTACATGTATAGTTCAAAAATTGTCGGCAGAGCATTATGCCCATGGGCCTCTTGTTTATTCCCTTGTCTGTCTTTATGTCTTTCCATCATTCTGTCTTTACATCTTTGTCTTTCTTTCCATCTTTCTCTATTTCTGTCTTTCTGTCTTCCCACCTTTCTGTATTTCTGTCTTTTCATCTTTCTTTTTCTTTCTGCTTTATTTGCCTCTCCGTTTTCTTGTGTCCTTCCAACTTTGTCTTTCCATATTTCTCTCTTTTTCTTTCCATTTTTATTATCTCTCTGTGTTTGTCTTTCCACCTATATTTAAGTTCCCCTCTTTCATCTTTTTGTCTTTGTCTTTCTGTCTCCATCTTTTTGTCTTCATCTTTCAGTCTCTGTCTCTTCTGTCTTTCCTGTCTCTCAGGTCTTTCTTCCTGCTTCTCTCTGTCTCTCACCGTATCTGTCCAAGTGTAGGCCTATCTGTCTCTCTTCCTCTACCTTTCTGTCTCCATCTGTGACTTAATGTCTTTGTCTCTGTCTCTCTTTCTGTCTCTTACTCTCTCTCTCTCTCTCTCTCTCTGTCTGTCTCTGTCTGCTACTCTATATCTCTCTCCTCGTCTCTATTTCTCTGTGTCTCTATCTATATAAATCTCTCTGTCAGTGTTTCTCTTGGTATGTTTCTCTGTCTTGTACTGTCTGTCTCTTTGTCTAATCCTGTGTCTATTTGTCTCCCTGTGTGTCTGCTGTTTCTGTCTCTTTTGCTGTCTTTCTGTCTCAATGTTTCACTCTGTCTCTCTCTTACTCTGTCTATGTCTGCCCCTGTCTCTGTCTTTGTCTTGCTCTGTCTTTTTGTCTCCATCTTTCTGTATCTTCTGCTTCTATCGTTTTCATATTTTCATCCCCTTCCCTATCATTTTTTTCTCCATCCCTTTTGATGTATACAAACAAAGTTAGCATTTTGTGTAAATAACAAACGTTTATTTATGATAAACCATTCAAGAATGAAGGTTTCACAACTACAGTGAAACCTCATTATAATGATATCTGACTTCCTTAACAACTATAATTTTGAAGGACAGAGGCTCATGTTCTTTTCAAATGATTCATATTCAGTTATCTAACACATTTTAAAGAGAATAGATGGGGTAATAGTTTTTATATTAAAAATGGGTCATAAGCATTAGGCCTATACTATAGGCTATATAGTTCCTTTCAATTCCATATCTTACAGGGTCAAATGTGCAGACATTATCAACCATTCTGGTAACTTTGTTGGGTATTTCATTATGTCATTAAGATTTTAGGCCTAAATAATGGGGGCTGCTAAGATGTATTTGCGTGTTTCGTTAGGGCTGTTTGTTAATAATGCCATTTTTATCATGTGTACCGTGATTGAAGGTCACTTTGTAGCGTGAACGGCAATTCAAACTAATTGTGAGTCCTAATTGCTGCCCCCCCCCCCTTTTTTTTTGTAAGCGTGAAAGGGCTTTTGTCATTGTAAGCTGTGATGATACCTACCCAACCACCCTCACCTCGGTGACCAAAATTTAATTAGGCCTATACAGGGTTAATTTGAAAATAGCGTACAGGGGTGGCATAAACAGAAGGTCAAGGTCGTCATCTGGAAAACATGGACACTGTCATGACTGTTGCAAATTATGGGTTGATTTATTAATATTAGAATTATTGATCAACATGGAACAAAAATTATGACTGCGTGAGTGATTTTTATTACATATAATGGCAATGGGATGGAAACCACGCTTGACCATCATTTACAGGCATCAAGAAGTCGTTGGCAGTAGTTGGGAATTTGATGAGGTGCGAGGCCTGCAATATTTTAGCAGTAGGCCTGTTAGTCTTGCATGACGGGTGGTACAAACAAAAGGATCACTGTTAGTGTTGGAACAATTTACTCGGCATAATCGATTTTTATTGGAAAGAGGGAACAACTTCAACATTGTGCGAGCGACTTTTTGTGTTTATACATACGTGCAATGGAATGAAAACCACGCTTGGCCATCATTTCATCGGCTGTAGCTGGGAATTTAACATTCATTCAACATATTGATGTGTGAGGTCTGCAATAGCAGAAGACTCTAGGCCTAGTATTACGTGAGGGGCGGCACAAACAAAAAGTCAAGGTTGTCATCAAAAACATGCCTTAAATGGACGCAATGGGAAATAATAGTTTGTTTTATTATAATTATTGATCACTTTTGGAACAATTTACTCGGCATTTGCGATTTTTATTGGGAAGATGGGATAACTTCAAGATTGTGTGAGTTTCTTTTCGTGTGTATACATACGTGCTTGCAATGGCATGAAAACCACGCTTGGCCATAAAGATTTTGTCAGCCGTAGCTGGGAATTTAACATACTGAGGAGGAAGGTCTGCATAGCAGTACTGACTCTGTTCATAATTCTTGAAACTGTAGGTTGAGATAAACCATGCAGGTCTCCTACGATCCACATGCAAGAAATTGTAGACATACAATTTTACAAAAACTTGTAAGTCCGGCGACAAAGCTACATTCCTGTCACTGTTATGATTCAGATTGTCATATATTTCATGTGTTATTGTGGCAATGCTTTCAGGATAGGGACGAAACATAAGTCTTATTTCATCTCGACTAAAACAACCCGGCTGATTACTTCAATCCCTGAAAATTCGTGGATTTAGTGTTGACCTTTGATGGGCCATAGCATGAATGAAGGCAGCCATCTTGGATCAGTATTAATTTCAATGCCAGCAAGAACGCTACATTTTGACTAAGTACAAAAAGTTAGTAACCCCCAAAGGTTACTCACATTTTGTACTTGGTCAGAATATACTTAGTGCAACTTTTGAACTAGAAAATCTTTATGAATACCAACTCTTACTTTGTAAAATTTACTTAGTAAAGTTACCCTAGCAACAGTTCTGTTTCTGACTAAGTTAAGTTTTATGAATACGGCCACAGGTTCCAGTTCAGTGTATTTGAGGCCAGATGGGGGATTCGGCAGCCGGTAATCTCCTTTATAGTAGTTTTTTGTTAACAGTCAGGGTGTGTGAATTTTACATGCATATCATTTGAAAATGAGCTAAGACATTAACAAAAGTATGGAGGCCACTCCACTACAGTGATCATATACATGCATATCAAACGAGGATGAAACTTAATCATCGTGACTACATGACACAGCACAGAAATGGCAGCCTTGTCTGTCCTTCTGAGGTCAACATTATATGTCTTATATTGAACAACAATAATTCAATAAAGCAATTGCTTTATCAAAATTCCCAGGTGCACCAAATTGCATTGCAAGTGGACAATCCAGTCAATCATCCACTTTTGGGTCAGGGTTGCCTCAGACATGCATTACCTCTAGTGGCAAAATACGAAACAGTTTAAATAGTAGAGCTGTACAAGTACTTACAGGCAAAAGGAGAAACTATTAATTGTCCATTTAGCTGATCACAACACTAAGTTTCTACCTGAGGTTACATAATCATGAGACTTACATGTATGACCCAGTGTAAAGGAACCTGCACTGTACACTATATACAAACTCCATGGGTTTCTATTTTGCTCATGCTATATGTACACAATCATCTTATACATAACCTTGTATTCTTGCCTTGTTCCTGTACAACAATCTTAAGCTCATATTTACTATACACACTGTATGCCTGTGTACAAGTGTTAACCCCATGGCCTAACAAGGATAGTCAGGGCTACAATCTGGACAGTCAGTCTTTTCTAGTTAAAGTTGTATGATGTGTTTGGTGTCTGGATCAATACCAGTAGTGTGCCTGTTTATGGCTCTGGACTAAACCAAAAAAGATTAGTTTATCATCCAGAATGGGCCTAAAGAGTAACTTTCACCATGAGATGGAAGAATGACAACTGGGCACTTGCCACCATGGGCTTTGGTAGTGACAACTACAGACTTATCACCATGTGTGGAATTAAATAATGATAATGACTTGAGACTTGTGCCTCCTTTATGGTACAAAGTGATATGAGGGCAAGAAGTTTCACATTGACAGGCAGGAGGTCAGCACCATAGAGTCAGAAGAGTGGAGGTGCCTGAGTCCCTCCACCAGGCCCTGCCCCTGCCCCCTCCAGGGAAATCTGGATATGAGAAAGTGGCTAATGTAATGTAATGGAGATAGATTAGAAAGGACTTGGTGCAGACAAAGCGTGATACTGTAGTGAACAAGTCCACAACTCTTGCTGTGGCGACTCCAGAAGACAATAAAAAAGAGGCACTAAGGGTAGCTTAATTGATATCGGCACATTTGGCCTTTGGATATTGATAGTCATCCTACAATTCTAGTGTCCAGCAACATCTTCCCATCAAAAATCTGGTGGTCAAACTTTCAACACGCCTTTTTTGTTCAAATCAATAGCAATAACCAACTGCAAAATTTTAAAATTACTATTTCACTGAATTCTTGCAGTGTCACCCAGAACAAGTCCTGCTTGTCTGAATTATTATGGTCCTAGATTTAAGTTCTTTATGCCATAAGACAACAGTTAAATCAGGTAGCAGCATGCCTTGTTACAACTTGCCCAGGTCAACAAGTTTCCTCAGCATTATTAAGGCACATTCCGTGTAACTCTTTCAGTGCCACATTTTGGACTGAGTCAACAGCTTGCCTCAACACACTTTGGGTTCAATGTGCCCAAAAAACACCAAGGAAGGCTAATGACCCACCAAGGAAGGCTATTGACCCACCAAGGAAGGCTATTGACCCACCAAGGAAGGCTGTTGACCCGGGCTATATTCGATATTGTCCAAAATAATTGGAAAATCCTTGAGGCCTCACGTAATGCAGCCTCATTGGTGGATAAGGAAATAGTGATGGGCTTCAAACGCGCACAAAATCTAAAGGATGTACTGACCAATTCTAGGATCAGATACCAGGAAAATCCTTCTTTACATCCGGGAGTGTCCGGTACTAAGCAGAGAAATTCTTGTCACTGTTACAACTGCAGATACTGCACACACCTGAACAAGAGCTGTCGTGCAAAGAGCACACAAACTGGCAGGACCTATGTCGTTCCTGACCAAATTTGCTCTGAGAGTTCAAACTTAGTTTACCTCCTCACTTGCAATTTTTGTAACAAACAGTATGTCGGCCAAACACTACGCCAACTTAGAGAAAGATTAAGAGAACTTTTTCGTTACAGTGAGAACAAAATGGACTCGCAACCCTTGGGCAGACATTTTGCCCTTCCAAACCATGATGGACTTGACCTACAAGTGCAGGTGTTGGAATTCATCCAAACACCTCCCCTCCTTGAGCGCACAAAACTTCTGCGCTTGGAGAGGGAGATACATTGGATTCACCAATTGCTTTCCATAGAGCCTTTCGCCCTCAACTTCATGGGGAGATGAGCTCACTCACTCTGTCTAATGCTAAAATTTTGTATCGAGCTCATCCCAACATGCATTTAAGTGCCTTTATTCTCACATCGGTGTTAATAAAATCAATAGGGATTTAAACTTTTTTACCACAGCAGGACAAAGAATTTCCCTGCCAGCCTCTGTGATAGGGCATCAGGTGCAAAAGTACGCAGCTCACCTCGTAAACAGCTCCATACTTTTACACTGGTTGACCATTAACCAGTATGTTCAGTTTCCAAATTAGGAATTTGAACAGTTCAAACATTTGTTTGAAATTCCGAGTTACATGTACGTGGGAACGAGAATGAAACTAGGCCTTTGGCCTAGAACACGCATGTGCATAGACGTGTACAACATAGCAACGTAATTGTTACCCCTCACTATAAATATGGAAGCATTTTCAAATCCCAACCAGTGCCTGATGAGACCTACATGTATCTAAGGTCGAAACGCGTTGCACAGCTGTTACTGCCTTGGCTACTTGCCTTTTTTAATTGTCACATTTGCCCATATTCTATATAAGTACAGGCATGCTGATACTTGAATGTTTTTTTTACACAGACCATGAATTTAGCAACCTTATAATTCAGAGCAGTTCATTTGAAGTGGTTTGACTTTAGTTGCAGTTGGCACTGATAGAGTTATAGCAAGAAGACCTGATGATTTGGTCTCCCACTTAATAGCAATGACAGGTCCATTTGACTGCAGCATGAACCACAGGTGAAGTGTGGAGACAGGCCGTCTGTGTGTTGTAGCTGGTTATGGTTAATTAGAGGTCTTCACTGGATACTGACAGAATGTGTTTCACAGCTTCATCCGGAAGCACATCTCCAGCATCATCCCCTGGTCTCCATTGAATACAGCAGTCCCTGTCCTGAGAGACCACTCCAATGAGGTACCACCTCTCATGAAGGACCACTGTTAATGGGATACTTTACTCAGTACTTTTCATCTTATATATACCTCCTATAAGGACCACCTGTCTTGAGAGACCACAGTGTGGGCATCCCTGGGGCTGGTCTTTCAGGACAGGTTCCCTTGCTTTTTACCAAGATAATCTGCATGAAAGATTTAAAGCATTGATAGATTAAATTTATAGATTTGTAGAAGCTGAAAGAAAATAACTTTTTGAAGAGACATTAATTATCAGTGTTGATTGACACAAAAAGGGTTAACGTCTGTGTTTTAGCGGAGCACTTGGTGGGAGGGCAAACTTTTTGTGTTTTTCTATCACTTAGTAATGAATAATGATAATTTATGAGGGACAATTTCCTCACATAGCATTCAGGGGCACCAAGCATGTATAAAGGATGTACATGTACCGTGGTAAATGGTTACATGGATCACCATTGTTGAAATAATATACATCAAAAACACAATGAAATTGATAATGCAAAAGGTCGAGCAGTGTGAACCAGTTCATCTGGATACTTGGAACACTTTGTAGAACACTGTAGATAAAAATCTCATTGGTCGAAAAAGGGTCAAAAACCAAGACAAGCTGGTAGATTATGAGCTGTAAGCTAGAGTGAAGAGGTGTGTCTTACAGGTACATGTAGCTTCAAAGGACTGAAGGGAAGGTTTATTGGTAATAGATACAGGTAGTTAATTCCACAGACCTGGACCGGCAACTGAAAAAGGCACATTTACCAACTTGCAGTTTGGTTCGAGGGACTACAAGCAAAGGTCTGGTCAGATGAGCGTAGTAGTCTCACAGGGTCGCACGATGTTATTAAATCAGCGATATATGATGGTGCTGAACCAGTTAGTGCCTTGTAGGCCATCAAGAGGAGTTTAAAATCAATTCTAAATGTCACCGCTAGTCAGTGTAACTGTTTTAAGACTGGTGTGACGTGGTCCCGTTTCGAAGTCCGTTTGAGTATCCTGGTGGCTGTGCTTTGAAGCAACTGAAGTCGGTTTATTTGCTGTTTGAGAAGACCACACAAAAGGGAGTTGCAATAATGCAATCTTGATGATATCAGGGCCCTGTATTGACGACACTGTGGCAGATTCATTGAGGTAATCTCTAATTTCCATGATGTTCCTGAGGTGAAAGCTAACCGAGTTGCACAGTGCGGAAACTTATCTGTTGCCATGAAATTATCTATCTTGACACCATGATTTCTGGATGCAATGGATGGAGTGGCTGGACTATCACCAGCTGACAGTGCAGGCAGCCATACCCTGCTTCCATGTTGCCGGTTTCCTATTATGAGAAATTCAGTTTTGTCATCCTTGAATTTTAATTTATTAAGCGATATCCAGAGTTTGAGCAATGCAGACTTTGAGAACTCTGAGGGCATTTTCACCACTTGCTTCTGTGGGCTTGAAGGCCAGGATGAGATGTGTCTATCAATGGGACTGTAAAGCAGATGCACTGAATGCACAGCAAAGCCCATCATTTTCTTGTACATTGGGTACATTGTATGTGAGTGGCTGGGAACCACCAAAAATACACAATTTTACCACTGAAAAAAAAAAACCTCCCCCCATGATACGTGTACTTTGTACATATGTGACCTCTGGAAAAAATTGCCACCCTTACATGTATGTGTATGTTTGTGTGTGTGCATGTGTGCAAGTGTCTGTTATGCAAGTACTGGCTTATATGTGTATAGGTTCCTCGAAACAGATACCGACAAAGCACCAGCATGATGTACCGTGCATATATGTGTATGTTGCCTTGAAGTTTATGCCTGCTCAATTAACCAAAATAAAAAAGTCAATCTAATGATACACGAGCAAGCAAAGACAAATGAACTCAACTTAATTTATTGTGTGATTAGCTTACTTTACACCAAAGAGAAGCCAATATACTTCTGTGTCTGAGCTGGTGTGGATGGACTGTTGTACCTTGATGACTTAACCTTTTTCACGCTGCTTGTACTTGTCAAAGTTCAAAGGTCAACTTGTTGTTGGATTAGCCCAGACCGACAGGTATGGTGCAATAGCATCCGTCATCACTCTGCCTTAAACTGCATAAAGCACATTGTATATGGTAGGGATCTGTGTGAAATGAATTCATTTGTATGAACTCACAAAGATAAATTTGAAATCGGTGAAATGTGTACAGAAGCCAATGTGAATAAAACTGTTGTGTAGACAAGAGGAAGTTGCGTTGAAGTTAAACTGTGATTATTCTCCTCATGGCAATGCATTCCCTCCATGACTGGAATAAATGTAATCATGGAAGTGATAATCAAGCAAACAAAATTCATATAACTAAAGCAAATAATAGAATGAGGATCAAAGTGGGAAACCAATTAAAAGTGGCACCTTACTTGATGCTTCCAATTAATGTGTCCATTGATCACTTTTATTAGGAAAAACACTATACAAAATCAAAAGGCTAAACCAAACCTAATTATGTCCCTGGGTTAATTGTCTGCATTCATATACTCTCATTAGGGGTATATTTCCAGAATCCTTTGATTTACTTTGCTCAAACTCGGCACCTGGGATCCCCATAAAGCAAAGACGTAGATAAATGCTTGATACAGAATGTCAAGTCACTTGAACGGGTTATTTGCTCAGAGATTGAAAGGCTTCTGGGAAAAGATGTCTGCACCTGTATATTATGATATAGTCATTGGACACATAACTGTGATTTGTAATACCAGATGTACAGGAAATCATACCCATAATTCTACATGTGATTGGGTTGGAAAGTGTATATTTGGGTAAAAGCTTACCGTGTCTTGACACATGCCAATTGGCAAACAGTGGTAAAATTGAGTCTCGTCCTCTGCCTCAGTAAGGTAGGTGTCATATAAATAAATGGGAAAATACAATTTAACCTGACACTTTTTTGTCAGTATCACTATCATTTACAGAAACCTGGATGTTTTTTAAAAACTTTTTTAATCAATGGAGGCCATACTATTTAGTGCCGGTGACTTGTCATTCTTTGGCGTTAGCATCTGACCAGCAAATTGTTGCTTCACAGTTGACATCTCCCACCCGACTACATCATAGCAGTCACCATAAAGTGCTCTTTTTCTCGTGTAAATTATATTTGTGTAGACCAAAGAATGACCAGAGTATTGTTGACAGGAAATCATGGGTGGATTTGGGGAGGCAGGGAGTGTCCGGTGTGCAGGTATTCCCCACACGTAATCCAGCGGTGTCAGCCCTATCTTTATGAGTCACCTTTGTCGCCAGCACAGAAGCAGACCTTGGATTTATGAGTGGCGTTACTGCACGATAATCACAAGTCCAGGTGTGACCTGCTAACTACTAGGCAGCCATTCTTCACATCTGAAAGGGGAGGCATTCGCTAATGAAAATATCCTGTTAGGGGCTTAAAAAAACATATTTTTTTTTGGCTATTGCTTATGCATGTCTCAGGAAAGAATTATGGATACGGTCCTTTTGAAGAGTACCATTTATCTGGGCAGATTTTACTGGCTGCAAGGATCAATGTACAGCCTGCAGTGTGCTGTACAAGTGAGTAATAGCAGCGGGCAGCTAGTTGAGGGATGCAGACTGATCCAATTGCCAGGCCATGGTGGACACACAGCTTGCCTTTAGTTAAATTTGCTTCAAGCTGACAACAACACGCTGCAGAAGGTGTTGACGGTTAATCATCGCTATATCAACATTGAGCCAATGCCACCTGCTAGCCAGTTATCATAAAAAAAATACTGCCCACCCAACTGCACTATTACCCCTATTTCTTGCCCATGTCAGCACTGGTAACCACAGACTGAGAGGCAGTAGCTATACTCATTGCCTAAGTGGGGGGGCTCCGTACAATGTGGCCTGATCCTATGAGGACTATCAGGAAATGAAGTGTCATTTGTCACAGCATTATGAAGCCAGCAACAACAGTGCAATTGCATCACCATTTAGAAGTGAGGAATTTGAAGCATCCAAGTAAATGGAGAGTATTAGGTACGTTAGGGGCGTCAAAGGACTGGGCCACAGTAGGCGGGAGACCGATGAAGAAAGGCAGGATTGCACAGGGACATTGACCAAATAAGCATCAGAAGTTTTGTGCCGAAGTAATAGGGACATATACTTCACAATGCCAGCATGTCCCATCTCTTTTTGTTGTGTGGGCACACTGCCCAGTGCTGGACACAGGCCTCTGATCACAGGCTTCTAGCACATGACTCCACTGTCCACCTGCTATAGTTGCTACATAGGGCTGGCTGATTGAAAGCAGTGAAGGACTACATGTACCACGTACTGAACATCCAAGTCCAATGCAATAAGTAGCTTTATGACAACTAGCTTGAAGGAACAGTCTGTGTGTACATGTAGGTCTGCTCTTGTGAAAAAAGCTATACTGTCGTGAGATTCCACATGTATTTCTGACAAAAACATTGATGTACCTATCTATATTTATCTCACACAAAAGTAATTTTATATCATGAGATTCTGCAGTTGTCTCCCCGAAAAAGCCAATATGCTATTATCACAAGATTCTTTATTAGTCAAAAAACCAACTCTGTTGTGAAGTTCTATCTTTTTTTCCCACATGTGCGGGCAGGTGATAGGGATAATAAAACTATGTGACAAAGTTGTTTTTTGCATCGGAGCCAAAAGGCCCCGGCATGGAGTGTGGATCGAGTGATGGAGGCATCTGTTTTCATTACCGCAGGTGCTAGACAGGAGAAATCACATGTAGCAGACAGCATGGACCAGGTGTTTGTATTCTTTGTCTGTGTGCTCGGGTCACCATCTGGACATTATTTGGGCTTGTCTGCACCTGAAAGTCTAGTAAATAATAAAGTAAAGTCCGATAATGATTCAAGTCATGCTCTTGTAGAGGACAGTGCAAGAGCATTGGATTAGTGCAAAATTTTGTAATGTTGTGATGCCAATCATAAAGTCAGGGATAGTTTTGGCTTGTGTGCATCTGAGAAGAGACAGTGAGGAACAGTTTTGGCTGGTCTTTCTGTCCATTGGGATGGGTCAGGGACAGTTTTGGCTGGTCTTTCTCTCCATTGGGATGGGTCAGGGACAGTTTTGGCTGGTCTTTCTGTCCATTAGGATGGGTCAGGGACAGTGAGGCACAGTTTTGGCTGGTCTTTCTCTCCATTGGGATGGGTCAGGGACAGTTTTGGCTGGTCTTTGTCCATTGGGATGGGTCAGGAACAGTTTTGGCTGGTCTTTCTGTCCATTGGGATTGGTCAGGGACAGTTTTGGCTGGTCTTTCTCTCCATTGGGATACATTGTAGGTAATGGACAGGTTTTGCTTATCTTCCTGGGTATCCATTGGGATGGGTCAGGGACAGGTTTTGCTTGTCTTGGTCTCCATTTGGAATGGCCAGGGACCGGTTTGGCGTATCTTTGTCTCTATTTGGGATGTATCAAGGACAGGTTATTTGGCTTGTCTTGGTCTCCATTGGGATGGTTCAGGGACAGGTTTGTCTTATCTTTGTCTCTATTTGGGATGTATCAAGGGCAGGTTATTTGGCTTGTCCTGGTTTCCATTGGGATGCCTCAAGGACACGTTTGGCTAGTCCTGGTCTCCATTGTGATGGTTCAGGGACAGGTTTAGCTTGTCTCCATTAGGTTAGGTCAGGGACAGGTTTAGCTTGTCTCCATTAGGTTATAATTAGGTCAGGGACAGGTTTAGCTTGTCTCCATTAGGTTAGGTTAGGGACAGGTATGGCTTGTCCTGGTCTCCATTAGGTTAGGTCAGGGACAGGCTTGGCTTCATCCCAAGAAATAAGAAACTGCGTTTCATGTATGCAAAATATTAAATATGGAGGTCATCTGGATAGTGAAATTTAAGGTGGCATCCTAAGCTATTGGCTGCAATTAGCCTTTGTTGCACCATGAATAGTTCATGTACAAATCATTGTCAACTAGGCCTAGTGGATGTTTCAATATTTGATGAAGGTGTAAGCTTTGTGCTAGGAAGTGAATTTTTAATACTTCAAAGACATACTGAAACAGATGAATCAGTAAGTTCAACCAAAGCAGGCATCATGAAATTTTATCAAATTCTTGGAGAGTTATTGTACAGAAACCATAGTATTGAAAAGGAAGAAGGAGGAGGAGACATGTTCAGTGTACCACAGAGCTTGGAAAAAACTCATGTTGCTATGATGCTGTTATATTCATTTGATTGGTTTAAACAAGGGAAAATGATTGGACACCAAAGACTCTGCTCACATATTTGACAAAACAGCAAAGCAAAATTGTATGGCTTATGATTCAACAAAATAATTCATGTTGCACATGTACAAAAACAAGGGTTTGCATTCTACTGTTTGATGATTTAGGTGGGTTTTTTTGTTTTATTTCTAATTTTCATGGTTGGAATTTTCTGTTCGTGAGTATTTCTTATTCACAGTAGATTCGTGTTTAGAGTGACAGCATGACTGCATATTACAGAATACAAAACCAAAAATTTAACTTGTTTAACTTGTTGCAACTACATGTGCCAGAAATTGCTGTTCAATATGTATCAAGACAGACATTACCAGGATGAATGAATGTGTCCAACTCAAAAGTGTGTGATTTAGGCACAACATTCATGTTGTATAAGGTGATGTCCTACCTATTTGGGATTTTGGCGTATTTACTCGACATATATGTTGTCTATCACATATCCAAATTAACTTCTGACTGGCGTACAATTGCAAAAAAATGAACCAAATTGCTGTGCTCATTTTTATGCCTGCAAAGAAATTGAGCTTTGAATTTGTTAAGCAGTCACTTAAACATTTAAGTGTAAGCCTAAGCAGGTAGGTCAGGCAGTCAAACCATGTTATGCTGAGACATTGGTAATTGTAGGATCATTAGCCCAGTATTATGCTGAGACATTGCTTATCAAAGGATCTTTGTCCCAGTGGTTTGTTCAGATATTGTATGGTTATCAAAGGATCTTTGTCCCAGTGGTTTGTTCAGATATTGTATGGTTATCAAAGGATCTTTGTCCCAGTGGTTTGTTCAGATATTGTATGGTTATCAAAGGATCTTTGTCCCAATGGTTTGTTCAGATATTGCATAGTTATCAAAGGATTATTGTCCCAGTGGTTTGTTGAGATTATATGATTATCAAAGGATCATTGTCCCAATGGTTTGTTGAGATATTGCAAAGTTATCAAAGGATCATTGTCCCAGTGGTTTGTTGAAATATTGCATGGTTATCAAGGGATAACTATTCCCAGTATGTGTTATGCTGAGATATTAGTTATCAAGGGATCATTGTCTCAGTGTTATGCTGAAACATTGGTTAGCAAAGGATCATTGTCCCTGCATGACTCATAAAAACAATAGACAGTCATCGTATTTTCTCTAAATCTACAAAACTTTGGTATGTCATCATGTACATGTACATATAAGATCCTGACCTGTTTGGTCTGCTGTGAACGGGAAGTGATGTTTGAGGCATAGGCCTACTTGATTGAGAAACTTGTGACATTTCTTGCCATAAGATGTTGATAGGTAATGACATGTACATGCATAAGGTTTTTCGTCATTATCAATGCAGCTTTGCTGAGTTTACATATTTTCTTATGTGGACTTGGGTGCAAGTTGATGTGGATGGATTGCAATGGAAGATGTTTGAACAGACAGGACGGGAGTTTGGCAATGACCACCATGAGTGCTGAGTTCAATTCTAATAGGATAATATAATGGCAGTCAGACAGTGGATAAGCGTAATCATTCCTGGCATGTGCCTGGGTCATCATGGGAGCATACTGATACCAGATACCAGTTGTTGGGGTTAACTCCCAGTCTGTGGGGGGGGGGGGGGGGGAAGGCATAGGTTAATAACATTTACTGAAGCTTTACTGATCTCATATTGCCCAAGATATACATTAAGGGAAAGTTACCTACTTGAGTGTAAACTGAGATTTAGTACAAAATGTGCTGCTGAGTTAGAAATTAATATTCTACCGAAACTGTGAGTGCATCCCTCAGGTCATCACACTGTTGGCAGTTACCGGAAAATGCGACACAGAGATTCAGACTGCTATATAACGTTATGTTGCAAATTCGATGTTTGAAAGCTGAACCATTATGCTAGAGTGATGGCTATTTTTGCAACAATATTGACTTCATCTAGCTATTTGCAAGTCAAATCCATCTCAATGACCAGATACGTGACACCATGGAAAATCAAAGTAAAATATCTGCCAGGTGTAGACGTGTCTGTCACATGTCTAATCCTGGACAGCTGGATGTTATCAAGTTAATTTGCTTCTGTCTAGACAATATAAGTTATGTCTCCGTGCAAGTGTTAGGGTTTACATATACCTCTTACGATGACTACAGGTTAACATGTTCCTTCTGGACATCATATGGTTAATGTGGTCTCTCTGGAAGTCATATGGTAAACATGTCAATGGCTATAAACTTCATGGGGTTAACATTTCTCGCCTAGCATCATTGGATCAACATGTCTTTGTTTTCAGATGTCATGGGGTTAAAATCTTTCTCGCTCTGTTTCTGTGTCTGTCTCTCTTTATACATCATGGGGTTAGCATGCCTCCCCATTTACATCACAGGGGCTAACATCTCTTTCTTGACAGCATAGGGTTAACATCTGGCTCTAAACTTCATTGTGTCAACAGGTTTATTTACCCATCGCAGGGTCAACATGTCTCTCTCTTAGACATCATTAGGTTAGCAGGTTTATTTAGACATCACAGGTTAAGGTGTCTGTGCAGACATCTTTAGGTCAACAGTTTTATGTAGACATTATGGGGTTAAGATGTCTCTCTCTTTCTAGACATCTTTAGGTCAATAGGTTTATTTACACATCACAAGGTTAATCTATGTTTCTCTCTGGACATCATAGATCAGCAGGTTTATTTAGACATTATGGGGTCAACATTTCTCTCTTTGTATGTCATTAGGTCAACAGGTTTATTTAGACATTGTGGGGTTAACATGTCTCTCTTTGCATGTCATTAGGTCAACAAGTTTATTTAGACATTATGGGGTTAACATGTCTCTCTTTGCATGTCATGAGGTTAATAGGTTTATTTAGACATTAAGGGGTTAACGTATCTCTCTGTGAAGACATCATGGAGCTAGGAGGTCTCTCTCTAGACATCATGTCTGATAAGGTTGCCTTTATCCTCACCCGTATGTGCCTAATACATGTTGTAGTATTTTGATTCAATGAAGATAATAGGATTATCACCCAACAAGCTTGAGATCCATGGACAAGTAGAATATCTTATGTTCATGTTTTATGGAATGAATATTCTGCAAGTGGAGTTTTTGCAGTGGTTTTGTTCAGATGACATTGTATTGTTTGTTTGCTTTTGCGTCATGGATAGACAGATTCTGTCATGATATTTGCAGCGCAATGGGTGTAGATGTTTATTGCATGAAAGGAAGAAGTTTGTGATGTAAATGCTGCACAGAACGTGGTCCATAGAGGAAGGAAGCCGTGGGGAGCGAGGGGTCCCTAGGGAAGCTGTAGCAGTCAGTGTATACCTTTGTTATCACCTGTGCATGCTCACAGCACACAAATTACGCAGTTTAACCCATCACTTTAAAAAAATTGGAGAAATTTGCCCACGTTTCATGTGTGATATTTTCACGGTTTTTGCAATTTGTGTTTGGCTTCCTCACAGGTATTAGACCATATCCGAAGGACTTTCAGAGGAGGTGATTGATCAGAAAAGTACGTGCCCTGAATCAGAAGATGTTGACCCAAACATACTTAGTCACGCTCAGTTCACTAGGTTTTAACCCTGCAGGACCTTAATGCTAATGCATAGGGATGCTATTTTTGTTCCCCTTTAAAATTTACCAGAAAGTGTCCAGAGACATAAATGTTGTATGCTCTCTTTAACTGTTATCAAGAACAATATGCCGTTAACCCATTCCTGGTCAGAGGATGACTGAGTCAATAGCTTTGATTTCCTTCGTGCAGGATATGTACCCAGCCCATGCTAAGGAAAGCTATTGACCTACATGTACATGTGAGTGTGCCATCATGAATGGTCTGACTGGCAAAAATCAGCAGAAACTTTTTCTACTAACAAAATATTTAAGTAAAAATGTTAAAGCAGACGACAAGTTACATCCAGTCACTTTTGGCCAATTTGAGCAGGCAAGGGTTAGGTAATAGCTTTTCTCTCGGTGTACTGCACCCAGGATATATCTGAGAAAGTTGGGCACTCAATTTCCAGAGGGTTAACATGAAGTTTGTATGTTCTGTTATTGTGGACCCTCTCCAAGATGTTTTCATTGATGGCATGTATTTATTGACCAACTATCCCATACACAAACTCCAGTGGTCACTAATATTATGCCAAAGCAAGCAATCTTAATGTCATTCATTATATGGTGATATGGACAGAAAACTGGAGATGTCCTCAGTCAACTTGGCTGCTTATGTGTACATGAGAGTGCAGGTACCAAACACCTGAATTGTCTGCTTGCATGCATGTCTTAACCATATGGTGAGTGTGTGTCTATATCTGATTAATTATGCACCCCCCCACCCCAAGGAGAAAGGGGCATATACATTTGTACATGTAGCAATTACTTTGTCTGTTTGTCAGTGCTTCCGTCTGTCTGTCCGTCCGTTCCAACAGTTTTCTCAAGATGACTCGAAAAGTTTTTGACATAAGCCTTTCATATTGCACATACTTATATTCCTGCATGAGGTCTTGGACGACTTTGAAGATGGATAACCTTGATGTGGTTCCCAAGGTCACAGAGCCATTTTAGTGAATTTGGTTTTCACACGTTAAGTTGAAAAGTTTTTGACACAGGCCTTTCATATATTGCACATGCCTTTAGTCCTGCATTAGGTCACAGATGAGTTTGAAGATAAATGGACTTTGCAAACCCCCAAAAATTGCTACCTGGTTGTCATTAATGGCTTATAAGTTACAGCATGTATCATGACAGTGACCTTGACATTGTTCCAGCAAGAGATGATGATGATGATGATGATGATGATGATGATGATGATGATGATGATGATGATGATGATGATGATGATGATGATGATGATGATGATGATGATGATGATGATGATGATGACAACAATGATGAAGACGACAATGATGACAAGTGCATTGGTGGTGGGGGCATCAGTTTAGAATTCAATGTCCTTTGTGATGCATTCATCTATGAGCATTTACACTTTCTGACAGGCATTTTTCATGACATCACTAAGGTGACATCATAGAAAAATGCCTGTCAAAAAGTGTAAAGAGGGGCCAATGAATGCAATATAGGAAGTTCAATTCTTATCTTTACAATAAACATGAATTTCAATCAATATTAAAGATAAAATATTGATTGATATTGGATTCACAGAAGTTTTTGGCATGTTATTTACAAGAAACCTTTCTGTTTTTATTTATTAGTGGGAGGAGCCAAGTAGGCGTGGCTATCTGTTGGTTGCCTCGGAAAACAAGAACACGTCGTTTGTGTGTGATGCTATTACATTCATGGAAAAATGAATGTCAAAACCTTTCCTGGTCTCCTAATGCTAAATAACACACCAAATGTAAATGTTTAACTTGGACACTGTGTATAAATTTATGTTACACAAGTTGTAGGCCCAAAATACAATACAGGTGTACATTGCTAGAGGCTTTGTCAAGGCCACATATATATGTGTATAGTACCACTAGTACTTGCTATGGTAAAATAGACAACCTGCTCTTGGCCCAGGACTCACGGTCCATGAGATCACAGCAAATCTCTTGTGGTCCAGGGCTGTGTGATAATTTTGTATTTTATGCTCCAGCTATCTGAAATATAGCTTTCAGGACTTATAGGGTGTTAGAAAATCTAGGCTGCTTTCAATATTGGTGGCGCCACCTACGTGTACATTATTATGTAATATAGGGTCAAAATGTGGAAATCTTGTGAAAACTCGAGTATCTTTAATTTTTGGCAGATCTTTACCAAATTTGTTTGGATTGTATGGGAGGTCAAAGTCTAAGTAACTAATGATACTAGTGGCACCACCTATAATTTGATGGAAATTATGAGCCAAAATGTGTTTGAAGATGTAAAATTCCATATCTTGAAAAATAATTTGATTAGACTTGCCAAATGTATGGAATATGTAGACAATGTCCAAAGCTAGAATTGCATATAATATTAGTGACCTTGACATATTTTTGTGAAGTCACCATACCTGTAACGTTGAAAGAGGTGATTTTATAATGGCAGGGTGTAGCTTGGACTTCAATGGCAATGTCAGCACAGCACCAGGCATGCCTATGGGCCTCTTGTATTACATAATCTGGGTGTCCTTGATCTTCTTTGCCAAGGTCACTGAGGACATAATGTCAAGGACTTGCTTATTGTCTTGGCACATGCAACAATATTCATCACAGGAGTTGCACAAATAAGCTATGATTACATGTGGAGCAAAGTGCCATCTCATGGACGATTTTTACATTAAGATTTATAAGTTCAGAAGCCATTGAGGACTCGCAGCTTTGAAATGAACAGGTGCAATATAGCCACGATGCCAGCAGAGCATTAGGCCCATGGACCTCTTGTTGAGAAGATTAAAATGGGTTGATATTTGATTGACAGGTGAAATTTAAGGGTTAATATTTTATTGGAAGGGTTGAATTGAAGGATTAATATTTGATTGAGACGGTAGAATTTAAGGATTCATATTTGAATGGAGGGTGGAATTAAAGGGTTAATATTTGATGGTAAGGGTGGAATTTAAGGGTTAATATTTGATTGGGTGGGTGAAATTGAAGGGTTAATATTTGATTGGGAGGGTGGAATTGAAGGGTTAATATTTGATTGTGAGGGTGGAATTGAGGCCGTCCAATAGTGACTGGATCAAGGCAGATAGAATGCTGTCCTCATTGGCCTGTGGTGGCTAAGCAGCCACAATCCCTCATTCCAAAGCTGATTATAAAAGCTTGATTAGCTAGCTCCTGGCCATCTGTTGTATCTCAGCTCTTACCAATTAGAAATGTCAGAATTTTGTTGGTTTTTGTTGGATTAAAAAAAAAAAAAAAATCTATGTTATATGTATATTGAGGTTTTGCTGGGTACACTCAATTTTGCTGGATAAACATGTTGGGTTTTTGCTGGATATGTAGGATCATGTTGGGATCACACTGGTATTTGTTGGGTAAAAAACTGAAATGATTTAATGCTGGCAGAGAAACAGAAGTCTCATTTTGAATGAAAATGTTGGGATCTCAACAATAAAAGGTTAAGGCTGGAGAAGGTAGGAGATATGACCCATGATGCTTTGTAATCCTTCCCATCAAACTTTGCATTTTTGAATTTCAAAGCAGCCATATTGCAACAAGTGAATGTGTGATTTTACATGTAGGTCTGTTGAAGCCATTCACAATATAGTTTAAATACTTAACAGACCTTCAGTACAAACCAGACCAAAGCAGTTTGTTAGCAATAATACAAGTAAGTTTGTTGATTATATTATTGTGTATGCTTACATTCTCATTTATTGACTATTGTATATTTTCCTTTTTGCTCAGGAGAAAGCAGCAGTCTAGGGACAGAAAAAGTGGAGGCTGGTATGAATGGGAACTATTTTGTCAGTGTTTGCTAGATAGGGGCCCAGTGGAATCTAGCAGGATCCCAACATATATGCAGTGCCCTGGACAGAGGGCTCGCAAACCCCAGCAGGATCTTGACATACATGTGAACAGTCTGTTAGGTAGAGGCCCAGTAGATTCCATCAGGATCCTCACATACAGTCTGCTGGCTAAAGGCCCTGCAGATTCCATCAGGATTCCAACATACAGTCTGCTGGGTAGAGGCTCAGCAAATTGCAGCATGATCCCAACACATTTACAGTCTGCTGGGTAGAGACCTGGTGGATTGCCGCCGGATCCCCACATACACAGCCTGCTGGGTAGAGGCTCAGCAGATTCCAGTAAGATCCTGACATTAATAGTGTGCCCAGCAATATTGGTAATGTGGGCCCTTTGCAAATTTTCTAGTTGAATGCTGGAATTTGGAAAATTCCCGACATGATCCAGACATCATTTGCTGCAAAAAATCAAGGAAAAATCTGACAAAACCCAACAAAACCCAGTGTTCTTTACCTAGCAAAACATATGATACCCAAGATCACCCAGCAAACCCAGCAAAAGCCAACGTGATCCTAACATTTTTTTTGGGTCTCAAGTGTAGGACAATATACATGTACTCGAGATAAAAAAATCATAGGCTGTCCTACTACAGATGATATGGCTGTATGCCCATGCTAACTTGAAATTAAGCTTGGGAATGGTAAGAGAAGGGCATTCATAATATGTGTTACAGTATCAATGTCCCTGTGTACATGTAGTTTGTGTCAGGAATACAAACATCCCTGTGGTAAGCAGGAATCAGTTGTATCTCCCATGATTCAGTTGCATTTGCTCTTCAGGATTTCCACTGTATGGGAAAGCAAGCATAGAACTGCTAAAAAAAATTGTTTGCAAAATACATATGTGTGACAGAGATGGCAAGTGCTGCTTTTAGTTTCCGTTTTTTTCCCAATCATTTATTCTTGTATGCACTTGGAGCACAATAAAAATGTTCATTTGGGTAACAGACACCGCAGTTGGATTTTAAATTACTTATTTATTGTATTTATGTGTCTACTTGTCTGCTGTCTTTGTGACTACAATGATGCATCAGTTTCGGAATAGTGTACCATTTTGAGTCGAGTCAAGATACAACCTGAATGTAAGAAGCCCTTCAAGTTCCTAGGACCATGTAGTTCAGTTTGCACTTGAATACAGTGGGCAATCTAAGATAGATTGTGGATCAAACTGGGAGAGCACCATTGGATCTTGGCATTGATTGTAAATTTCCTCCTGATTCCTAACACTAATGTAGACACATGCGATTGTCTTTTTATGGTCATGCAGGGAAGTATGATGACCTTTTATGGAAATGTGGGGAGGTGTAATAGTCTCTTATGGCGATGCAGGCAAATACAATAGTAATATACAGTGGTTCACTGAGGTACATGTACAACAGCTTTGTATGGCCATGCTGGCAAGTATGATAGCTGTTTATGGCCATGTGGGGAGGTATGACGGCTGTTTATGGCCATGCTGGGGAGGTATGATAGCTGCTTTGGTCCATGTTGGGAGGTATGGTAGCTATTTATGGCAAGGTGGGAAGGTATGATGGATGTTTATGGCCATGATGGGAGGTATGCTAGCTGTTTATGTCCATGTTGGGAGGTATGATAGTTGCTTAGGTCCATGTTGGGATGTATGATAGCTGCTTGTGGCCCTGTGGGAGGTATGATAGCCACTTGTGGCCCTGTGGGAGGTATGATAGCCACTTGTGGCCCTGTGGGAGGTATGATAGCTGCTTGTGGCCATGTGGGGAGGTATGATAGCTGCTTATGGCCATGCTATAGTCATTTATGGCCCTGCAGGCAAAGTTTATACATTTTGTGTATTTTGTTCACAAAACACTTAATTATACCGCACAAACAAATTTTTGAGGAAATACTGTTTTCAGCTTGTCTAAGTATATCTGACTGTCTTTCCATAGCATATGTCTGGAGCAAAATATCTCCAGATTGACAGGCCACATCAAACCCAAATTGACCTCACATGTACAATGTACATGTACCATCTCTTGACCTGGTCGCATTTTTTGGTGATCATGACCTCATTTTCAAGGTCACATAGGTGTGTGCAAGCAGGGGGTATATCCAGTGTGTCAGTGAGAGTTGTTCTACAGGTAATTGACTTTGTGGTATATAAACAATTTATTCTTCTTCTACTTACGATTATATTGCGTGTCATCAAACCAGTTTCATTTGCATACTACTGTTTTCCGTAGTTGAGCTACACATGTGCTTTGTGTTACATTCTAGTGCAGTTGCTCTCTGTCTTTCACATTTTCACATGGCAACCAACAGGGAATGAATTCTTCATTGGTGAATGTCATAGTTTATCACAGTGATAAAGTTGTGTGACTTTTTCTGACACAGTTGCTTTGTTTTTCACTTTGATCTTCTTCGTCAAGCAGAACAGTTGGAAGATCCAACCGGGTTCATTTGTGTCCACATTAAATCTGACAGATGCAATTAGTATTTTATGACCACGCAGGCAGATAGAGTTATAGCCTTTGACCACACAGACACACATATTTGTGTGCAGATTTTTATGTCGAGCACTCATGGAAGTTGCGCTATTTGTCTGCTTCTCTTTCAGTTTTAGGTAAAGGTCAATTGAGATGGAGCCCAAGCTCTCTGGTCTTGACAAGTGACAATTTGAGGAGGCATATCTGAGCATAAAAGAGAGTGAGAGTAGGTTTTACCCCAGATGGCCTTGTAGCAAGTCCAACAGCAGTCTGCTCAAATCATTGGGTATAAAGCTAGTTGTAAACATATACTGAAGTTTGATCAGAGCATCTGATGGCATTGCTGTGAGAGTGGATGTGTGAATGAGAGACACAAGAAACAGCTAGCATTGCTATCAGAGTGGATATGTGAATGAGAGACACAAGAAACAGCTAGCATTGCTATGAGGGTTGATGTGTGAATGAGAGACACAAGAAACAGCTAGCATTGCTATGAGGGTTGATGTGTGAATGAGAGACGCGAGACAGCTTGCACAATGCTATGAGAGTGGATGTATGAATGAGAGACACAAGAGACAGCTAGCATTGCTATGAGGGTTGATGTGTGAATGAGAGACACAAGAAACAGCCGGCATTGCTATGAGAGTGGATGTGTGAATGAGAGACACAAGAGACAGCTAGCATTACTATGAGGGTTGATGTGTGAATGAGAGACACAAGAGACAGCTAGCATTGCTATGAGGGTTGATGTGTGAATGAGAGACACAAGAGATAGCTAGCATTGCTATGAGAGTGGATGTGTGAATGAGAGTCACAAGAAACAGCTACTATTGCTGTGAGGGTTGATGTGTGAATGAGAGACACAAGAGACAACTAGCATTGCTATGAGAGTGGATGTGTGAATGAGAGACACAAGAAACAGCTAGCATTGCTATGAGGGTTGATGTGTGAAAGAGAGACACAAGAAACAACTAGCATTGCTATGAGAGTGGGTGTGTGAATGAGAGACACAAAAGACAGCTAGCGTTGCTATGAGAGTGGATGTGTGAATGAGAGACACAAGAAACAGCTAGAATTGCTATGAGAGTGGATGTGTGAATGAGAGACACAAGAAACAGCTAGCATTGCTATGAGAGTGGATGTGTGAATGAGAGACACAAGAAACAGCCAGAATTGCTATGAGAGTGGATGTGTGAATGAGAGACACAAGAAACAGCTAACATTGCTATGAGGGTTGATGTGTGAAAGACAGACACAAGAGACAAATGTCATTGCTATAACGATGGCTGAAGGTGCTGTCAGTGTAATCTATCTGGTACAGGAATGAATGGATCAGTTTAGGGAAGACTAGCATTACCAGAAGTATATGGTCAATACTGCTATGGCACAGTGTTTATTCAGCATGCACAACTTGTCTTTTATCATCCTCACATTGTCATGTCTGCACCATTATCAGGCTATCATATACCATGTCAATCTCCACTATTACTCTGCCTCATCAATCCAATTGGCTTCACAGAAATAGATTGCCATTGGCCACCAAATATCTTAAAAGCTTCTTTTTTGAGTGAGAGATAGGGGGATGATTTTACTCGCATGAACTCTTGCTTACATGTAAGTGTGGTGACTCAATTATAGTTAAAGGAAATTGGGGATAATATCTCATGTAAGCTGAAAGATATTTCCCGCAGGTAAAGAGTTCTTTCATTTTTTTAACCTTTGGCATTATATGAGGCCGAAGGGTATTGTCGTCCCCTGCACTGTCCATCTGTCCATCCATCTGTCTGTCTGTCCATCTGTCCATCCATCTGCAGTTATCAGTATAACTTGAAAAAATTTTGACATGGGACTTCCAAATTGCACATGATTTTACACCACTATAAGGCCTATTTAATGTGTAAGCATGGTTGACCCTGACCTACTTTTTTCAAGGTCAGATAGTGGTCACATATGACTGTGCTGCCCTAACTCTTGAAAGCCTGCATCTAGCAATCATAATTTTATGTAAAAGAAGCAATATGGATTTATTCACAACCCTTTTAAAAGTCAAGGTCATACCTCTATATTTGACCTTTTTAAGGGTCAAAGGTCAAGTGCACATTGGTGACACTGCTATAAGTAAGAAGTTAATGAAATATGAGTTCCAATTGTACATGATTATGTGCCACTATAAAACTTCTGTTACCTGTAAGCATGGTTGACCTTAACCTACTTTCAAGGTCACAGGGTATTTTTTGCCAAATTTGGTTTCAAGTTGATAATAAATTTTTGAGGTAGGGCTTCCAAATTGCTCTTGATTATACACCACTATGAGGAATTTTTTGAGTTTAACAATGATGACCCTTGAAAAGTAGGCCAAGGTCACACATTGGTCACATGTGAAAAGTGGTGTTACTGCACTAATGCTTGAAACGTACATTGTATATCAGGCAAAACATGTCAAACTTTTGCTTCAGAAGTTTTCAGAAAATTTTCAGATTAACCTCTGCAGCCATCAGGCACTTACGTATGTTCTCACAAGTAGAGAAATACACAGACATTTAGGAGGCACTGATTGGGTAGCTTGCCATGGTGGTAGAGTGAACCTTGTTGATCAACTTACCTTGAGAGTGGGTTAGGAGGAAACTGTGGTATGTTGAGCCTTGCCCTGTTCTCCCCCAAGTGGTCACAAAGAGCCATATATGGAATGTCACCACTCTGAAACTTACAATCAGAAGTGACCTGTCAGACATGGGTTAGCAGACATCAGTGACCTGTAAGACAGCCTGCTCTAAGTCATCACATAGCTAACCTGTCAGACAGCATTCAGCTGATCTGTTCAACAGTGTGCTGTGGGTTAGCAGACATCAGTGACCAGTCAGGCAGCCTCGCAGCTGTGAGTCAGCACACACAGCCTGCCATGGGTCAGCATACAGCTGACCTGTCAGGCAGCCTGCCATGGGTTGGCACACAGCTGACCTGTCAAGTAGCTTTGCTGCCATGAGTCAGGTCAACATAAAGCTGACCTGTCGCAGAGCCTGCTGTGGGTCAGCATTGAGCTGACCTGTCATGTACATGTAGCCTGCCGTGGGTCGGTATGCAACTGACCTGTCAGACAGCCTGACATATATAAACTTAAATTCTGCCCCACTTAAATACATCTTAAGTTCACATAATTGTGTAAAACGTACATCCTGTACTTCAATATTTTTAACTCAATATATTGCTGCAGAGTGAAAATCTTTACTTTTGTCAGCATTGCCATTAACTGGGAAACAGCCTTGAACATTTGGTTTAAAGTTGTATATTTTCTATCTCTCTTCACTTGCAGTGATAAATTTTGGTTTTTATTTTTACTTAGACTTAGAATTTCTCATGTAGATAATAGTGGAAACTTAATTTAGCCATCACAAACAGTACTTTTGATCAAACGATAAGATAACATGTAATTTCAGTGCTAGGTAGAAGTTCCATCTCAGAGTTATGTCTCCGGGTGGAAACCGGGGGACATATTGTTTTAGTGCCCGTTTCTTCCGCTTGTTGTTGTTGTTGTTGTTGTTGTTGTTCAGGTTCTTCAACACTTGGTTTCCATGCGATAAGTCTTGAAGGACATGACAGAATTTGATGAAACTTGGTAGGATTATGTATCTAGGCAAGACCTAGGTTGGGATTGTATTTGGATGACCTTGAGCAAATTCTCAAGGTGACAGGGTCACTTATGTGAAATTGGTTTCCGTTCGATAAGTCATGAAGAACAGGATGGAATTTGATGAAACTTGGTAGGATTATGTATCTTGGAAAGACCTAGGTTGGGATTATATTTGGATGACCTTGAGCAAATTCTCAAGGTCACAGGGTCACTTATGTGAAATTGGTTTCCATGCGATAAGTCTTGAAGGACGCGACAGAATTTGATGAAACTTGGTAGGATTATGTATCTAGGCAAGACCTAGGTTGATTTGTATTTGGATGACCTTGAGTGAATTCTCAAGGTCACAGGGTCACTTATGTGAAATTGGTTTCCGTTCAATAAGTCATGAAGAACTTGATGCAATTTGATGAAACTTGGTAGGGGTATGTATCTAGGCAAGACCTAGGTTGGGATTATATTTGGATGACCTTGAGCAAATTGTCAAGGTGACAGGGTCACTTATGTGAAATTGGTTTCCGTTCGATAAGTCATGAAGAACAGGATGGAATTTGATGAAACTTGGTAGGATTATGTATCAAGGTAAGACCAAGGTTGGGATTGTATTTGGGTGACCTTGACCTAATTTTCAAGGTCATAGGGTCATTTATGTGAAATTGGTTTCTCTGCAATAAGTCTTGAAGAACTTAGTGAAAATTGCTAGAGTAATGTATCTAGGTGAGAGCTAAAATAGGATCGTAATTTTCAAGCAAACTTGGTCATTTGTAATTTGTTATCACCTGTAGCTTATTCAGAGATGTAAGTGTTCCACCGGGAGACATTTGATTTTCTGTTGGAAAATCAGTCTGTTCTAGTTTACATTTGTGTTGAACGTGGGAATCACAAACCATTGTCCTCATGAACTTCTTTACAAGCTTTTCTTGTTGCAGTAAGATACCCCCTAACTGTGAATCCTGCAGGCTTTTGTCTCCAGTGACAGTTCTTGTGTTTTTTGTGTTTGTTTATGACCTGACTGCTAATGACAAGTTGTTACTAATATAAAGCACATTTGCAGTGTCAACATGAGGGTTATACACAGTAAGGCTGACAAAAGAACTAAAGACAACATTTTGTGACTTCCATTGTAACTGTGTGTATTTGTTTGATTCGTGCGTTCTGGCATATTGGCCAGAGAATTGCATATAATGTGGCAAGTTTCTACGCTATACATGTATGTAGAGAGAGTACAGAGAGAGGGTACAGACAGATAGATACTGGATGTAGACACTTCATCTGGACAGTCACATCTTGTCATGTACGTAGAATCTGAAATAGTTTATAAAGAGTGGAAATCTACAAGAAGCCAGCCTGGACTCCAGGCTTCACTTTATAGCAATACTACCAGCACATAAGACCTACATGTACCATAATCGCATGTCCCAGGCCAGCAGCTTTTTGTGGTTTTGGGTGGTCCCTAGCCCATATACATGTACAAACCCACAGTGAGGAAAGTGTCGACTCAGGAAAGGGGCTAGCTTACCGGTACATAGATGGCGCCACCCTCTCTTTCCTCTAGACATGCCATGCCACAGTGGGCGCCTCATCTGTCAAACTGGGTGCAGCAAACCTGAACCTTGTGCACAAAACTCGTCAAAAATGCCCAAATTTGAATCCATTGTGTACATGTATGTGGCAAAGTTGGCACTGAAAAATGGTTGTCAAACAGGTTGTTTGAGTGAGTGTGATTGGTTTGTGTTGATTAACGAGAGGTCAGGATGGAGCACCATTGAGAGGTGGTAGGATTGAATCAGCCTTGGCACAGCTTGGGGTGAGTGTCCACAAGAAACTGTGTGAAATAGGTGTCCTTG
This sequence comes from Hermodice carunculata, assembly GCA_964020975.1. Classification (NCBI taxonomy): domain Eukaryota; kingdom Metazoa; phylum Annelida; class Polychaeta; order Eunicida; family Amphinomidae; genus Hermodice; species Hermodice carunculata. The sequence goes on along the minus strand of OZ026616.1, from coordinate 47,088,929 downwards.
TGGAGGCTGTACTTCAAGCAATGTGTAAAGCTGTATTGCATGTGGACAAAAAACGGACAGATAAGCTGAGCACAAAAGCATGGTCCTGCCACCAGTGGGGAGACCTGTGATGAAACTGCGAGGCACTTTGTCTTCTTGAAGTGTGTGTGTGTGTTAGGATGTACAGAGTGGTATGTCAAAGCCAGTACTTTAGGGGTCAGGCAGGTTGTGGAGCTGAGGTCAAACATGGTAGCTTAAATTGAAAGCTGTGTGAGCTCAGGATCTATTGCATGATCTGTTACAGTTATAGCACAGTATCTTCTATATATTGGAGAGGGACATTTAGGTAAACTGCAATGTACGGTTTGGGGAGTTATATCCAAAAACCGTAGTCCATCCTAGTAACATGAACCATTCATTTAACATGAAAATTAATGTTACAACTACTGAAACTACCACAGTGTTTTGACCACATGATGTATAGTATCACCCACCCCATTCCCTGCCTCAGACCCCCCCCCCCCATCACCACCACACACACACACACACACACACACACACACACACGCGCACACACTTTCTTAACATACAGGTCAGGTTCATAGGCCTCAATCTTGGAATACAGACAGGGATGTCTTTTAATACATGTATTTGGTACAATGATACCAGGCATGGTCAAGTTTTATTCTGATTGATAAAAAGTGACAACTTTCAGATTCATTTTCCACCAGAATATCAAATGCAGACTAAACTGAAAACCTGGTAGTGAACACTTGACTCATTTTGTCCCTACTCAAACTGTAGTACTACTTTTACCACCTTGCATATTCATCCACTGCCTAATTGGTATGGCCAGTGATATATATTATCACAAAAAGGCAGGTTCTGCATGTATATGTAAGCTTAAAGTTGATACTTGATAGGTTTAGTTATATTTCATGTCTGCAGGGATTGACCACTGTGTATTCATGCAAATGTCATATTTTTATATTCTATTTCTTATCATTCATTCATTCATTCATTCATTCATTCATTCATTCATTCATTCATTCATTCATTCATTCATTCATTTATTTGTTTGGGTTACTATGTGATTAGGGTAGTGGAAGGATACATAGGTCAGGGATAGGTGAGACGGTTTAGTTGACATCAGTGGAATACCTATACTGTATATGTACTCGTATTGCAAGGAGATTAGACTGCATGTGGACAACTTGCAGAACTTAGGTCTGCTTGCGCTAACGTGAACACTGTCGCAGTTGTGATGTACATGCAGCAAGAGAACATTTATTAATTATGGTTGTGATGTGACATCGAAGTGACATAAACGTGGAGGCATGCACGTCAGCAAAGGTGTGTGAAGACATGACCACATACACACCACATGAACATTCATTTTCTGAATGTAGTTATCAATGTCTGACACACAGAGGAGACAGAATTGTTTCTGTCTGAGAGTGAAATGTAATATTTCTCTCTTTTGTAACTGCATGTCTTAGATGAAACCCAGATGGCCTACTGGCTGGCTACTTGTGATTTCTATGAAGACATGTGGTCTTTGGTAAGAGAAATAACATAGGCCACTCATGATTTTTAGTAAGACATCTGGCCTTTCACTTTAGAAATACTGTGTTGAATTGACCACAGAAGGTCCTCTCTATCTTCTTCAACCAAACCCAAAATAAACAATCAGCATTTTTTAACAATAAAAGTAAGCCCTTTCAGTGTGCTGTAGTTTACTTTGTGAAATGGAGGTGGACTTTCCCAGATATGTCTTTATAAAATATATAGGGGAAAGCATTCTACAGATTATGTCTTTCATAATTAAATCGAGGGAGAACATTTTACAGATGTGTCTTTATAAGATAGAGAGTAGAACACTACAGATAATATTATGTCTTTACTGTGTAAAATAGAGGGAAGAATATTCTACAGATATTTCTTCATGAAGTGGAGGGGAAAATACTCTCCAAATATGCCTTCTTTTCTTTATAAAATAGAGAACCTTCTACAGATACCTCTTTACTTTGTAAATCAGACAGGAGAACATTCTACAGACATGTCATTTACTTCATAAAACAGAGGGGAGAACATTCCACAGATATGTCAGCTTTTCAAAACAGAAGAGAAGCTTCCATAGATATGTCTTTACCATACAAAAACAGAGGAGAGAACATTCTGCAGATTTGTCTTTACTTAATAAAACAGAGGAGAGGAATATTCTACAGATATATGTCATTGTCACCAAGTGGAGATACAGGAGCCAAGACAAAGAAAAGGGTGTCCCAATTCCTTTATTGTCCAAGCACATGAATTTCCTGCCCCAATCTTCCTTCCCATATGAAGTGGATTTTATAAAAGCCATGGAATGAGATGACCTGATCAAGGCTGTGAGGTTTCAGGTCTGTATACCTTGATTGTGCCCGTTTGTGACAACCAGTCTTTCGTGTTTGCTGGGGCAAATACTCCCTGGCAGAGACTAAGCACAGTGTAGAAAGAATGGAGAATTGGTTTGGCTTGGTAAGCAATTATAGGCAACAGACAGTGGGCCATTAGCAGACTGGGGCATCCAAATGTCATCGTAATGACTATCGATCTGCCCTCCAATTTGCCATTGTTTTGATTCTTTGCAAATTTTCCCCGTGCAAACAAGTCCATTGATCATAGTGGGCAGAGGCACAGTTGTGAATATTGAGTGTCAGCTCCTATAGCCATGTGTTGCTGCCTAGAACAGTAATGTGTCGTATTGATGCTGCCAAAGGACAGCATGATACACATGTAGTATTCTGCGGGTCTTGTTGACAGGACCAGCACAGTGCAGATTGGTGGTTTTAGCACTGGATTGTCTTCCATCACAGCTCATTCTGTGTGCGCCAGTACATTAGTCTATTGCTCCATTATTCCTGGCCAAATGCATGTACTTTGACGGTGGTCCATTCTACTCCCATTTTCCATTAAGTGTCAGGTTTCCAGACTTTTCAGACATCTAATGTAGGCTTTTTTTTGAGGAATAGTTCCCCCTTTTCAAATTGCTAATTGTGAGCTTTGGGCAGTACATGTACATGTAACTGTCACTTGGTGCTATGATAAAGCCTGAGTGTTGGTCCTGTAGCAGATTTGAGACTGTATTTCACAGCTGGAAACAGGAATGTGTGAGAGGCCACACGAGGGCTTCTAAGCAGTGCGCCAGCTTGATGTGTACTGTGTCCTTATGCTAGCCTGTAACACTTACATGTTATTTTAGTGTATTCTCACTTGACTATCTTTCTATTATGTATCGGTCTGTCTGTCTATCGGTCTGTCAGTCTGTCTATGTATCTGTGATCCATCTAATTTAGTTTATCAATATATCTATGTATTTTTTTATCTACATTCATTCATTCATCCATTCATTTGTTCATTGTATTAGAGGAGTGATCAGGGTGTAAACTGGGGTGACATGCTTAGCCCTGTTATATTGCTGCACAGATTTTGCTTTGGTAATTAGGAGGCATAGGCATAAAACGGTGTGTGGTGGATATTGAGTTTATTATCTGCCATGCATGACATGTATTCTCATTGTCTGGGATGTTCAGTGAAATACTGAGAATCAAATTTGATCAGGCAATGAGCCACCTTTGATGATCTAATAACACATACGCTGATGATATGACTTCCATAGAATACATATGGGCACTTATTCACAGCAATTTAAACCGTGATTGCAATAGCTGTTCTGCCGATTTTAGATGGGTTTCCTATTTAGCATGCACAAGACGCTGTTTAAGTTCCACTGTCGGCATGCAAAATGATTGGCTGACAGAACCAAGAACATGCTTAAAATATTGATTGTTGAAAACATGAGCATATCAGAGCATGAGGCATTGTAGCCCACCTGTGCCTTAACTACTGGTTTAGCTTTCTTCTTGACCCGTAGAAAAGTCCTCGGATATTTATAATGTGGTATTCTATGTATGCAAAGAAGCTTCGGCTTTGTACTCACAACATGCTGTGATTGTCCTGTTTGTCATGATGGCAGACTGTGCATTATGCCAACGCTATCAGGGACCTGTAATTATTGGAAAATAGGTTGCAGTTTGGATGCTGAGTGTCGAATAGACTCACTTTCCAGATAAATGATTAGACTTTAGAAAATAGCTTGCTCCAGTTTTAAATATCAGCCAGATTTTTGAAATTCTAAATGAAAACAGATGCAAATGAAAGTAATGCAATAACTGTTGTGTGGCATTGATGAGTTCTCACAACTGGTAGCACGTCTGTTGAGGGCGTACATCCTTCTTGTTAGGTGTGTCAAACTGACAAAAGCCTCAAATGAGGTGCATGTGCACACAAAGGCTGCAGTGCATCTCTTTGGTGGACTCATTAGCCTGGATTCAGTACCCATGAGACTTTTTTTTCAACGTGGCACGTACATTTCTGCTGAGGGTCATACAAAGCCTAGGATGATACAAGCTGCAAACATAAGACCTTGGTCATCAAACTCTCGGTTGTCTCCACTGGCCGGCAATGTTTTATTTCCAAGATGTATCAGTAAATCGAAGCAGACAAAATGTCAGAGATACCTATAACTGTTAACACCTTGAGACATACATGTACATGTAAGACCAACGTATTGGCATGCACTTTTTACCATTAACCCATTCCAGCTGGTCAGAGTACAAGTGAGTTAATGGCTTTAATTTGTTGACACATTCTACATGCATTGACTGGACCAAGGAAAGCTGTTGACTGTCTGCAATTGAGGCTTGAGTGTGGCAGTTGGATTGTTCGCAGTTTAAACTACAGGTGTAATAACAAAAAGATAAGATCAAACCCTATGAAATGGCACACTTTTCCTCAAAGGAGAATAAACATGCATCGTTGAAGTTACAAGATGTCAGATTTATATAGAGCTCTCGAGAGGAAGCTACAAGATGCAGCACTTACATGTATATGCAGCTGTCAAGAGGAATGTACAAGATGTATAATGTATTTACAGCTCGAAAGACGAAGATGCAAGACATAGAATTTATATATGTACAGCTCTTAACACAAAGTTGCAAGATGTAGAATTAATATATGATTTCAAGTTGTAGAATATATATACAGCTCTTACAAGAAGCCGCAACATGTAGTAGTAATTTTTAACTCTTAAAATGAAGTTGCCTGATGTAGAATTTGTATACATTTCTTAACATGAAGCTGCAAAATGTAGAATTATATGTTTGATCAATTGATTATACTAGTCTGTTTGCTTGTCTTTGCAGGTAGGTTTCTTGTACAAGAGAAGAGTGCAAAATTCTGCATTCACGTTTTTGGTAAGTAAGTTTTTACGGTCAGTCCATGTGCTTGGTAAGTCAGTTTTGCCATCAGTCCATGTGTTGGTCAAGTCAATTTTACATTAAGGCCATGTACCTGGTAAGTCATTCAATGCACTTGGTAGGTCAAATTTGCAGTTAGACCATGTGCTTGATAAGTATTTTTACAGCCATTCCCTGTGCTGGGTACATTGTAAGTCATTTCACAGTCAGTCCATGTGCCAGGCAAGTCATTTTTCCGGCAAGACCATGTGGTTTGCAAGTATTTTTACAGCTATTCCCTGTGCATGGTAAGCTACTTTACACTCATTTCATATTGAGGCTATTGCCTTTCCTGTCAACTCATTATGTTGTAGTTGATGCCTATTTTTTTTTCTCGCAAAACGTACCTTTAGTAAACATTTGATGCACAAAAGGAATCTGCTGTTTTGTCACACACTCACAAGGTGAATGCAGCAGAGTCTATGCGTGTGATTGATTCGGGACCGTGGCAGCCACCAACTGCAAGTCATTTTTTTTAACTCTTGGCAGCCTAATCGTGTAAAATGTGTGGCCGCCACATGGCGGCCATAAGCTTTATGGATGCTGGACCGTGATGGGCACTTGCAAGTTTTTGAGAAGTCACCTCAAGGTCAGCCAAGTCGCCGCGAGTGGTCAGATAAGATGTGCTCGATACAGGTTGCTGACAGAAAGTGTAGCTATAGCATTGTCAGCCCAGGTTTATTCTCAGTCATGTGATGACGGGGTTATGTGACCCAATCAGGTAATACTTGCACAAATGTATGTACACCCGAAGTAAAGTTAATCAATGTTTCACTGTGCTGTTATTGGTGGCACTTTAATGGAGTCTGGGGTTTATCTCATTTTCGTACCCTGTCTTATTTGCTGTCTTACTACTGCTGCGGCTTATATTAAATGGGCCGGCAGCACACAAAAAATATGCAACATAAAGTCCTGCCAAAAATCAATGAGCCAGCAGTCTAAGGCAACCTTGCAGGTCCATTCATCAGCTTTATTGTGTTCTCTGTCGTGTTATCTTATTTACTGCTTTAGAAAAAAAAGCCACTTATGTACTTTATGGGACAGGAATGGACTTCAAACAAGGCAATAAAATATAACCTGTAAAAATGCTCACAGGTGTAGTCAGTGAAAATTGCGCTGTTCATTGGCAATATGGAAAGTGAAAGTAAATGTAAAACAGTATGATTGTATATTGGTCTAGGGACAGAGGAATTTGTGCAGGAACCAGTGGGGAGATATACAGACTTTCTGAAGGAGCCTGTGATATGATAATAGTATGATTGTACATGTACATGTATAGCAGAGTGCTCCAGTGACAGATTCACCTAGGTGAAAACAGCTCACCAAATTAAATGGGTGAAAGCAACATGTTTTGGTCCATATAGACTAAATGAGTACAGAATGAAATAGTATATATGATTGTGTACTAGAGTTGTCCAGTGACAGATTCACCCAGGTGAGAACAGCTCACCAGACTAAACTGGTGAAAACAACCTGTTTGGGTTCCTATGGATTAAATGAGTATGGAGTAAGATAGTGTGATTGTGTATTACATTGTAGGGTGGTCCAGTGACACAGGACTTGGTGTAGCAACCTGTGGCAAGGTTAACCTTTACTCCCTGGCATATTGACTGAGTCAACAGCTTTCTTTTGGGAGGGGGTGAGTGCTGCATGAGCACCCAACCCAAACTGATGACGTTGGCTGTTTATCTTCTTAAGGCTGATTTATAGTTTTCATTGGGGGACCACTGAAGGCAAGTCCCCAATAGTGATCACAGGTTGCCTGCGTCTCTGTGTCCGTCCAGATTGTTTCCGCATAATAACTTGAGAAGTTTTTGAGCTAGGGCTTTTGTATTGCACAGGGTTATTGTCCTCTTTAAGGGCTATGTCAAGTTCAAAGTTGGGTGACCTTGACCCAATTTCCAAGGTCACATAGCCACATTAGTGAATTTGGTGTCCACATGATAACTTGAGAAGCTTCTGAGGTAGGGCTTTGAAATTGCACAAGATTATAGCCTCCTGTAAGGGCTAAGTCAAGTTTGGAGATGGGTGACCTTGACCCAATTCTGAAGGGCACAGAGCCACATTAGTGAATATGGTGTCAGCATGATTTCCACATGATAACTTGAGAAGTTTTTGAGCTGGGGCTTTCATATTGCACATCATTATCATTTTCTATCAGACCAAGGGGAAGTTCAAACATGAGTGACCTTGACCCAATTCCCAATGTCACACAGCCACTTTTGTGAAATTCGGTGCTTGCACAATAATTTATGATCTTTTTCATTTATGGGTTGTATATTGTACATGATTATAGTCCTCTATAGGGCCAAGGTTAAGTTTGAACATGAATGAATTTGACCCATTTCTCAAGGTGACACAGCAACTTGTGTAAAATTGAGTGTTTCCACAATCACTGAATTATTTAAGCTTATTTGCTTCTGAATGCTGGATTTTATGTTCAACCATTTAATACTGTATATAGCTGACTTTGAACCCGTATCCAAGGTCAGTGCAATTATCAGATGCCCAAGGTCAGCTGTGTATACAAACTTTTAGCATGCAGCAGTAGTTGCTGCCCTAAACTGTACCATGTTTGTATACGGCAGTCCCTGCAGTGGTACAAGCACCACTATTACATCTAGCTTAAACTACTTTTAGGGATCAAGGGGGAAACCAATTATGTTTTCAGTTGTCCATCTAACCATCCATGATCTGTTTACAATTACATTTTTTACTTCTGCAAAAAAAAAAAGAAAAAAAAAACATTAGGCATATGCTTCAAACTAGGTGGGGATCTACCCTGATACCATTTGATGTCAGTGACAAAACAACCTTGGTCTGCCATTATCTATCTGTATGTACTAATGCCAATTTATGCCAGTGATGTTACAACCCTGGCCTGCCACCATCTGTTTGTACTAATACCATTTACATGTAGTATCAGTAACATAACAATGCTGGTCTACCATAATCTGTATGTATTAATACCATTTGATGTCAGTAACATAACAACCCTGGCATGCCATCACCTGGACATTATCATGCACTAATACCATGTGATGTCAGTGACATAAAAACCCTGGCATGCCATTACCTGTACATTAGGTACTAATACCATATGATGTCAGTGACATAACAGCCCTGGCATGCCTTTAACTGTACATTATGTACTAATACCATATGATGTTAGTGACATATATAGCAACCCTGGCATGCCATCACCTCTACATTAGGTACTAATACCATATGATGTCAGTGACATAGCAACCCTGGCATGCCATCACCTGTACATTAGGTACTAATACCATATGATGTCAGTGACATATATAGCAACCCTGGCATGCCATCACCTGTACATTATGTACTAATACCACATGATGTCAGTGACATAACAAATACAAATAAATATTGGCTTTCCTAGGTGGTATACTGGATAAACATTGGCTATCCAAGATTGGCATTCATGATAAAAATTTGCAATCCTATAACAAGGTGGCACACAAAATAAACATTGGGTATCCAGCATGGCATCAAGGATAAAAAATCGGCCATCTTAGGTGACACCCAGGGTGAACATTGCCTATTCTGGGTGGCATTCAGGGTGAATGTTCACCATCCTAGGTGGCATTGAGGTCAATGTTGGCTACTCGACTGGTAGGTGGCATTGAGGGTAAATGTTGGCTATTCTAGGTGGCATTGAGGGTAAATGTTGGCTAGCCTAGGTGGCATTGAGGATAAATATTGGCTAGCCTAGGTGACATCCAGAGTAAATGTTAGCTATCTTAGGTGGCACACAAAGTAAATGTTGGCTACATGTATCTTAGATGGCACCCAGGGTAAATATTGGTTATTGTAGGTAGCACCCCGATTAAATGTTGACTATCATAGAGTACACATGAATAATTTTATTGGCAGTTTAAGTTGTTTGTTGTTCTTCAAAGCCTGATAAAAATAGCCAAGCTGTTAAAAAAACGAAAACAAAACTGCAAAGTGGCAGGTCAAACTTTCTTTTTTTTTGGTATCTTGTGTTCCTACAGCAAGATAAAGGGGACAACAGCTGATGATCTTAAGTGGGTTTTGTTGGGTTGCTTATGACAAGAGTAGCATTATGGGGATGACTTTAGGTGATGCTAAGTGGATCGCTGGGTTATGATGAGTAGTGCCATGGAGGGGGGGGGGGGAGGGGCTAGGTGGTGTTATTAGTGGATTTTGGGGTTATGACAAAAATAGTAATACGAAGGAGGATGACTGTAGGTGATGTTAACTGACTTTGTTGGGTTCAGGCATGGGGGGGGGGGCTGCTTGAAATTAAATGACTGTTGGTAATATGACATGGATTATTAAGACAAGCTTAGTGTTATGAAGAGGGTAGACTGTAGGTGTCTTATATGAATTGATGGCTCACCGATAGGAGGCCTGAGATACGGTACGTTTTTCACACCCATACAATATAGACATTGATAGTAGCATAATTTTACTGCAAGATGAGAGAAATTGCTTTGACACAGAGGTTGTCAGGCAAAGTAAACAAAGACGGCCCCGCTTGTGCGTTAGTTTGCTGGTAAGCTGCAGAGACAGAGAGATGGCATGGTTAGAGAATGAACCAGCAGGAAATTGGAAACAGGGAGAGAAGACCCAAATGATGGAAGATGAATGGAGATCCACGGCACAAGTTGTCACAGCATTCATCACCCACAAGGGCTGTCCAAAAGGAGTCCGCACACATATGCACACTGGCGAAAAAATAATCCGAGCTGGATGCCTGGAGACTGCTACTAAGACGTGGAGAACTGTAAGCAGTAAGATTGAGATCAGCTAAAAAATGAAGTGTATGAGATACCGGGCTCATGAATGGAGCGACACATGTATGGGGAGTCAGATGTAAGGACCGGCAGAGCTGCTCGCAGGAAGGTGAAATCCCTATTTCAATCATATCTCTTTAGTCTTTATGGATGACGTTCTGTCGTGGCAAGACAGAGCAATTGATGAGGCTGTCTATTGGGCCGCTCACCAGCACGCTGATCATAGCTGGCTCACATGATGTGTGTATCCATTAATTTCTCTGCCACTGGCCTGACTTTCTGATCCCTGAGGCCTGAAGTGTAGGACTGAGTCTACAGTGTATACGTGTATATGGGCCTTACTCCACGGGCTTCAATGGACAAAAACTGCATATAGAATTGCCAGGGAGGGATCCAGGTGACTTCAAGACCTTGACTAGACAGTTACCTTGGCATAGCAACTTCTCATCTGCTCATGATCCAGATAGAATTAGATTGAGTGTATTGTTTAAATAAGGACAGGAAAAAAAAAAACTTGCTTCAGTGCCTTAAATTACAAGGACAGAAAGTAGGAATCTTCAGTGCTTTTCACAGACAACAATTAATATTGCATGAGATAGCAGGTTTGGATAGACAAGGATAGTATGTATAGAAATTTCAGTGCCTTCATTGACATGCAGTTGACACATACATGCAGTCATTCTGCTTTATTTTGCTTATTTAGTAGCCAGGGCTAGGGGCTAATTATATATAGACAGCATTGGTACCTTAATAGAGAAGGGCTCCAGATAGACAACATTGGTGCTTTAATACATGTGGGCTAAATGGAGTTTATAGCAGTAACAAGGGTTACATGCTTACAGAATAGGGATTTGGTCGAGTGGATATGTGCGTTTCCCATTTGAGCTAGGCCACTGGTGCCAAAGGTTGCAGGTTCGAGTCCCGCTTGTTCCGAACATGAAATATGCAGATAACACTGGTGCCTTTATAGTGATGGGCTACATGTGGACAGTTTTGGTGCTGCAATACATAAAGGCTACTTATAGATAGCAGTATATACTGGTGCCATTATAGGCAAGGGTTACATATGTTCGAGTCCCGCTCGTTCCGAACATAAAATATATATTTTCGGCATTTCCTTAATGCTGGTGGATTTAAGTCCCCGATTCTGGAAATAAATGCCGACTCAGTAAATGTACTGCATTACCGTGTTGATCTGGCACTTGCACATAACTACCTCCATTGAACCATTCTTTTTTAGGAATGGGGATTTGGTCGAGTGGATATGTGCGTTTCTCATTTCAGCTAGGCGACTGGTGCCAAAGGTTGCAGGTTTGAGTCCCGCTCGTTCCGAACATAAAATATATAGACAGCATTGCTGGTTTAATGGACAAGGGCTAAGCATAGGTAGCACTGGTTGTGTATAGACAGCTTGGTGCTATAAAGGACAAGACTACATGTATACAGACAACTTGGTGCTAAAATGGACAAGAGTACATACAGACAGCTTGGTGCTATAATGGACAAGGCTACATGTAAATACAGACAGCATGGTTCCATAATGAACAAGGCTACATACAGACAGCTTGGTGCTATAATGGACAAGGCTACATACAGACAGCTTAGTGCTATAATGAACAAGGCTACATACAGACAGCTTGGTGCTATAATGGACAAGAGTACATACAGACAGCTTGGTGCTATAATGGAAAAGACTACATGTAAATACAGACAGCATGGTTCCATAATGGACAAGGCTATATACAGACAGCTTGGTGCTATAATGGACCAGGCTACATACAGACAGCTTGGTTCCATAATGGACAAGGCTACATACAGACAGCTTAGTGCTATAATGGACAAGGCTACATACAGACAGCTTAGTGCTATAATGGACCAGGCTACATACAGACAGCTTGGTTCTATAATGGACAAGGCTACATACAGACAGCTTGGTTCTATAATGGACAGGGCTACAAATGTACATGTACATGCAGACAGCTTGGTTCTGTAATGGAGTACTGTATTTTAGTGCTACAGTAAGGCAGCGACTTGACTAGGCTTCAGTGACCTTGTTATGCAAGAACGTATGTAGATGGCTCAACTTAAAGAGAAAGTAGGCTCGGTATGCAAGGAATATATGTAGTTGGCTCAGCTTTAGGAGACAGTGGCCTCCTTATGCAAGGAACGCATGTCGATGGCACAGGTTTAAGACACAGTGGCCTTGTTATGTAAGGAACGTATGTAGATAGCTCAGTTTTAAGAGACAGTGGCCTCATTATATAAGGAACATATGTAGATGGCTCAGCTGTAAGAGACAATGGCCTCATTATGTAAGGAACATATGTAGATGGGTCAGCTTTAAGAGACAAGAGCTTGGTTGACAGTGTAAGCTAGGTTTCAGTAGGCAAATATATGTCCATGTTGCAAGACCACCAGTTGTCAGATAATGTATCAATATCTGTGATGTCAAGTTATGTTTGAATGTTTATAATGTACATGTACATGCTTGCTGTGTTTACATCTTACATGAACAGTGGGCATTAAGGGGTCCTCCTTGCTGTATGTACATCTTACATGAACAGTGGGCATTAAGGGGTCCTCCTTGCTGTATGTATATCTTATATGAACAGTGGGCATTATGGGGTCCTCCTTGCTGTATGTATATCTTATATGAACAGTGGGCATCATGATAGGGGGTCCATTATCTTTACATGCCTGCTGAATTTGTACCTTGTCATGTGTCTGTGTTTTGACCAAGACTGGGGGAGGAAACTCAAGAGTAGAAAATACATCATGCCCTTAGAAAGTGCACAAAAAGTAATATTTTCTGTTGACAGCTTCCAGTCACATGTGTCTGTCAGTTTTATACATGTGTATGTGGATATGGGACTAAACCTGGGAAAAACAGAGTGTTGTTATATTCTATGAAGGTTTGGGCTGATAGTATAGTTGCTGCTTACATGTAACCTTGATGAAAATCAAGCAAGCATTTGTGAACCACTCTATAATGTATGCTGCCAGGGGCAGAATACATGCACCTAAATACTAAGTATTTAGTACTAGGTACTAAATACTTAGTATTTATACCATGCCTGTGTCGGGGCACTATATTCAACAAATGCAAGACCCTGACTAATTATCTGACTGGCAGAGAATAGAAATGTGTATAAATTGTGTTTCAAAATTACTACCATGATTATCTGTCACAGGAATCTGTATATTTATTTATTCAGTACTACTTGTTACTGTCTGAGTCTAATTGGTTGATGCATAGTCACATGACCATCCATAAAATGAATATTCCCAGAGAAATGAACATTGCTGGGCAGTATTGATTTGAAGTGTCCTTAATTTTGAACAAATGCCATCTTGCAGGTCCCTGATGTATTGAGTCTTGGTTTCAGTAGCATAGCTTGGTTCTCTCTTCTTACTACGGAGCACCTTTATTGTAGACAGGCATGCATGGAGCATTGAGGCAGGGAACCATACAATTGGAATAGGCTTATGCTGCCCTCTGTTGGGTAGATTGCACAGATTCTGCCATTGCAGACGACATTTAGAAAAGGGTGGAAAGCAGGTGAAAAAGATTTGTTGCTCTGTCAGATGAAGAGAAACAAAAAATGCATGATGGCTTCAGTCCCTATGTCAGTAGTAGTGACTCTTCACCCAAGGTTTCAAAGCAAACCCAGGGTAGAGTTGCAGACTTTGACGTGCTGCCTGCTGTGAGCATATGCTAATTAATTAGATAAGACTGGCTGCTCCCAGCAGAATGCTGGCTGGATGCCCTGTTCTTGTCCCCAAGAGAAAGTAATAGTCTTTCTTGTCAGGGCTGCAGAGGCCTCTGAGTATATATCTATCAAATCATTTTTATGACTATTGACTGCTACTGCACAGGATTAAGAAGTCTTGTGGGAATAACCACCACACCTCAAGACGAAATCCTAGCATGTTGTTTGCAGCATGTGTGGAAAATGCAGATTCAGTTAACACCAAGGAAATGGTATTGTGATGGAGGCAATATTGGTGCTTCAGGGTGCATAAAATCCATATTGCCTCTTTCACCAGGCCGTAATTGTATAATAGTGCATAAAAACAGTGAAGGCATGTTCATGGTCAAACTGTTTCAGACACACTACATACCAACTTGAACACTTTGATTACAGTGGCTGTCCACCCTCCCCCTAAGGTGTGATGCTTCTTCTGTCACTGTCCTAGGCCTGGCAGTGACACCTTGTAATCATAAAAGCTAAAAGAGTTCACTTCTGCTTCACTGTATTGGCACAGGTCTAGTTTAATGGTTGTGCATTGCCTGGTAAATCACACTGCTATATATTTACAGAGGTCTAGTTTAATGGTTGTGCATTGCCTGGTTAATCACACTGCTATATATTTACAGAGGTCTAGTTTAATGGTTTTGCATTGCCTGGTAAATCACACTGCTATATATTTACAGAGGTCTAGTTTAATGGTTGTGCATTGCCTGGTAAATCACACTGCTATATATTTACAGAGGTCTAGTTTAATGGTTGTGCATTGCCTGGTAAATCACACTGCTATATATTTACAGAGGTCTAGTTTAATGGTTTTGCATTGCCTGGTAAATTACACTGCTATATATTTACAGAGGTCTAGTTTAATGGTTGTGCATTGCCTGGTAAATCACACTGCTATATATTTACAGAGGTCTAGTTTAATGGTTGTGCATTGCCTGGTAAATCACACTGCTATATATTTACAGAGGTCTAGTTTAATGGTTGTGCATTGCCTGGTAAATCACACTGCTATATATTTACAGAGGTCTAGTTTAATGGTTTTGCATTGCCTGGTAAATTACACTGCTATATATTTACAGAGGTCTAGTTTAATGGTTGTGCATTGCCTGGTAAATCACACTGCTATATATTTACAGAGGTCTAGTTTAATGGTTGTGCATTGCCTGGTAAATCACACTGCTATATATTTACAGAGGTCTAGTTTAATGGTTGTGCATTGCCTGGTAAATCACACTGCTATATATTTACAGAGGTCTAGTTTAATGGTTATGCATTGCCGCGTAAATCACACTGCTATATATTTACAGAGGTCTAGTTTAATGGTTGTGCATTGCCTGGTAAATCACACTGCTATATATTTACAGAGGTCTAGTTTAATGGTTGTGCATTGCCTGGTAAATCACACTGCTATATATTTACAGAGGTCTAGTTTAATGGTTGTGCATTGCCTGGTAAATCACACTGCTATATAGTTACAAAGGTCTAGTTTAATGGTTTCGCATTGGCTGGTAAGTCATGCTGTACTGTATTGGCAGAGGTCTTTTTATTATGGTGGTTTTTGCATTGCCTCGTAAGTCATGCTCCGGATGCCTTTATGCCAGAAGTGTGACCTGCCCAGTCGTGCAAAAACTGAAGCTAATTTTGATTGGGCATAGTGGCTCTTAAGTTGAAGCCTTTGATGAGGAATTTGAACATGGAATTCTCATTAAACTGCGGCCAGATGGTATACATGACAAACTGTCATTGATATGACATGAGGTGACCTCCAACTGCTTAATACCCCTTGTATTGAGTGAGTCTCTCTCTGACAGACTTTGTATCACTTGTAATGAATGAGTCACCCTCTGACAGAGGTAACGTCACTTGTTTTGAATAAGTCACCTCTCTGACAGTCTGAATGTCACTGATATGAAAGGAGTCACCCAGTGACAGACTGAATGTCACTGATATGCACCTGAGTCACCTGCCAGGCAGATTGAGTATCATTTATTTACAATGAGTAACCTCTTGCACAGTCTAAACACCACTGATGTGGAATGATGGAGTCACCTCTGGGACATTCTAAATGTCACTGATAGGGAATGAGTTGCCTCTGTTACATACAGAATATTACTAATAAGAAATGAGTCACCTCTGAAATAGTCTGAATGTCATTGACAGGGAATGAGTGACCTCTGTAACAGTGAGAATGTCACTGATGGGAATGAGTCACCTCTGTGACAGTCTGAATGTCACTGATATGTGATAAGTCACCCCTCTGACAGAGTGAATGTTACTAATAGGGAATGAGTCACCTCTACAATACTCTGAATGTCATTGATAAGTTTCAGGAATCAGTCACCTCCGTGATAGTCAGAATGTCACTGATAGAGAATTAGTAACCTTTGACAGAATAAGACTATTAGCATAAAGCTGATGACTCCAAATATGGCAGCTCTGAGACCTATTACTTGTTATTATGAAATCAGATGAAGACAATGTTGAAGACTGGAATTTGTATCAGCCGGAAGGAATGTCAATATGCCTGTGTTTTGAGTGAATCAGGCATACCATTGTTACTCCCTGCGTGACAAATATCACTTTTTTGTCAGCAGTACAAGATAATATTATTCTTTCCTCCCAACTGTCTTGAGTAGGAGTTATTTGAGATACCAAATGCTACAGAATGCATCCCATGATATACATGTACATGTACATGTATACACTGTTAAGACATGTCTGTAGTCATGACAGTTTGATTGGAGGTTGCTGACTTTTTGTCTTCCATCATCTGCATCTTCTTCATTTCTGTCTTGCTGTATGGTCAGACAAACACTTGAGGTGTGGTCCCTGTCATACAATGTATCAGCATGTAACATTTTAAAGAAACAGACGGAAGAAAGATTGCAGTAAGAAATACCGGAAAGTTTCCAGTGTCATAATATTGCCTGCTTCTATTTAGTCAACAGTTTTCCTTGGCACATTCTGTGTGCCAAGGAAAACTGCTGACTGGTCACCAAGAGGGTTAAAACCAAAGGGTGCTGAATGTGATGATCAACTTAAGTACGCTTCAACTAGAGTGGAGAAACATTGAACAATTGTGTTTAGTGTCAGTGGCATGTTCTCAGAAAGTTTCGTGGCCAATCCATCAGACAATTGGCCGCGGGAAGGTACTGGGACCACGCGTTGACTGGCGACAGCTTCCCTTTCACATTCACCTGCATAAGTGGTTAACTGTAGGCTCATGGTTCCCCATCACTTGCCGATGTCTACAAACAGTCACATTTTAACAGGATGTATTGGTGTCAGGAACGTGACTAGCTGTATAGTGTTTCTCATTTATAGGACAAATTACTTCACCTTCCACAATGAAAGCATTGACATTACTTCCCACAAACCTGTTATTTGTCAGAGCTGTTTGGTGAAGGCAGCCTATGTACACATACTTGACAGAGGATAGTGTAATGTGAACACCTGCATGTAAGCTAGTTGTATGGAGCAACCTGTCTATAAAGACCACAGGTACATGTGTAGTACACGTACAGGGCACATGAGTAAAATGTGAACATCTTGATGTATAATATGTATATATATGTATGTATATATATATATATATATATATATATATATATATATATATATATATATATATGTATATATATATGTATATATATATGTATATATATATATATATATATATATGTATATATATATATATATATATATATATATATATATATATATATATATATATATATATATATATATATATATACATGTACTACATCCCCTTTATGTGTATACATGGGGCGGATGATGCTCTCATTTGAACACCTAGGACAAGCGTACAGGACAACTTCTTCATAAAGACCACAGGTACACTCAAGACACGTGAATACATGTGTTAGGTCTGCAGACAGGCATGCATGCAAGTTAAACAATATAATGTGAACACTACAGGTTGGTTCTATAGGACAACCTCTACATTAAGACCACATACACTGTACATGTACATGTATGTGACAGATTTTGGTGGAAGGTAAGCATAACTAGGCCATCTGCTGGCAGACAAACCTCTGTATTAAGATCAGGCATGTTTGATGATAGGGTAATGGAATGGGAAAACTGTTGGGTACATTGTATATATTTCACAACATATTATGTTTTCAAGATCTACAAAATGCTGAGTTAAAGTTGCGTAACATGTTAAATGTCATATGAGAAGGTTTGTCAGTTTGTTACTAGATTTCAATCAGTTTTTCATTTGAAATCACGAACCATTGTGAAAGAATGTATATAAACTGATGGAAATTAAGAAGGATCGAGCCAATAAATCAACTGGAGCCTCAGTTTCAAGCTTATAACATGGTTGTATGGACCACAGCATACAGTGGAACCTAGGTTAAGGACAGCTAAGATATCCAAAGAAAATCCCACTTGAATCGATCATAGCTCAGAAAGTATTTGCATCAGGATAACAAATCATATATGCATGTAATTGACATGCTCCAGAGAATGTATACATCCAGTGTTTGGGTGTCTGTGGTGGCCTTAATTGTTGAATAAACAGTTGAAAATTGGCTGCAAACCATCCACCTCATAAATGTTAAAAAAAAATCATTAACTATTTGCGTTAATATCATAATTACACTTACATCTTAATCCTGACATACTGGCAACAAAAGAAAAACAAACAATCCTGCGATGTTTTATGTTTGGGTAGTTTTTCTGTCCTCTGTCTACAAAGTTTGACATTCCAGGTTTGCCTTTGATCTCCAGGTTGTTCATTTTCTTGATTTTAGAGAAAAAGAATAAAGCAAAATTGTGAAAATCATTAATACGTTTTTGCAGTTCAGGCACTACAAAATCGAAGGCTGTTTACCGATAGAATTTCGTCCAGCCATTTTCTTGGATAACCATGCCTAGGTGGGGTTGTCATCCTATTGTCCTTTCTGCGAAAATAAGCTTCAAACACTTTTGATGTTGATCATTTGACTCTAAAACAATATCATTTGCTGAAGCTGAGCTGTCATTTCTACAATATGGAGTAAACATTTGGTGAGGTTGTTGATCAATTATTGACCAATCACATCAATAAAAGAGCCTTTGAAGTACGACAAACATTCTTCAGCAATCTGTCAAACGGCGACAGCGACAATCTGGTTGCAAAGCATGACATCATGCAGGCGAGCCTTCGGGGTCCCATGACCTCAAGCCTGGCAACAAAAGTTGACAGCTTGGTTTGTGAACAGATCAAACATAGCTCACTTGGTCAGTTTTGTTCCTGTCCTGTCCTGTCCTGTACAGCTATGACATTGCAAATGGCGTGAAGACTTTGTGCAGGATAGATCGACCTCTTTGGTTGAAATTAAATCGGAAAGCTTACTGACTGTGTTGCTTTACAAGGACACAGATTTGCCTTTGTGTCCAAGCATTAATTGACAGTTTGTTCCAATTTTAGTGCTGCAAAATCTAAATGTTTGTCATACAGACTAGACAAGTATGTTAACCAACCTGCTTTTTACCCAGGAGACGCTACTAATGGAAATTGTAAATAACATTAATATTCTTGAGATAAGTATATTTGTTGATCTTTGAGCTAATTAAATCCCACCCAGAAGTAATTATTGTCTCGCCAGCATAAGCTGTTGGCGAGACTAAGCAGTCACTTTCTGTCTGTCCGTCCGTCCGTCAACAAAAAACTTTGCAATGGCTTGAATTACGCTGGCGAGACATTCATGCCCCCGGGCATGACTCTGGTTAATAAAAGCAGGTTTTTTTTTTTTTTTTTTTTTTTTAATAATTTATCAGAAGTTTGTTTAAAATTTCATGGGCTCGTCGCTGTGAGTAAATTGTATTTATGGGAAACTGTCAGTTTTCTTACATTGGTTTACGATTGTGACATACTGCCAATTGAGGGTACCGAGCTCGAGCAGCCAGACTCCTTTCAAGGTGGCTCATTAAAACAATGCTTAGGCTTGGGTAAAAAAATCCCTGCTAATCTAGGTTACTTCAGGCAATGAATATTCAGCCAATTTCACATGTTCTATGAGAATGGAAGAGTTCATTGTTTTCATGCATTTTCAGTTTTGATGATCCTGGTCATGAACATTCTACTCATTTCATAGCTGAATACTTGAATGAGGGCTTTATTCATAGGTACTTTATGCCAGTGAGTTTTGTCTCTTCTGCCTTTTCCTCTTTAGACGCCATTTTTTAACTTTACCAAACTATTTAATGCTGAACCTGAAGACAGTTCAGGGGATTCTATTCAGGTGTTACTTTGTCATGACAATTGTCTTAAATTTTATAGTGACAAACACTTGCTAGTGTCACTGCTTATTCATGCTTTTTAAGCAGCCTTTAAGAGCCGTGGTAAAAGCGTTGCTCTTTGGGTTGGGTGGGTGGGGCTGGCTGCATTGCCTGTTTCTTGGCTGTGGCTGGCCAGGTGTTACCTTGCTTGATAGGGTGACCTACAGCCCCTCATGGCCTTTGGACTGGTGGCATGGCCAGTCTTCTGCCCACTTCTTCTTCCAGTCTTCAGGGTAGCGTTTTATTGTATGTAATCCGGTCTGTATACTTTACATGGTTAGCTTGTCATTATTAAGTACTGCCTGTGAACACAGACTTCCTCTTTTTCCTCAAATACTTTATTTTTTGTTTCTTTCTTTCTTTGTTTATTTATTTCCTTCCTTCTTACTTACTTATTTATTTTACTTATTAATAAATTCTTGAATTACTTCCAAACGATTATATATAGAGGCGGCATTCCAACTTCAATTTGTAGGTTTGTGAAATAGACGCATCCAATTAAACATGAACCAAAGTTGTAGCATTCTAAGTTATTACAAATTAGGGGAATACACATTTTAATTTAAATCTGGAATAACGTCAAAACTATTACAGATAGAGGTGCCATTCTCTCTTCAATTGGTAAGTTTGAGTTTGTTACATAGCCACATCAAATTAAACATGAACCAAAGTTGTAGCACTTTAATTTATGCAAATTAGGTGAATACACAAAATTTAAATCTGGAATAACTTCAAAACTATTACATTTAGAGGTGCCATTTCCAATTTGGTTGGTACATGTAGGTTTTTGACATAGCCATATCCAATAAAACATGAGTCAAAGGTGTAGCAGTTTGATTTATCTAAATTAAGCAAATACACAAAATTTAAGTCTTTAATAGCTCCAAAACTATCATAGATTGAGGTGCCTTTCCAACTTTAAAGGTTTTTGATATAGCCGCATGAAAAATTTATTGTTGCAGGAGTTAAAAAAATACTGAACAGGCAATCTTTAAAAGTTTTCTAGACACACAAACTGATTTGCTGGCAAGCAAATCAAATTTTCTAGTTTTGTAATTACTTTCTCAATGAGTTTCATTTCTTTTCTAACTGGAGTTTTGTATCACTATTTTATGTTTTCTCCTGTGTTTATGTTAATGCTTATGTCAGTGTATTTATTTGTACTCTTATTTCCCCATCCTTGGGGGTTCAATAAAATATTATGTGCATGTACATTGGTATCATTGATTCAAGTTCCAGTTCCTTGACACCTGTCTTTTTTGTGTGGGGCCACTGAGCCTGAGGTAATCCATCACAGCATGACCTTTGATGGGACATCATCTAACAATTCTCGCTGGTCCTGAACATTTAATGTCTTCTTTTTGTTTGAATGCAAAACAAGCAAGATACCCACTAAGTAAACCACTAAGGCTGTAACATGTTTGCACGTCTGCATCATTTCCCCGTCCACAAGCATGCCGCCTGGTTTTGCGGTGCGGCCATAATACGAGCCTTATTTTGGGCCGTTGCTACCTATAGCCACATGACTGACTGTTAAGTATGATTGATTCAGTTAGGAACTTGAAATTTTGTCAATTTAACGAAAGGACAATTTATTTGTAAAAACTGTTAAAATCTCAAACTCACCGATGCAAAGGTTTTTGGTGTCCTCAAGGGACCTTCATTGGAAACAAAGGAAATTGGTCCGTTTCAACACTTGGGTCCAAACAGGGCTGCTTCTAGTACATACTGGTTAAGTAGTAGAAAGTACAGTCTTCCAATAAGGATACAGTGTACATCACAGAACATGAGGAAATATGTAAAAAAAAAAAAAAATTAAAATATGCATTATTTATTAATCAGGGTTTTTATATGTGTAGAAAAAAAAGGACTTTGAGTGAATTTTTTCTTTAACAGTTTTGAATTTATCTTTTAACAATCAAAATATTAGAAACACTCTGCCATAACCTACCTTTAGCATTTAGTAATACAAGTTTAAAAGAGAACACTGGGTGCCTAACACAGGCTTAATGGCTTGCTGGGCACTAATTAAGAGGGGCTCATCATTTTTCAAGGAGATGGGCCCATTAAAGACAGGTAAAAATTCATTACAATATGCTGGTAGAACTGAGATCAGTCCCTTAGGACAGGTGGGCTCCCAGCACAGATGAGTCCGTGGCAGGTTTGACTGTATATTGCTGTTGGTACGTACATGTAGTATTTATAGTAGAGGTCATATTTTCAGACACAAGTGCACTGTGTCATGTCAAAAGGCTTACACATGACAAATTTTGACTCATTCCAAGTATGAGCAATTACCATACAGTTATAAACTGCTTAAGACCTCTCTCCTTGGCGACAGATCTTTATGAGATTAACGTCTCGACAATTGGCCCAATCTGACCATTTTGCCTGAAGGGGAAGGTCAGGGATAGTTCTGTTGAATGACCGTCAATCGCTAATAGGACTGCAGAATAACAAGAAAGACGTTTTTGTGGCCGATGAAAAGAAGAGAAGTGAGTCAAGTTGATGCAGGCCGGAGCTGGGTGGGGGTGGCTTGGCCGAGTGCTGTGTTAGCGTACAGAGCCACAGTGCTGTCTGAGTAGTTATAATAGCCATGATTGGTTTGCCTACAAGATCTGAGGCAGCCCAGCAGCCAAGCCTGTTGGAGGGGAACAGATTTGTGGAAATGATGACATGGTGGTCAGCGCAAATTTGTGTGTTCATGTAGGATACACAAATGGCCACATTATTTGCCTGGAGGATATGCTGCCCATCAGAATATGACTAAGTTGACCACGGCAGACAATAGGAGCATGGCACGTTGCCTTAGATATGTTAATACATATAAACAATCACTGTGCCCCTAATCCTAACCCAGGAGCATCAAGATTCAAGAAATAAGCTAAGAAATTGAAGAACAAGTAGCTATTGACCCTTTCCCCCTTAAACCGGCCAAAACCAGCTGGTGGTCAAATGTCGTCTGCTTCAGTGTTTTCAACTAATTTCAGCAGTAATGAAAAACAATTTGACTGAGAATTGTACATGAGACCCACGATAACATGCCCCAGGTCAACAGCTTTCCTTGGCATGGGTTGGGCACTTAGTGACCAACCCATGTCAATGAAAGCTGTTGACTCAGTATTAATTCAAGGGGGAAAGGGTTAAAGCTGGAGAAACCCTTGATGAATATTGCTGACATTGATATGATCAACTTGCATAAAAATTACAGAAGTCAGAGCATGAAGACTGCTTATGTGTACAATATAAAAAATGATAATGGGCTTGTCAGATTTTTGCCTGTGTACAGTATAAAAATGATGGACTTGTTTGCTATTCTTGTTAGATTTTTGCCCGTGGTATGAAATATTCTGGCAGCATGAAATAGCAAGCCACAGTAACCGCTCTCAGGCCAATCCCTCACTGGCAATTTCCTTAAATATACACACACACCTCTTGACTTCTGACGGAAATTTGAAATTGAATATTGGAGAAAATGAATACAGATAAAGATGACTGTGTGAGCTGTGGGGATGTCATGTGATGTGTGATGGAGGGGGGCTGACCTTTGACCTCTAGACAAAGGTCACGAGCCATTGTGCACACAGTCATACATATATGTGTAGTACAAATGAGGGACTATATTTAATTTCAGTTATATTTTCCAAAATTTTGTCACTTAGATTTCTCCTCACAGCCTGTAGTATTTTTAAGTAAAATGCTAGATAAGAAACAGAATGGAAAAGCAAGCATAATGTCACTAACTTCGCTTACAAAACCAAATTGTTGGGACCTTGCTGGGTTTTTGCTGGGATTGCTGGGTTTTCCTGGGCACCATATGTCAAGTTTTGCCAGGTTAAAAAAAAAAAAAAAAAATGCTGTGTTTTGTCGGATTTGATGGGAAATAATGAAGGATTTTTTTGTTGGGATTAAGCCAAAGAAATTAAAGTGGAAATTTTGAAACAGTTCATGTTACCAATTTTGCTAGATATGTTGTCTATGTCTGGATCTGGCTGGACTCTGTTGGGCCTCAACTCCAGCAGATATTGTATGTCAAGATCTTGCTGGGATTTTGCCAGGCCTTATAATTAACCCAGCAGCCTGCAAATGCAAGGATCCTGCTGGATTCCACAGGGCCTCTATCTCGCAAACACTCTGAAATATGGTTCCCATACATACCCCCCCCCCCCACACACACACACCACCACCATTTCCTCTCTCCCCAGTCTACTGCTTTCTTTGCAAAAATGAAAATATACAATAGCCAATACAAATGAGAATGTGTGTGTACACAATAATTTGATCAAGAAACGTACTTATATGATTGCCAATAAAATGCTTTGGCCTGGCTTGTCCTGAAATACCAAGTAGGTAAATCACTCTGTGTGATTTCAACAGGCCTAAAGTCACACATTCTCTTGTTGCAATGTGGCTGCTTTAAAATTCAAATTTCAAAGCATGATGGGAAGGACTGCAAAGCATCATGGGTCAGATGCCCAATGTTCTCCAGCAGTAACTTTGATGGTTTAGATACCATCATTTTCCTGCAAAATAAGAGACTGTTTTCTCCATGTCCAGCATTGGATAATTTACTCAATTTTTTTACCCAGCAAATTTAAAGCCTGCATTCCCTGGAAAAACCCACATAAAAAAATAACAAATTTTTTTGGTGCAGCAAAAATCAGTGTGATCCAAATATGGGCCTGCATATCCAGCAAAAATCCTGCCTGTTTAACCACACAACCCTGCAAAAATCTGACATCGTGAAAAAAAAACTTTTTTTTTTTTAAACGCAGCATGATTTCGACATAATACCTGACAGAAATATGACAGAAACCAGTGTTATCCTGACATTTATAATTTGGAAGGTTTTCCACTGCTTGGTTAGGACCCTGTGTGAAGCATTCCAAAATGGTCAATCAGTTGGCACAGCAGAAGATAGCCCCACTGTGCTGAAGGCAATTAGAGAACATATAAATAATTCTGCAGAGTCCAAAGACAAGGATTCAGCCCTTAATTGTCAAGCTAAGTCCAAAGACAAGCACTTGCCCCTGTCATGGTGAGTCCAAAGACAGTAACTCAGCCCATTATGCAGAGTCCAAAGAAAAGGAGTCAGCTTATCATCTTGATGAGTTATCCCCGCCATGCTGGGTAAACTCAAACTCAAACTCAAAACTCATTTATTTTAGCCAATCAATACAATGGTGTTTTCAATATGAAGATACATGTACGTGTACATAATGATATAAATTGATGTGGCTAGGGGACTTCTATTGAGACAAATACATGTCCCTCTCATAGGAGCCACCTTAAAGCCTTAATAAAGATAATAAGTTAGTCCCATCATGTTGAGTCAATACAATGAGTCAGCCCCATCATGTTGAGCCAATACAATGAGTCAGCCCCATCATGTTGAGCCAATACAATGAGTCAGCCCCATCATGTTGAGCCAATACAATGAGTCAGCCCCATCATGTTGAGCCAATACAATGAGTCAGCCCCATCATGTTGAGCCAATACAATGAGTCAGTCCTATCATGTTGAGCCAATACAATGAGTCAGTCCCATCATGTTGAGCCAATACAATGAGTCAGTCCCATCATGTTGAGCCAATACAATGAGTCAGTCCCATCATGTTGAGTAAAGATAATGAATTAGCCCCATTCATGTTGAATTAAAATATTGATTTAGCCCCTTCATGTTGAGTAAAGAAAATGAGGTAGACCCATCATGTTAAGTAAAGATAATGAGTTAGCTTGGTCATGCTGAGCAAAAATACTGAGTTAGCCCCATCATGCTGAGTAAATATAATGTGTTAGCCCCATATGTTGAGTAAAGATAATGAGTGAGCCCAGTCATGCTGAGTAAAAATATTGAGTTAGCCCCTTCATGTTGAGTAAAGAAAATGAGGTAGACCCATCATGTTAAGTAAAGATAATGAGTTAGCTTGGTCATGCTGAGCAAATATAATGAGTTTGAAGCCCCATCGTGCTGAGTAAATATAATGAACTTGCCCCATATGTTGAGTAAAGATAATGAGTGAGCCCAGTCATGCTGAGTGAAAATATTGAGTTAGCCCCTTCATGTTGAGTAAAGTTAATCAGTTAGGCCCATCATGTTGAGATTAAAGAGTAGGGTCCCTTTGCATACAGAGTCCATTCTGGCCTGTACTTTGGTAAAGCACAGCAGGGAATAATCCAGATTTGCAGCAAAACTCGTGAGAGCTTATATTATTATTAGGGATTAAGCATTTTGACCCTCAGCACATAAAGTACCTAAGGGTATTGACATCCCCTGTATCATCTGTCTGTCTGTCTGTCCCTCAACCCAATGATATTTGAGCAAGATGTCACAAAATACTGGCCACAACTTTGACGAATTTTTAACGGAACTGTACCTTTGTAGTGGACCAGATTGTCATAGAAAACCAGCAACCACTAATCATTTTTTAGCTCTGCTGACTTGTCAGTCAGCAGAGCTTATAGAATCCGTTTGCGTCCGTCTGTCTGTCGTTAGACTTTTTATATTTTCGACTTCCTCTCAAAAGCCGCTACATAGAATGTTTTGATTTTGCGCATGGATGATCTCCGGGTGGACCTCTACCAATTTTGCGATGGAGATGATGATGCAATAATTTTTCTATTTTTTATGAATTTTTTAATTTATTTTTTGAAAAAAATTAAAATTTCTTCATCTTAAGAACTACGAAGCCAATTGCTTTGATATTGCACATAGGGTCAACTAGTTCTTATTCTGGCCACAAGGTGGCGCTGTGATCTTTTCCTATTTTTTTTATGAATTTGTGCGTGTTAAAGCTATTTTTGACTTCTTCTCCAGAACAGCATGATAGAATTGCTTAAAATTTTATCAAAATATAGTTGGACATTATACAATGAAAGTTTGCGAAAATAATGGGGATATGTTAATTTTTGACAAAGTTATGCGATATCAGACTTTGTGACTGTAAGTGAGTGCTGCCACTGTACACCGGCAGCCATTGAAACAGCAAGGTATGTCAATTGATAATACATGTACTACCATCAGCAGAGCTTATAGAATCCGTTTGCGTCCATCGTCCATCTGTCCGTCCGTCCATCCTTCCACAAAATTTATTTTAAGGACAAACTTTGCTACCACTCTACATACATGTATATAGCTGTACAAATCTAGACTGCAGTCCATGTGTTGCAGTACTGTAAAAGCAGATCCCAGTCAGCAGAGCACAGGATCATCACGATCCTCTTGTTTGAAATGTAGCATGACATTTTTCTTTTGTTTTCTTTTGTTTTTTGTTTTTTTGCTTTTTGTTTGTTTTTGTTTTGCATTCCCTTCTGTTATGTGCAACTTTGGGACCATGGTTTCATTTGTTAAATGAAACAATGAAACAAAGGTTAAGTTTGCTGAGTCGTTTTGTCGAAACATTGTTTGTTTTTAAATCATGGTAGATTTTGAGAGCATGTAGGAGTTTATTTTTCAGTTTTAAAAAATTGTATGTTCCTGGTGGGGAATGTTGTTTCAGGTGAACTCTTGTATTTGTGTGTCTTTAAAAAACACAATAACTGAAGCCTACCTGTTACCGAGTCAGGTGTCATCTGTTTCTTGACAGTTGGTAGGATGGATTCCCTCACTGTAACCGTATGTTAATGTTGTATGATCTATAGCTGTCATAGGTACATGTGTACGTATATTGTATGCAACTTAAGCATCTGCAGGGAGGGGTCACTTCTCACAAGTACATTGTATCATCAACTGGGAGTCATTGTTCCTTCTTGTCACCTGCCACTTTGTTCCTGGGGTCACCTGTCACATTGTCCCTTCTTTAAGCCAGTCATCTACTGTTGTGTCACCTCTCACATTGTCCCTTCTTTAAGCCAGTCCTTTAGTCTTGGGTCACCTCAAGCATTCTTCCATCTTTAAGCCAGTCATTTTCTCTGGAGTCACCTTTTACATTGTTCTTTCTTTAAGCCAGTCATCTACTGTTGGGTCACCTCTCACATTGTCCCTTCTTTAAGCCAGTCCTTTAGTCTTGGGTCACCTCAAGCATTGTTCCATCTTTAAGCCAGTAATTTTCTCTGGGGTCACCTTTTACATTGTTCCTTCTTTAAGCCAGTCATCTACTGTTGGGTCACCTCTCATATTCTCCCTTCTTTAAGCCAGTCATTTAATCTGGGGTCACCTCTCGCATTCTTCCTTCTTTAAGCCAGTCCTTTACCATGGGGTCACCTCTCACATTATCCCTTCTTTAAGCCTCTTGTCTACTGTGGGATCACCTCTCATATTGTTCCGTCTTTAAGCCAGTCATATACTCTGGGGTCACCTCTAGCATTGTTCCATCTTTAAGCCAGTCATTTACTCTGGGGTCACCTTTTACATTGTTCCTACTTAAAGCCAGTCATTTACTTTGGGGTCACCTCTCACATTTCTCACTCCTTAAGCCACTTGTCTACTGTGGGATCACCTCTCATATTGGTTCTTCTTTAAGTCAGTCATTTACTGTGGGATCACCTCTCATATTGTTCCTTCTTTAAGCCAGTCATTTACTGTGGGATCACCTCTCATATTGTACCTTCTTTAAGCCAGTCATTTACTGTGGGATCACCTCTCATATTGTTCTTCTTTAAGCAAGTCATCTACTATGGGGTCACCTCTCATATTGTTCCTTCTGGGGTCAACTCCCACATTCTCCCATAGTTACCCATGTGGAAACACAATCGTTTCCAATATAAGTGTGGGACGATTTTACGACCGAAATGAAATAAAAGAGAGAATCCTATTGGTTGTTATTTTTTTTGTAAGCCAATCAGATTACGTAAGATAGAAAAGAGTAACTGAAAGTTCTTTCTTGAGTGACGTATCTTAGCAATGCAATGTTGAAAGTGAACAAATGGAGTCGAAACGGCTGCTGCACGCACGCTAAACCATGTAGGTTTTTGACCAAACATAGGATTTAACGCTGTATGGGAGAAACAAAATTCCAGATGGCCGTGTCATGGGGAATGGCTTTAGACAGCATTTGTTTCAAACCGTTCACTGTACGCTTTTGGCGAGCAGTGAACAGTTTTAAAACTCGTGCTGTCTAAATCCATTCCCATGACACAGCCATGTGGAATTCTATATTTGTTTGCCAATCATCTGCTATGGGGTCACCTCTCACATTGCTCCTGGGGTCACATTTTAGTCTTATCAATTTGTGTGAAATCACTGCCCAGTTTTCAGGTCCAATCATTTACCATGGCTTCACCCAGCATAACTAAATGAAAGTCAAAGTGACTTTAAGTTTCCATTTTATTAAATCAATCTTGATTTAATCCAGATTTTAATCTTGATCAAAATATTAAATACTAGATAAAAAAATAAGATTAATTTTATGAAATGAACCTGTAAACCCTTCAGTTCATATTGTAGCCAAGAGCATACACTGTATATTGGCTTATCCTTCAAGTTTTGATCAAACATTGAGCCAAGGATTAAGTAGCTTAGGGTCCAACCCACATTGATTTTAAGTTTGGAATTAAAGGTAGGATCAGATAGAATTCCTTGTGAATATGGTCACTGGGGTCAGGGGGGTGTACTCCCCCATATTTTTGTTGGAGGTGCAAACATCACACACATGCTGTTATACTTTGGTCTGGCTTACATCAAACACATGCTGTGACATTTTGTTCTGCCTAAACCACATCTTCATGTACATTGTACATGTATCTTGTATTGGAAAGCCACTGCTGATGCCACTGAGTTGTTCCAGCTCATCTTTATGTACATTGCCATTGTATTTACAGTCCATTGACAATGTCATTGTGTTCTGGGCCATAAAGGACAAAAAATTACCAGTTTTATGGAATTTCTGGCAAAATACTGGACCTTTGTAAGGGAAATTTTGCTGAACAAGAGGGGCTTTCAGAGCGGCACATACCCAGTATCGTCACTTATGAGAGTAAAGTGTTACAGCATGTGTCTGATGTTATGCAGAACAAATTTTAACAGCATGTGTGTGAAGTTATTCAGAATAAAGTGTTACAGCATGTGTCTAATGTTATGGAGAACAAAGTTTAACACATGTGTCTGATGTTATGCAGAACAAAGTTTAACACGTGTCTGATGTTTATGCAGAACAAAATTTAACAGCATGTGTCTGAATTTATGCAGAACAAAGTGTTACAGCATGTGTCCAATGTTATGGAGAACAAAGTTTAACGCATGTGTCTGATGTTATGCAGAACAAAATTTAACACGTGTGTCTGATGTTATGCAGAACAAAGCGTTACAGCATGTGTCTGATGTTATGCAGAACAAAAGTGTTACAGCATGTGACTGAAGTGCTCCCCTAAAAAACTTTGAAACTGCTGCAAAATCTAAGACGCACATGACTGCCTAGGAAGGAAGAAGACCAGCTGGAGCTCCTATCTCAAAGCATTCTCAGTACGCAACCAGCATGTAAATCAGGCCAGCGACATGCCCTATCTATGTTATCTAATTTTACGTGTGCAGTTGCATCCATTTGCACTCCCTTACAATTGTTGAATAAAATACAAAACAGAACAAAACGGCTCCCAAGAAAAATTATTCTTGCCAATTCAGTGGTTAATTTCCTGTTTGTGCTTTAAAGTTCTGCATTGCGTGGACGTTTGTTGATAAGTGCGTGCATTGTGAATTGTGGCCTGGTGTCTGTTTTGGATTTGATCAGCGTGGTGACTGGCCTGATAGGCAATGCTTTGTGATGGCATGATTAGTTATGCCAATCCCCAACTGCTATCAGTAGGAACTAGCTGTATCACTGGATGATAAGCGGCTATCTGAAGCCAGCAAGGCAGACACTTGTTTTTGTCTGTGACACAGAAAGCTCGGAGGCCCAGGTGGAACCTGGGGCCCCATAATCACCTGTCCAATCACACCACAATGGTGGAATGGAAGTATGTAGCCAGCTACAGACTTCTGTCAGCCTCCAAGGACGGGCATTGGACATGGGCTATAGGCAGCCGATGGTACAGGCTGGCTTGACAACAGTCTGTCTCGGTGGTCGTGTTATTGTGCATTGCAGTGTCCCATAAGATGATCGATTGCAGCCGATTTAGTTTTCTGGTACTCAACTGTTGTAGACTTTTGCTACATTGATGAGAATAAAACGACAACATATGATTCGGGAAAGAAATCATTGTAAGGAAATGCACAGTAATAGTGTTTGATGATATCAGAAACAGGGTAATGTGGCTGACACTTGAGACACAATATGCACCATCTCGTCACATTTCCTATGCCAGCATTATGTACGTAGCTGATATTAGTCCTGAAAAACATGCAGCTTGTTACATTTAAAAAAAGTTCAGGACTTCAATTACGTGTATAATGTTTGAAAAAGTATTCGTATTGATATAGGCAGCCTGGAATAAATATGCATTGACTTCTTGCATAAAAGAACAATTATCAGTCTGTTTACTTTTTCGTTGTCAATAAAGTGAAAGTGAATCCAGCAGCAGATGCATTTAGGGAGTTGAGGGTACAATCCATCATCGTATCTATCACGGGGGTGTCATAATGTATGGTCTAACGATACATCAATGTCAGCAACCATCATGCAAACCTACCTCAATGCGTAGATACGTGTATGGATTTGTATTCACTCTGACATAATTGTTTTCGTTCATACAAGCATGCTTTATGCACTGTTACCCTAATGTTTTAAGGAGAAAATTATAGGTTTATGATGGAATAGTCCATATTTCTTTAACAGGAAAACATACTTGTAAATGGAACATAAAATATTGCTTATTGTAGAAGGTCTGGAGAATGACAATATTATCGGTATTTAGCGGAGAAGGGCTGCATGAAGGTAATCCCAGGAGATAAGTTTATGTTGCACATCCTATTTTTCTGTTAATGTAAATCAGTGCTGCATTAAAGACACAAAATACTTTCACTCTTTTTCCAACTGAAGGGCAAACGTTTAGCATGCTGTTTTATAGGTATAATGTTTCCACTGATCGACCAAACTTGAACAATGAACAACATACATGTATAATATAAAAAGCAAAAAGCTTGTAGATAATACAGGCATATCAATGTAATGATTAGGAGAGTCCATATACTGTCTGCGTCAATTGATTATGTATCAAGTATAACTATTTGTGGCAAAAACTTTGAAAATTTGAATACAATGTGTATTTTTTCTTTCTGTGTTAGGCAGTAAAGTATTATTTTTGTGGAGGAAAAGTAAAGATTGGCAGTCCTCAGAATACAGTGATGGAATGTTCATGTCAGGCTGACAGTCAAATAGCTGGCCACTAGCACACTGATAATGTGCAGCCATGGCCCCAGACTCATACACACACCAACTGTTCCACTAACTTTCACTTTCAACTGTTCCTCCAGCAAGCTGGTCACAGTTGCCTAAATGTGTCCATGGTACCAACTATACTTCAGCCAACTCTTACAAACTCCCACCAACTCTGCAGAAAGTTTGTGCGTTTGACCATCTTTTAAAGTTGGTCAATGCGAAGTGTGCATGTGTTTTTTTCTGTGTGTGTCTGTGTCACTCTCAAGTTGGTAAAGAAGACCTTGAAGTTGGTGCCTAAACGGTGAAGTTTGGTAATGTGTCTGGCCCGGTCTCATGATATAGACCAGTGAGGCAACAAGAAGCACATGTAGGTATCAGTGCTCTGTTTATGGATTACAGATGCCTGAGATACATGTATGTACATGTAACACTGAAGTCTTTAGATTAATGCAGTTTAGTGACACAAATGGACATCATTAAGTCTGTGTGCCAGCAGACTATTTGATTTCCTTCAAATACTTTCTTTCAATTTTTTCTTTTCCTTTCTTTCTGTCTTTCATTTCCATGTAGATTTTATTTTCAGTATTTCTTGGACACTATTCTTTTGAAATATACCAAACTTAGCAGGTTGATATACCTGGTAGTAAAATTTGGCATTATGCAAATTAGGGGCAATTAGAATTTGAAAAGCTCTATATCTTCAACCCTATTAGAGATAGACACAAAATTTCAAGTCTTACATACAGGTTTGTGATACCTGCTAATTTGATGGATAATGGACAAAGCTGTAGCATTTCAAATTATGCTAATTAGGAGCTCTTGAAAAATCTAAAAGGCAAATATCTCCAGAATTATTATAAATACAGGTGCCAGTCAAACTTCTTGCAGCATTTTTATTTTTGCATATATTAGGCAGATATACAAAAGATAAATCTGGAATAAGTTCCAAACTATTATAGATAGAGGTGGCATTCCAAGTTCAATTGATAGGTTGGTGACAGCTGCGTCTAATGAAAATCTACTTAAGTTGTAGCATTCAAATTTGTTATTTTGTTATAAATAGAGGTGCTATTCTAACTTCAATTAATAGGTCCATGAAATACATTGTAGCTGCATCCAGTGACCATGAATCAAAGTTCTAGTAGCTTGATTTGTGCAAATTAGGCAAACACACAAAATTAAAATCTTAAATAATTAAACACTGTTACAGTTAGAGGTGCCATTCCAACTTCAATATGTAGGTTATTGTTGCAGACGTTAAATGACTACTGAACAGGTATTTTATAAACATTTTCAGGCACACAGGCTGATTTGCTGACAAACAAATAAAAATGTCCAAGTTATCATTGGTCTTGTCTCGCGCTGACTGAAATATGGCAGTGTAAAACAAAGCTATGTAATGGTAAAGTAGTATATATAGTAATTAGCTGTGAGAATAAACAACAGTAGACATTTAATGGTCAGCAGTGTTAGAGGTAAAGTGTATTGTAGTATAACTGTGTGGATGTATATGTAGCAGTGTCATATATGTACATGGTGTACAGTTACTGGTCAGTGACAGAGGGGTTGGAGTGTGTTGTAGTCAAATCGTGTGGATGTAACCGAGTCATACATATGCATGGCTAACAGTAAAGTTTGGCAGCTCTGTCACAAGGACCATCCCAGACCTGCTGGGATGGTCCCTCATTGGGGAATACCTGTCAGTCCTGCGTATCCTAGATTTCTGTCATTTGCCATGGAATTTGGGAGAAAAAAAACAAAACACACACACACACACACACAAAAAAGTAACAAATTGATTTAGTTGTGGTGGACATGTGCGGATTGTGGTGCTGTGTGAATACAGGCACAGGCCTAGACTACACCTGGCATCATACATGCACATTTTTTTTTGCTTGGGAAATAAAAGTCATCCAGATTTTTATGTCCCCACCTAGAGGGGAAGGGGGCATTAAGATTTGGCCTTGTCCATCCTTTCGACATTGATTTTTTTTTTGTCTATTAAGGCTTCATGCTGGCCACGCAAGCACATGTAGACAGTAAAAGTGAGTCCCAACCTGTGTGTGTCTTGTGTCTGTGTTTGTGTTTGCATGTGTGTCTGTCTGTGTGTCTGTGCCTGTGTGTGTGTCTGTACATGTATGTCCATGTGTATATGTGTATGTGTGTACTTGCATTGGAAAGGCCTCGTCTTTACCCCACTTCACCAAATTGCTTGCCTATAAAAACTGATGGGGACTGTGTCCACAGATTGACATCTTTAAATGTTGGCAGCCCTGCAAGGGAGTAACTTATTCAATGAAAAAAAAATGTGATTGATGAAAATGCAATTCTGGGTATAAAGCATTCATAATGTTACAATGTTGCACAACCCCCCCCCCCCCCCAAAAGGCCTCAAAAACACAATTACAAATTTGGGTACAAGTCACTTTTAAGGTTGCAAAATGATGATGACGACGACAACGACGACGACGACAACAACAACAGCAATAATGATAATAATTATATGTATAAGGGACCAATCAAATCAGCTTGTAAAATGTAGGCACAAGTGATCAATAAAACCAGCTCTGAAAAATTTGTGTACAGAGTATGATTAAAGTCACCATGTAAAAGGTATAACCAAGGGACCAACAACATCAATGTTTTAAAATATATGTACAACAGATCAATAAAATCACCATGTAAAGTGGAATATGCAAGGGATGAATAACATCAGCATGTAAAAATGTCTATACAAGGGACCAATAAAATCAGCTTGTAAAAATGTCTATACAAGGGACCAATAAAATCAGCTTGTAAAAATGTCTATACAAGGGACTAATAAAAGCAGCTTGTAAAAATGTATATACAAGGGACCAATAAAATCAGCTTGTAAAAGTGTATATACAATTAAGGATCAATTAAATCACTGTGCAAAATGTAGTGTATCACAAATGATCAATAAAATCAACACATGAAAATGTATGTACAAGGTACCAATAAAATAACCATTTAAAAATGTAGGTACAAGGGACTAATAAAATCTATATGCAAAGGACCAATTAAATCAGCATATACAAATGTATGTACAAGGAACGAATAAAATCACCACATGCAAATGTATGTGTAATCACTAAGATGAAGAGACTGGTCATTTGAATTGCTTGAGATAGCGGGTCTTGGATGGTATTGGCTTGTAGTCAGTCAGACGGACCCTGCCACAGCAAATTGTGAGTGCTAAGCAGGAATATTGCCCTGATCTGTGGTGTCCACTTATCCTCTTTAACAAGAGCATTGCCCTAATTTGTGGTGATTACCTATCCTGAACCGTGACAGTGCCTGTGTGATTATGGTCCATATTCTATTGAGGTGAGTTATAACAATAGCGAAGCCAGTCGCAGTCCCCATAACCATCTCTTTTTCTGAGATCAATGAACAAACAATAATGGGTGGGCATGATGAATTATCGTGGCTCCACCTGAGGTGGTTATTGTCATGCTGGTGTTAGTGTTGGTGATACTTATAAGCACTTATTTTCCGTCTGTCTGTCCATCAAGTATAAAGTGAATATGGTTGATGAGATTGGGGAAGTCAAAAATATGAATTTCCATTGCAGTCGCCATTGACTGGCATGGTAATCGACAGGAATGCATCCATTAACTGACAGGTACTTGAACTAAAAAAATCATTAAAATCAGGGAACCAGAATATTGCTACCCGATGAACAACTTTGTTTAATCCTCCAACAACCTACATTTCCACCAAGTTTCAGAACAATCTGAGTGACAGTTTTTGGAAAATTTGAAAATAGCAAAAACACATGAAAATATGCAAATAAATATTAAAAAATGCAACACCACCTGTTGAACAAATGAAGATCTTGGGGTCCCCAGAGGTGTTCCTGTGCAATTTCAAAGCTATTGGTTTGTGGTTTCAGGGAAGATTTTTTAAGATTTCGCCAAAATATTAACAAAAGAAAACAAAATCATTAACCAACCCCAGTTAAAATCAGTTAAAAAAGAAAAATGAATTTTGCAGATGGAACAACATTCATAATCATCACCAATGATATACATTTGTGTGTATGATCAAAACAGGTTTATTTCATTACATTTGAAATCTTAAAATTATAACAGTTCCATATATATATATATATATGTATGTATATAGTTTTGCACAGTTATTTTGAAAATACATACAGCACGTGCTACAAGCTTGTGGAGTGGACTAATTTTCCTTATTGATAGCGGAGCACTTCGCCATATTTACCTTAAAACTACTTAAGGTTGACCTGTATTTCCCTTGTGCACCTTATTCTCTGCCCAACCAAGAATACTAGGTCGGAAGTTTCCTGTTGCCGATGAGAAGATACGTTATTCTATGTTTGAGGATGAATTATTTTTTTCTGGAGTGACTTTTAAAAGTAGTCACTCACTGTAGATCACATGACCTAAACATTGTTACAAGTAAATTGTGACATGCCTGCAACAGTGACGTGATCCATTGACATTGAGACAAAATCAAAAGTGCACGAGTGATATTTGATTATACGTTATGCGTGATGCGGAATAACCGCAACTAATATAAACAAACAGCCCCCCCCCCCCCCGCACACCAGGTCGGCGTTGAAAGTAGACCTAGGGTATAGATATGTTTTTTGTAATAAATACCCAATTTAACATGGAATAAACAAAATCTTACATGGCTGGAGAGTGAGTTACTATTTTTGTCTCACAATGGATTGTTGTTGGTGTGGAAAATCACTCGTGACCTGTGGTCACGAGTGATTTTCCACACCAACAACAATCCCTTGTGAGAGAAAAAAATAGTTTCTTACTCTCAGCCATGTAAGATTCTCTATTTCTCCCTTGTCTCGGGTCCTCATTAAAACTCATCATTGCTTTCACTGCTGGATTCACTTGTGCTTTCATCCGATGGCACCAGAGATAAAGGAGCTGGGACAGGTGATAAAGTTTGGTTTAGCAACGTGTTATAATCATCTGGCACAACACGAGGAGCAGGATCCGATGCCTTGTTTGGCACTGAGAGCTGCTCTGGTTCACCAACTTGTTTTTCTCTTACAGCCTCGTGTAAGTTTAATGGCAGAGTCCCCACTCGGTATTTTGTATTTTCGTGACGTACATGTATGCTTCATTGTCTGCGTACTTTCCCATTGTATGAGGCCCGCTGCCTCATCGGTGCCTTGTCATCATTTTGCACAGACACAGGGGGGAGCTGTGTCAACTTTGGCACCTGCCACAGTTCTGTCCGGGTGTCTGGCGTGGCCAGTAGGAGCCAGGAGAAATACTCTCTACACTCCATTTGCTGGACTGCTTGAGGCTGCCTTTTCATTAGATTGCCAAATTATCTTGCATAGCAAAGTGTATGCCGTAAATCACTGTGCTTGAGGTGACGCAGTGAAAGCATATTTTCACTTTAAATTGTCAAACGACGCTCCAAATTTACACGATGGTAATTCAAATCAAAGTAATGCACAGTAGCAACAACGGCAGATGTTTGGCAATTGCCTTCAATT
This sequence comes from Hermodice carunculata, assembly GCA_964020975.1. Classification (NCBI taxonomy): domain Eukaryota; kingdom Metazoa; phylum Annelida; class Polychaeta; order Eunicida; family Amphinomidae; genus Hermodice; species Hermodice carunculata. The sequence goes on along the minus strand of OZ026616.1, from coordinate 47,051,016 downwards.
AATAATGTAGTTTGCCAGAAAAAACTACCCAATCTGTCATTACACGCTGTCTGGTGATAGACTGTAGGGAAATTTAATTAGCTGTTAGCGGTATAATTTTAAATTGTAAATTCTGATGTCTCCAAATTAGGAGGCTCCCAGTGGTAACGTGGGGAGTTGACACCTATGCAAATACAAGAAGAATGTTTTTTTAACAATCATCCTATACAAGTATGGTCTGAGATACAATACACGCGTTTAGAATAAGATAAAAAGTCAACTGAAAATTTGTATGCAAATACAAAGAAAATTGTGGCAAATAACTCGTTGGCAGACCCATCAGTAGGACTACATGGTCACTATCAATCATTGGGCCATTCATTGAGTAGGTTTGATGGTGAGGCTTCTGTTCTGACATGTTCTGGACTATCACCCATGCCTCATTGTACTAACATGGTTTAGGTCCATCTTGCATCTATATGTATCTACCAGTGATTTGTCTTTGTGGGCCAGTTCATTCTAACCCTCAAGGTAAACATACATGTATCAAATTACTTTAATCTTCATCACCAGTTCATCGTCATGTGCAGACTGTGTAGTAGACGATGCATACCATGTGTAAAGTTCTTCAGATAAAAAATCCACACCATGTCTTTCTGATGCCTATACCTGTTACGACTGAAGTATTCTCTCTGGGCCAAGAAGCCCAACATGGACTGGGCATATGGACATGCATGTTGAAAACTGACTTTCATTGTCTTCTTAAAAAAGGAAACAAAAACATTTCTGTTCATTCTAAGCCAGAAATTTCACAAATCACATGGAAGTAGAAGTAGCTTTTATGTATCACCATTATTAATCAAATCGTGAATACATTTACTCACGACAGCCAAATCGTGTGTCACGCCTGATTGAAAAACCCAGTTCATGTGAAACAAAACTATTGACCCCCCCCCCACCATATGGTATCTTGTACTCACTGTCTGCCCATACCTATACAGCTACATGTACTTACAGACACCACTGCAAATTGATGTGTTTGTTCGTTTGATTGCTTGTTTATTTATGTGTTTGTCGGTTTGTTGAACTTCTGAGTTCAGAAAAATTACATGGATAATACAGAGCACCTCGGTACAACACATAACATGTACATGTAGAGTGCATGCTTGGCTGGACAGCAACATGCTTTGTCTTTCACCTCTGCAGACTGGGCTGAATTCTCAGCCGAGGAAGTGAGTGGGAAAAGTTTCGGTCACTCTGAATGTGTTTGGTGGTTTTCTTCAAGTCCCTGGCTATAGTTTCCTTGGTCTCACAATTGGATAGGAAAGTATATGCCTACATGTGTGCCATTGAAAGTGAGTGATATATACAGACATATATGTGTATGTATGTATGTATGTATGTATGTATGTATGTATGTATGTATGTATGTATGTATGTAACATGAACAGCAAACATTTGATATGACAAATTATAGTATACAGTGTAACAAAGAAAATGAAATGCAGAAAATAAAATGAAATATCAGGTATTCATACCAGACAGAGTTACAATAATACAGTGATTAAACTTATCGTAAATAGAATGTACTGGAGACTTAATATTCATTAACCCTGAAAGGAATTTGTGAGAGGTGTATGATGAGGTATGTTGGTCTTTGTGTTCACTGCATGTTTGCAAAATCGAGTTAAGGGATTCCACTGTTTAGACATTATATACTAGGGCAATTGTCTGGAGGTGTCAGAACATACATAGAGCAGGTCCACCCTGGCCTCTGGGCCACAGATTCATACACAGGGCAGGTCCACCCTGACCTTTGGGCCACAGATTCATACACAGGGCAGGTCCACCCTGACCTGTGGGCCACAGATTCATACACAGGGCAGGTCCACCCTGACCTGTGGGCCACAGATTCATACATAGGGCAGGTCCACCCTGACCTGTGGGCCACAGATTCATACATAGGGCAGGTCCACCCTGACCTGTGGGCCACAGATTCATACATAGGGCAGGTCCACCCTGACCTTTGGGCCACAGATTCATACATAGGGCAGGTCCACCCTGACCTGTGGGCCACAGATTCATACATAGGGCAGGTCCGGGTTGTGGTGTCATTACACATGTACATCTTGCCAGTATGTGGTGGACCAAAGTAATAGTGGTGGACACAAACCTGTGAGAGGGACATGGCCCATATAAACAGTTACACCACATATCGCAGACCAGACTAAAGCTGATGGACACCACAGGCCTAATGAGAACAACATGGTCCATGTCCATGTGGTACAATGTACATTGGACAGTGAACACTGCATTATACAATGTCATGTACATGTATGGTGGACCAGAGTAAAGATAAGACACACAGGAGAGTGGAAGGTGGCAGTGCAGAGGTCTGCCAGTGGGGGCACACACATGCTTGTATGTAGCCATTAAATCTATTTTTTAAGAAATGAGGGTAACTTTTGTGTGTGTTATGGCACAATGACGTGGGTGATTGAAGCTGGCATTTTGGGCATGGTGAATGTGAGGGTGCCTCGTCCGATGCCAGCTTCAATCACCTGTGTCGCTATGCCATAACACACACAAAAGCAACCTTCATTGCTTATATTCACATTTTCTCCTTAATTTTTTCGCTCGAGTACACAAAATTTGGAAATTTAGTACATAAAATCAAAAGAAACAACCAGAAACTGATTTGCCCAGCATGTTCAAGTGTGGAGTCCTGGAAACCCAGCTGGGCGTGGCTTCAATCTCTACCCAGGAACAAGAGACAAAAAAACAAAAAAAAACAAAAAAACAAACAAACAAACAACCTAGCAACATGAGAGAAACAATGATTGGTTAATGGAATGTGGGTGGGACACGTGTTATGGTCTGATAACACACCAGGCTCTCTCGTACACTTGTAATGCTAAAACCTCCATTGAATGTAAATATTTGGACTTGTATATTATCGTAGTACAATGTTGTCAGACGTCTGGGACGTACAGTGTGACCAAAGTAGACAGCTGCTGCAGACAAGCTTTAAGCAAGAAAAAAATGAAGAGAATAAGCAGCGATAAACAGGTGTGGAGGATAAGGGGCGATAAAGAGGTGTGGCCGACAGGATATAAAAAGGCATTGTTTCAAAACTATCCACTCCAGGAGAGATTTAATGCCGCCACTTTTTACCTTAAAAATGTGGTTTACTGCTCAGTAAGCACTCAGCACCAGTACTAGTGCACTGGTAGAATGGAAACATAAAAATGGATCAGATTGTGTAAAAAATATACGCTTGCTTCCATTAACCATATAGGTCTTATGGTTGCTTCCATTAACCTGATAGGCCATATGGTTGCTTTTATTAACCCTATAGACCTTATAGTTACTTCCATTAACCTGATAGACCCCATGGTTGCTTCCATTAATCTGATAGACCCTATGGTTGCTTTCATTAACCTGGCAGACCTTATAGTTACTTCCATTAACCTGATAGACCCTATGGTTGCTTTCATTAACCTGATAGACCCTATGGTTGCTTTCATTAACCTGATAGACCCTATGGTTGCTTTCATTAACCTGATAGACCTTATGGTTGCTTCCATTAACCTGATAGACCCTATGGTTGCTTCCATTAACCTGATAGACCCTATGGTTGCTTCCATTAACCTAACATACCTTATGGTTGCTTCCATTAACCTGATAGACCCTATGGTTGCTTCCATTAACCTGATAGACCCTATGGTTGCTTCCATTAACGTGCTATAACCTACCCTTGTGTCTAACTTGACAGATCCTACATTTGCTTCTTTTACGGAAGTTATTCATAGATGTTACTGATGGTTTCCCTGACCATCAGTAACGTCTATGTATAACTTGTATCTGTATTTACTACTGGTCAAATAAAGTTGAGTCTGAGTCTAAGTGTTTACCCTCATAGACATTGCTTCCATTAACATGCTTTAACCTACCCCTGTGTCTATTAACTTGACAGACCTCACTGTTGCTTCTTCTATCCTGAGAGACCCTAATGTGCCCCTTGCATCTGTTCACTTGATAGATTTACCCGTGCTTCCATTAACCTGACAGACCCTACCCTTGATTCTTGGCAGACCGATAGACAATACCCATATGTCTATATACCTGATAAACCTTAGCCTTGCATCTGTTGATAGACTAACCGTTGATTCCCTGAACCTGATAGACCCTGACCTTGCTTCTGTTAACCCAGTAAATCATATCTTTGTCTTTATTAACGTACACGTAATAGATCTTAACTTTGCTTCTAATAACCTTATGGACCCTACCCCTCCCTATCAGTTTTTTCTTAGATCCACTGAAAGCTTTTGACTCTTTGGAATGCAAAAATACTTGTAAAAAAGTCTTGGTTTCCATGGTATTACATGTAAGAATACACCAGCCAAACTCTTTCAAAGCGTCCTGACAAATCATTTTCAGTATGTTGGAGTGAATGATATGCAAGCTGAATTACTATGCATAACAGCTGGAGTCCCACAAGGTTCCCTTTTAGGACCACTGCTCTTCATAATTTACATTAATGACAGAGTAGAAGTCAGTTTTTAGAAGTATTATGTATACAGATGATGCTACTTTGATATCCACTCTAAATTGCTTTCCTTTCGACAACAATTTACCAAGCAGGACATTTCAATAAACCACGATTGAAGAAGATTAGTGAAGGGTTAAATTCTAATGAACTATCCTGTTTTTCCACCAGCCAAATAAAATGATTCAGATGCCAAATGTAGCCAACAACTGGGTTCCAGTAGAACATGTGGATTCTTTTAGCACCCTTGGAATTACTCTAAACAATTAAATTGGAGATTACATATTGACAGATTAGCAGTGGATTCCTTCGACTTCCTCTGGATTCCTCTAGACACACAATTAAATTGGAGAGCACATATTGACAGACTGGCAATGGATTCTTTTGACTCCCTGGGGATTACTCTACACAAACAATTAAATTGGAGAGCACATATTGATAGACTGGCAAGTAAAGTGTCAACACACCAGCAAATAAAGTGTCAAGAGGGTTGCATGGCATTCTCAACAAACCTAACCCTTTCCAACTCAAATCACTCAAAGTGCCCAGATATAAATTGTCATTTGCCTTTACATTTTTACTTAAATTTCGTGTTACTAGAAAGCATTTTTGCTCAGATTTGCAGTTAAGACCATTCATGATGGCATACTATAGGTCAATTCATGATGGCATACTATAGGTCAATTCATGATGGCATACTATAGGTCAATTCATGATGGCATACTATAGGTCAATTCATGATTGCATACTATAGGTCAATTCATGATTGCATACTATAGGTCAATTCATGATGGCATACTATAGGTCAATTCATGATGGCATACTATAGGTCAATAGCTCTGCTTGGTGCAGATTGGGCACATTGCACCCAATTCATGCCAAGGAAAGCTGTTGACTTAGTTATAGTCTGTCCAGGAATGGATAAGATATATTTTGTCCATGAGTGCTAAACTGGAAATTCATGCCTCTATTGTGTTCTCCCATCGTAGTATGGGGTTTTAAATCAATTTGGTTTGAAAAACTACAGAAGCAAATAATGCACACCCTAATGTGTAGCCAATTTAATGCACACTGACCCACATGCAAAGAGCTCAATTTTCCTAAGGTCAAGGATATATTTACATGTACGTGTCTAATTACTAAATTTAAATTCTATCAAGGTCATTCAGAATGATCTTCGCCAGTGCACTCACAGTTTTTGTTGTTGTTTTTTGTGTATTTGTTTTTGTTCTTTTTTTTTTTTTTTTGACTGGAAAGGCAAAAAATGGATAAAGTATATGAAATTTAATCCCCTGATGGGACCACAATTTACCCGGGACACCTGCCAATCTTTTTGATGGGTTCATTATGGTCACATCGGGGGGGGGGGGGGGGGGTACATTACATAAACATTTTCTGTTTTTGACCTGTGGAGTGGAAAAACTAAAAGAAAACCTGGAATTGCACTGGAGCAGATCATTCTGAACAACAGGTGTTCGTGAAAGTTAACGTAAGTCTGCAGTATGACACATGCTTAAAACTGACTGAAATTGTGCTCACTATACACAATAAGAGATAAGGAACACATACATATGACTTTACCATATTCAAGCGAGGAATATGTACTTTATTCATGTTTATACTGAGTGACATTGATTCCCAGACACACAGAGTTACTGAGCTTGGGTATATATACATGTACATATATGTGCTATAGAAGAAGCCTTGATGGTCCTGGAGTACAAATATTTTCATATGCCAGTGGCTTCCACCATAGCAGCAAAGGTCGCCTCAATGTGAATATCCCAGACCATCAATGTGTTGTGTGTTTTTTCATGTACATGTATACAATTGTACATATGTAAAGTCATCTGTTATTGGTGAAATAAAGCTGAGTCTGAGAATGAAGGTGGCAATGGTCAGCCCTGAGATTGTTGCACATGTATATTGCTAAAATCAGTAAAACAGTTCAAGTTGATAATTATCATGCCTGATATTGTTCACTTTGGCAATTTTGAGAAAACATGTAGTGTTAAAAAATAGTTCCTTTCAAATGCTTCATTACTTGATGAAATGTGTGGGTGGGTGGGTGGGGGTGTGAGATGGGCAAACACAGACAGTATTGGAGGAGCCTACATGTGTACAGATACACACTTGTCTGGTTCCGGCCCTCAATTGCATACCCACTACCTTAAAGTACATCGGTTGGTTCCTGATAGAATTCCACACACAGACCAATTTGTAGATTGCTTTGGCTTACTACAAAGTAATATCATTAAACCAGGTAATCTGTGAACGTTGGCTCTGTCTGCGTCTCAGCCACGCTTGGCTTGAAAGACAACAATTGTGTTGGCATAACACTTCTCCGTCATTGTGGACTTGTACGTGTCCGGCTCTTCATCATAGGAATTGTATCAGCTCCGCATCACAATTGTAGCCATTGTGCCGGGACTGCGACTAACCACTCGCTTTACCCTTGATAAACGTTGCACAATATTCATGTTGGCAACAAAACACTCGCCTATAGTGATAGTCAGGAACGGGGCTGCACGAAGCTTCCGGCAGATAACACGACATAATCCACGCCACAAACAACTCCACTGTAACTAGCGTGACGAAGTCACTGTTACAGGTGCAGCACGGGCTCAGGGGAAGCGCTGCCTGTGGGTGCTACAGTGTGAAAGCAAACCTCGGTGTAAACTACACTCAGTTTATATGTATACAAGCGTGAAGATTCATATCGTCATGCTGATATAAATGCATACAAAGCCAGAATTTGTGCACATCAATTGCTGAAATGTGTGCATCAAGTGCTGATCAGATGTACACATGCTGTAGTATATGTAAATAAAGTACTGATCTGATCTACAGGTTATATGTGTACTATGATCTCCATATACATGTAGCATGTGTACATCAAGTACTGATCAGATCTTGATACCTGTCTTGAGAGACCCCTCCAATGAGAGACCGCATATCTTTTTAAGACCGTTCTCTCAGAACACTGTGCTATCTTTTCCATGTTATTATACCTCTAATGAAAGACCACCTGTTTTGAGAGACCACTTTTGGACCTGCCCTAGGGGTGGTCTCTCAAGACAGGGACCACTGTACTGGTATGAGTATATCAAGTAGTTATCAGATGTCTATAAGGTATATACATATCAAGAGCTAAAGGACCAGTCCCAACATCCCCATTAGCACATCGAAGTTAAATTTTACCTGCCTTAAGGGATCACTTGTCAGAAGGGACCATTTTTCACAGGTCCAGTGGGTGGTCCCTGAAGACAGGTTCCATTGTACTTACAGATGGCAGGAGCAGTACAAACAGATGACAAGAACATTTAGTACTAAGATAGCAAAAACATTCAGTACTTATACATGTAGATGTCAGGAGCATTTGGTACCAAAGGATGCCAGGAGCTTTCAGTACTTACAATGTAGTGAGATCAGGAACATTCAGCACCCACTGATGTGTGGAGCATTCATGACTTTAATACAGAGATCAAAAGCACTCAGTACCTCATGATATGGCAGGAACATTCAATTCTTGAATACAGGTGGCGTGAGCATTCAGTACCTGGTGATGGCAAAAACATTCAGCACGTGCAGACAGCATAAGTATTCAGTACAAATAAATGGTAAGGACACTTAATACTATTAAAGATGGCAGAGACATTCAATGCATGTACTTACAAATGACAGCTCCTGACAAAACCTTCAACCTAGTTCCTTGGTCGGCTAACTTAAAAAGGGCACGTTTGTGGTATATTTTCATAGTAGGCCTTGTGTACGTAATGCAAGGTGGAATGAAGAAAGAAAGAAAGAAAGAAAGAAAGAAAGAAAGAAAGAAAGAAAGAAAGAAAGAAAGAAAGAAAGAAAGAAAGAAAGAAAGAAAGAAAGAAAGAAAGAAAGAAAGAAAGAAAGAAAGAAAGAAAGAAAGAAAGAAAGAAAGAAATCCCACTCTTATAAGGCCATACCTACTGTACTAGAAAAGTGGCCTTATAATATTAAAGGGTGGCCTCTCATGAGGGGTAAAATATAATGAAAATGCCATATTTGCTGCATGGAGAAGTGGCCTTTATAGAGGGGGTGGCCTTTCTTCAGGGGGGCCTTATATGAAGGGGACCACTGTATATCTTTTTATATTTTGTAGTAAAAATTGATAGAGACTATTTAAACCGGAGAGTTTATGTGGACAGACAATCAAGGAAGCACGCTCATGCAACAAATTTAATATATTGAGTGTCTTGTTGATTCTAATCATAACATTTATATTAGGTTACAATGATTGGGAAGAAGAAAGGGGAAATTTCTTAGCTATTTTTGGATAAAAATCTATGGCAATTTGTGCATAGTCAACATAAAAGACATGGAATTGATGTAGAACTGAAAGAGCTAAATATGACACAAGCCGAGATGCAATAAAAAGGAAAAAAATCAAGGCACATACTCTTTCCATAGAATGCAACAATCACATTTACATTCTCAATGTTGTTTACATTTATTTATATTATATTGAAACCCTTAAAAGGGGTGAAAGGGTTTTTTTCATGTGGTGGCATTATCAGCAAGTCAACAGTTCTTTTCAATATAGGGCACATGGTCAAATCTAAAATTAGTACTGGTTTCCTGTGATCTCATTTATTGTGAAACCCTTAAAAATGAGTTTGTGTGTAAATGCAACCATAAGTCTCAGTGATAAAGTGACTCGACATGAGGAAAATCAAGTATGAATTCATTGTCCTAAACAGCATATTATCCATGTAAATTGGATAAATCTCGTGACTGCTAGTGTGGGTGGGAAGATACTTGGCCTCCATGCAGAACTGCTTCGGTAGCATAGCAAATCAATGCTCAAAGATTTTCCTCACGCTCTTTTTTTCCCCATGGCAATGTGATATAAATCTTCGCGGATGTCTTTCTTTTTCTCCTCTCGGATCTGACTTTCACTACAAAATGAAGATGAATTTCAATTTATTGACTTCAAGAAATTGCAGAAAGATATTTTTGGTGGGCAAGTGAACATACATAACAGGCATTGCAAGCCTAGAATCCAATAATATTTATATTCATCTACTTTATTTATATTTTAATGATTATACCTTCTCTTTTTTTTCTATTTGAGCCTGCACTGCCTCTCTAAAGTTGATCTTTTCCAATTATTTTAGCTGCCAGTGTGATCATGAACATCACAGCCTTAGATTCTCTTTTTGGGGTCTCAGCTGTTGGGGATGATGTTTGCTATTTGAGCACAAGTAGCTGCTTTAGATCTCAATGATGTTTATCACGATATTATGCATGCACTGTAAAAAAAATGAACAATCAGTATAGGAAATACTTTATATTAATTATGGAAGTGTTACCCAAACATACTGAAACAAAGTTAAATAGACACACCTATGTTTTACTGCACAAAGTACAAATTTGAAATATATAGGCTTTATGTTTCAAGAATTAAGCTGAGTATTAAAAATAGGGAAAAAAAATACACAAGAAAAAGAAAGAACAACCAGGGGTACAAGTACATGTATGTTGATCATAAAAAGTACATTTGCTTGATGGCAAGCATGCTCTTAATTGTGCCCTCATTCACCGTCGGTTTTTATTTCCCCTCAGCTCCTTGGCCCCAGCTGAATGTACAATGTATGCTGCTCATGACAGCATTAGGATATAGTGCAATCCCTGCACAGCTTTCAGTTTGCTGGCTTGGGCTAAAAGTATATGGAGCAAAGTAATGAATATTTACGGATGGCAAAAGCATTCAGAAATCATGATGGTAGAAGCATTCAGTAGTTACAAATGTCAGAACATTCAGTAGCTATGGATGGCAGGAGCATTCAGTACTAAGCTGGCAGAACCAGCAGAACGATCTACAATGTAAGACTTCCGAGTCTAAAAGAGCATATACGTACACATCATGTAAACTTGTACAACAGTTAATGATAACATCTATGAATGGCTAATCATACAAAAAGGAAGGAGCAAAGATTTATGGTTTTCTAACAAATCCTTGGAACGTGAACTTTATGGTAGAAAGTCTGGCTAATGAATGAAAATTTGAAAAAAGAAAGAACTAGACATAAAACAAAGAAACTACTCAGAAAGAGGTTACATTTTTTTACTTGATAGGAAATAAATAGGAAGTACTTGGGTATACATGATCTGTGCTGCTGTTCTAAGACCAAATTGAAGCATGATCCATACTGCTGTTCCAAGACCAAATTGAAGCATGATCCACACTGCTGTTCCAAGACCAAATTGAAGCATGATCCATACTGCTGTTCCAAGACCAAATTGAAGCATGATCCACACTGCTGTTCCAAGACCAAATTGAAGCATAATCCATACTGCTGTTCCAAGACCAAATTGAAGCATGATCCACACTGCTGTTCCAAGACCTAATTGGGGCCTTAGGTGCTGGTCCTCCATGAGAACATGCCTGAGCAAATAAGCAAGCAACGTAGTCATCTCAAACTGTGGCCTTGTTTTGTTTTCTGTGCTAAAGCCCTTGGCAAATTTCAAAAGATGTTCATATGTTAGCACATATGATATGTATTATCTTCACTTGGTCTAACAACTGCAAAAACCTTTTATTCCTTCCGCCAACAGCGTATGTACAGTGTATAGTAGTAATCATTAATTAACCTTAAGGTGGCCTGCATGACAGCGATTCTTCGGAATCTTAGTGCAGGTCTCCTGGTTTAAATATAAATATATATTTGTATTGTGTATATTACTGATGTACTGAAGTTTAGACCAAATAAAGCTTTTCAACTGTCAACAGCTGTCAACGTTAGCCCGGGCATTTGTAAACATGCAGGTATTTTTGTCTCCAAATGAGCTTCTTTGGTATACATGTACAGTGAACTGCCAGGTGGCAGTAGTGGTATTGCACACATTGTATGTGGGGGTGTATCCTTAACGGAGAGGAGCTGTGGATAAAGAGTGAATCAACGAAGATGAATTGATTTCATGTGTAAATTAGCCCGTAACTGGTCATAGTAAAACAGATTCAGCAGCTTTCCTAAGCATTGGCTTGGCACTGATTTCCCATGTAGTACCTCATCCACAAGGAGGAAAGATGTTGACCCAATACATGTTGTCCTGTTAGGCTGCTAGGTCTCATCTGTAATTCTTGTTCAAACCGGCACTTAACACACTGGTACTGGTGGACAGTTTGACTGGGCTATAATAATGGCTGAGAGAGGCAGGTTGTGATGGGTTGATTGGGCCGGGGCTGGGGGAGGCAGGTTGTGATGGGTAGACTGGGCCTGGGGCCAGGAGAGTCAGAGATGATGGGTTGACTGGGCCGGGGCTGGAAGAGGTAGGTTGTGATGGGTTGACTGGGCCGAGGCTGGGAGAGGCAGGTTGTGATGGGTTGACCTGGCCTGGGGCCAGGAGAGGCAGGTTGTGATGGGTTGACTGGGCTGGGGTTGGGAGAGGCAGGTTGTGATGGGTTGCATGGGCTCTAATCTGTATTGTGTTGTCAACAGTTGGTCATCTGATGGATGAGTGAATCCATTCCAATGCAACTTATAAAGTATTGGTGTGTGTTTTGCAATGCATTCTGGAACTTGATGTAAACTGAGAGACATTGAGTCCAAAGGCTTGGGAGAACAATGACTTTACAAGTCAGAAGCGGTTTCCAAGTTCTGCCCCTAGGTGTCTCCACTAGCTTAATTAGTGTCAGAAGAAGGCCGGCCAAACTTGCCTCAATTAAAGGGGTATTGAATCAGTCAATTTGGTGTGATGAATAGCTTGGCAATAAAGATGGAAAATGCCAACAAAAAGCAACCACTTGTGTTCCAGTCCTACAACGGAATGGTTTTTCTTCTTTGTCAGAATGTGTCTGTATATTGGTGCCTATAATGGTTCATGTACAGGTAGTTCCACTCAGTCTTGCCATAAGAAGCAAAAACTTGTGTGTTATATTATTGATGTTCTATTATTCCACTTTCTTTGAATCCAAAGTGAGTTGTCTTTACCAAGTACAAGGTGCTGGCAAGGGGCCACCATCACCAAACAGTGTGTCTAGGAATATGGCCATGACAGGATACGAGTCCAGTGCATAAAATTAGACTGTTTCTGGGATGTGCAGGCAATAGTGGGATATCTATATTCAGGCACATACCTTGACCCACTTGGAGTGGCCATTGCAAATCTATGTACAAGTACATGTACGTGAAACATAATGACAGAAGTATAAAGATTACTCAGAATACAAAAGGTAACATGATGGAAACAATAACAATAACTTAAAGAGCCACATTAATTTTTGTTTACATTTATTGTCTCTGTCAAATTAGTTTTCTCTCAAAGCAGTTATTGTAATGTTTGACATTCCGGGGAAAACATAATGCTAAAAGAAAGAGCATACATGTATACTTGAACTTATGTGATTGAAAAAATGTTGTGGTATTTTCAAGTTGATGTGTTACAGCCACATAAAAATATCAAATTTAATTAAACTGAGAGCAAATGTACCTTGCATGATATTTTTTTAGCACTTTCACAGTTGAAAATTGGCAACACAATGTAAAAACAGTGGTAAAATAGCACCCGTTTCTACCTTCCATAGGACTGGATCACTGCTGGTACACACTGCATGTTTGGTATCATTGGAAAGTTCAGAACATCATCTACATCAATAAAATGCTATCTCATTGGCTAAATGTGACTGCAATGCTGTTAATTTATGCCAAACATTGCCGTCGCAAAGGTTAGAAATGTTATTAGATGATCGTTTCCATTGGCTGATGGTGATGTAGTCAGATGGTCATATGACTTCACTGCCTCCCTGGACTTCTGCCCTGGTCTCAGCAACATGCCATTAGTGAAAGCATGGATGTCAGGGACAATAAAGTGTCATATCTTGCTCTTTTGATGCTGTTAAAGTATAAAAACTTTGACAGTTTAATGGGATTAGGACTCAGTTCTTGTGAAACTTTCTGTTACGATTGCAAGATATCCGAAAGGATATTCACTGTACATTTGGTATGGAGGAAGGCAACGTCTTGTACCCGGACTCCATTTGCACACCTGACGCATTGTTTTTTCCAAACATACTAATTTTGCCTTCAATAAAACTAACCATTAATTGTAAATGACTTGTAAGTCAAATAAGCAAAATAATATTTGACACTGTGGAAATCAGTCACATGTGTTAATTGACAGTCATTGCAAACAAATTGGTGCAGAATAAATGTGTGCAATTTTAGAGATGTACTCCCATGATTTAACTTGCCCATGTTGGCACTAACAAGATTTAGCATTCGCCATGTTGTTCATACTAGAGAGGTGACAGTTCCAAGTTCATTACTAGGCTAATGCATTTGCCCTCTAAAATCAGGAGGGCTAGTCAAAATTTGCCCACATGGCTTTGCAGGTGGGTCAATGATTTTGCACATGGTTTGTATCCTGTCATCACTGTATTCAAGGCCATGAAAATGCTGCATGGTTTCCTGCTGATGACTCATTGATTAATTTATTTGGCCTTTGAAGCCTGGAATTTTCAGAATTTTTGCACTGAATATGATAATGGTGATTAAGTAAAGTATAGGCTCAAGTTTAGATATGGACAGTGACTGCATTGGAAGTGGAGTGGAGAGAAATTGGAGTGTGTAATTTGGAGGTAGGCGGGTTTCAGAACTACATATAGAAGGCGTGGCTTGATTGTTCCTGTTTGTCTATTATTAAAGAGACCTAAAGTACACAACAAGGGCTGGATTCTGAGAAGGCATTCTTTGCTATTGCAGTGAGTGTGCTGCTGTAGCGTGAGAAAAATGGACGAAAGGATGTAGAACAGGCATAATGTACGGTAGTTGACTGAGCAACTGTAAAGCAGTGTAGTAAACAGTGTGCTAAAGAAGCAAGTGTAAAGCAGTGTAGAAAACAGTGTGCTAAAAGGAGCAAGTGTAAAGCAGTGTAGTCAACAGTGTGCTTAAAGGAGCAAGTGTAAAGTGGTGTAGTAAACAGTGTGCTAAAAGAAGCAAGTGTAAAGCAGTGTGCCAAAAGGAGCAAGTGGAAAGCAGTGTAGTAAACTGTGCTAAAAAGAGCAAGTGTAAAGCAGTGTAGTAAACAGTGTGCTAAAAGGAGCAAGTGTAAAGCAGTGTAGTTAACAGTGTGCTAAAAGGAGCAAGTGTAAAGCAGTGTAGTTAACAGTGTGCTAAAAGGAGCAAGTGTAAAGGAGTGTAGTATACAGTGTGCTAAAAGGAGTAAGTGTAAAGCAGTGTAGTAAACAGTATGCTAAAAGGAGCAAGTGTAAAGCAGTGTAGTAAACTGTGTGCTAAAAGGAGCAAGTGTGAAGCACTGTAGGAAACTGTTAAGAAGGAGCAAGAGTGAAGCAGTGTAGTAAACAGTTTGTCAAAAGGAGCAAGTGTGAAGCAGTGTGGTACGCAGTGTTAAGAAGGAACAAGTGTAGACCAGTGTTGGAAACATAGAGAATCTTACATGGCTGAGGGTGAGTTACTATTTTTCTCTCACCAGGGATGGTTGCTGGTGGGAAAAATCACGAGTGACCGCAGGTCAAGAGTGATTTTCCACACCAACAATGATCTGGAGGGAGAGAAAAATAGTAACTCACTCTCCAGCCATGTAAATTTTGTTTATTGTATGTTTAATTGGGTATCCATTGCAAAAAATATGCCCTGGGCCTACTTTCAACGTCTACCTGGTGTGCGCTGCTTGTTTACCTTTGTCGTGGTTATTCCACATCACGCTTGACGTATAATCAAGCATCGCTAAGGCACATTTGACTTTGTTTAAATGTCAATGGATCACATCACTAATGCAAGCACGTCACAATTTACTTGTAACAATATTTAGATCATGTGATCTACAGTGAGTTACTACTTTTGAATTTCACTCTAAAAAATGATAATTCATGCTGAAACATGGGATGAAGCAAGTTATGAAGGAGCAAGTGTAAAGCAGTTTAGTGAACAGTATGTAAAAAGAGCAAGTTTAAAGAAGTGTACTAATAAGTGTGTTCTGAAGGAGCAAGTATGAAGCAGCGTAGTAATAAGCAAGTGTGAAGCAATGTCGTAATAAGTGTGTTCAGAAGGAGTAAGTGTGAAGCAATGTAGTAATAAGTGTGTTCAGAAGGAGTAAGTGTGAAGCAATGTAGTAATAAGTGTGTTAAGAAGGAGTAAGTGTGAAGCAATGTAGTAATAAGTGTGTTCAGAAGGAGTAAGTGTGAAGCAGTGTAGTAATAATTGTGTTCAGAAGGAGCAAGTGTGAGTCAGTGTAGTGATTAGTGTGTTCAGGAAGAGTAAGTGTGAAGCAATGTAGTAATAAGTGTGTTCCGAAGGAGTAAGTGTGAAGCAGTGTAGTAATCAGTGTGTTCAGAAGGAGCAAGTGTGAATCAGTGTAGTGATTAGTGTGTTCAGAAGGAGCAAGTGTAAAGCAGTGTAGTAATAAGTGTGTTCCGAAGGAGTAAGTGTGAAGCAGTGTAGTAATAAGTGTGTTCAGAAGGAGTAAGTGTGAAGCAGTGTAGTAATAAGTGTGTTCAGAAGGAGTAAGTGTGAAACAGTGTAGTAATAAGTGTGTTCCAAAGGAGTAAGTGTGAAGCAGTGTAGTAGTAAGTGTGTTCAGAAGGAGCAAGTGTGAATCAGTGTAGTAATAATTGTGTTCAGAAGGAGCAAGTGTAAAGCAGTGTAATATTAATGTGTGTTCAGAAGGAGTAAGTGTGAATCAGTGTAGTAATAATTGTGTTCAGAAGGAGCAAGTGTAAAGCAGTGTAATATTAATGTGTGTTCAGAAGGAGTAAGTGTGAAGCAGTGTAGTAATCTGTGTTCAGAAAGAGTAAGTGTGAAGCAGTGTAGTAATAATTGTGTTTAGAAGGAGTAAGTGTGAAGCAGTGTAGTAATAAGTGTGTTCCGAAGGAGTAAGTGTGAAGCAGTGTAGTAATAATTGTGTTCAGAAGGAGCAAGTGTGAATCAGTGTAGTAATAATTGTGTTCAGAAGGAGCAAGTGTAAAGCAGTGTAATATTAATGTGTGTTCAGAAGGAGTAAGTGTGAAGCAGTGTAGTAATCTGTGTTCAGAAAGAGTAAGTGTGAAGCAGTGTAGTAATAATTGTGTTTAGAAGGAGTAAGTGTGAAGCAGTGTAGTAATAAGTGTGTTCCAAAGGAGTAAGTGTGAAGCAGTGTAGTAGTAAATGTGTTCAGAAAGAGTAAGTGTGAAGCAGTGTAGTAATAAGTGTGTTCAGAAAGAGTAAGTGTGAAGCAGTGTAGTAATAAGTGTGTTCCGAAGGAGCAAGCGTAAAGCAGTTTAGTAATAAGTGTGTTCAGAAGGAGCAAGTGTAAAGTAGTGTAGTAACAATTGTGTTCAGAAGGAGCAAGTGTAAAGCAGTGTAGTAATAAGTGTGTTTAGAAGGAGCAAGTGTGAAGCAGTGTGTTAAGAAGGAACAAGTGTGAACCACTTCAGAAAACAGTTAGTTTTGAAGAGGCATCAGTGTGAGCCAGTGCAGTAAACAGTGTTAAAAGGTGCAAGTGTCAAGCACTGTAGTAAACTGTTAAGAAGGAATAAGTGTCATACAGTGTAATAAACAGTGTGTTAAAAGGTGCAAGTGTCAAGCACTGTAATAAACTGTTAAGAAGGAACAAGTGTCATACAGTGTAGTAAACAGTGTGTTAAATGGTGCAAGTGTCAAGCACTGTAGTAAACTGTTAAGAAGGAACAAGTGTCATACAGTGTAGTAAACCGTGTGTTAAAAGGTGCAAGTGTCAAGCACTGTAATAAACTGTTAAGAAGGAACAAGTGTCATACAGTGTAGTAAACAGTGTGTTAAAAGGTGCAAGTGTCAAGCACTGTAATAAACTGTTAAGAAGGAACAAATGTCATACAGTGTAGTAAACTGTGTGTTAAAAGGTGCAAGTGTCAAGCACTGTAATAAACTGTTAACAAGGAACAAGTGTCATACAGTGTAGTAAACAGTGTGTTAAAAGGTGCAAGTGTCAAGCACTGTAATAGACTGTTAAGAAGGAACAAGTGTCATACAGTGTAGTAAACAGTGTGTTAAAAGGTGCAAGTGTCAAGCACTGTAGTAAACTGTTAAGAAGGAACAAGTGTCATACAGTGTAGTAAACAGTGTGTTAAAAGGTGCAAGTGTCAAGCACTGTAATAAACTGTTAACATGGAACAAGTGTCATACAGTGTAGTAAACAGTGTGTTAAAAGGTGCAAGTGTCAAGCACTGTAATAAACTGTTAACAAGGAACAAGTGTCATACAGTGTAGTAAACAGTGTGTTAAAAGGTGCAAGTGTCAAGCACTGTAGTAAACTGTTAAGAAGGAACAAGTGTCATACAGTGCAGTAAACAGTGTGTTAAAAGGTGCAAGTGTCAAGCACTGTAATAAACTGTTAACAAGGAACAAGTGTCATACAGTGTAGTAAACAGTGTGTTAAAAGGTGCAAGTGTCAAGCACTGTAGTAAACTGTTAAGAAGGAACAAGTGTCATACAGTGTAGTAAACAGTGTGTTAAAAGGTGCAAGTGTCAAGCACTGTAGTAAACTATGTATTAAGAATGAGCAAATGTGAAGTGTTGTATTAAGAATGAGCTCTGCTATTGGTAAAGCAGAGGTAGCAATGTCTTCGACTGACACTTTTGTATCCCGAATGTAACTAGTACAGTGACCCAGCTTTTGTCTTCTGAGGAGACACTGGTCATTGTACGCAGCAGCGTTTAATTTGATACCTGGGTTCCAAATAAACCAGCAGCCAGTATGACAATGTTGTAGCTCTGCTGACCATAGGTCCCAGAGCCCATGCAATTACTCATGATCATGTCTGTCTGTCTGCCTGTTTTTCCACCTGTCAGTCAGTCCTTCTGTCTATCCATCTGTCTGTACACTTTTACTGGTGAGCGCTATACAGTCCACAGTTTTCAAGTTAGCTCCATATATCTTCAGGACTTATAAAGTGTATGGAAATCTAGGTTGACTTTGATATTGGTGGAAGCACCTACAACATTATGTAGTATATGGGTCAAAATGTGAAAATTTTGTGACCACTCTGGCATACTTGATGTTTGATAGGTCTTCATGAAATTTAGTGGGATTGTGGAGGTCATAATCTACTACATGTAGATGATAGTGGCGCCACCTATTATTTGATTGAAATTAAGAGCTAAATGTCTTGAAAGGTATAAAATTCTACATCTCGAAAAGTAATTGAATTAGACTTGCCAAATTTATAGGATATATAGACCATGTCCAATGCTAGTATGTTATGTAATATCAGTGACCTTGTCATGACCTGTTTTTGTAGGTCACCAGTCATATAAAGTTGAAAAAGATGATTTTGTAGTGGCAGGATGTAGCTTGGACATCAATGGCAAAGAAAATTGAACCTCCTGATCAAATTTGTACTTGAGTACATTGTGCATAAAGCTCTGCTTGGTGACCTACTTTTTGGGTCCCCTTGACCCAGTGATTGTGGACTTAAGTGCTTGTCCAAGTTTAATGTTTTTGTTCAATAACTCGAAAAGTTATTATCTGATTTGAACAAACAGACCATGTATGGAAAGCTGGATGTGGGCTGCACATTTTGAAATTAACATTTTTGGTAAAATTAGAGTTGAAGGTCAAGGTCAAATGGCCATTTGGAATGGAATAAGATGAGGAAGGTAGGGTTAATTATGATGTGACAGGGTGGGGTTGGTAGGGCTAATTATGTGTCAGAATAGGGATGGTAGGGTTAATCATAATCTGTTACCAGGTTGGTAGGGTCAGTTGTGATGTGAGACTATGGTTAGTAGAGTTAACTGTGGTGTAGGACATTGGTTTAAGCATGATGTGATTGGATGAGGTTGGTGGGGTTAATTGTGATGTGGTGGGATCAAAGCAGGTAGCATTAAAAGTGGGAGACAAGGAAAGGAGGGTTAAGTCTGAGGTGTTGAGACAGAGTGGGTTTTGTGGCTGTCACTAATTGATAAGACACTTCCGTCGTATTTTACATCAGGAGGAGTCGCTATGCAGGTGCCAAGTTTTTGACACAGAATTCTTGTTAATGAAGACGGGTGATGTGGTGGTGCAATATGTGGCCTTGGTGTGCGGGGTGTGACAGGCACTGGGGGCTTGTTTTCACACTGATTGGCAACTTGATCTATAATTAACCATGATGAATTGTCTATCTGCCCCTTCAAACTGATATATGTCTGGGACGGAAATAGCTTGGTCTGACCTGACAGCCACTGATTTCCACCAAACTCATAAAATTTCATAATTTGAGCAAGCATGTTTGTCTGGTGTGATCAAAGTATTATCATTCCAGTAAGCGCTAAATATTCACCTCTGAACTGCTTTAATACCATAGCATACACTGATAGCCATCTGTCATACTCTGTGGTGATAAATTAAACTGGAAATGTTACCCTACAATGATCGGCCTTTGCAAAAGAACTATGGTGATAAATTGAGCTTGGAGTGTTAAAGTTTGAGCATCACTCTTCCATCAGTTGTATGTTCTTCAAGGCTAAAAATCAGGACATCGTAGCACAAAATTGGACATAATCATTGGTGCCTGGACTGATGAGGGAGGCCACAGTGCCTGGACAGATGAGGGAAGCCATGGTGGCTGGACATATAAGGGAGGCCACAGTGCCTGGCCATGGACAGGTAACGGAGGCCATGGTGGCTAGACAAATAAGGCAGACCATGGTGCCTGGATAGATAAGGGAGGCCACAGTGCCTGAACAGACAAGGAAGGCCGTGGTGGCTGGACAGATGAGGGAGGCCACATTGCCTGGACATAATAGGGAGGCCATGGTGCCTGGATATATAACGGAGGCCATAGTGCCTGGAAAGATAAGGGAGGCCTTGGTGCCTGAACAGATAAGGGAGGCCATGGTGCCTGGATATATAAGGAAGGCCATGGTGCCTGGACTTAATAGGGAGGCCACCTTGTCTGAACAGATAAATGAGGCCATGGTGCAAAGGCCACAGTGCCTGGACAGATAAGGGAGGCCATGGTGCCTGGACAGATAAGGGAGGCCATGGTGCCTGAACAGATAAAGGGGCAGCCACTGTAGCTGAACAGATAAGGGAAGCCATAGTGCATGGATGGATACTGTGAGAGAGGCCATGGTGCCACAGTGGCCTCCCTCCTTATGCCTTCAGAAAACTCACCGAGATGATGTAACTCAAATAAACAAGATACAGTGATGGAGGCCACTTGCATGCCTAATACATGTCATGTAAATGATAAAAAGTACCAACAAGTACATGCAATGAGCTACAAAAGCTGATTTCTAATGACTTCCCTCACTTTAAGTCCAACTTCAAGCTTGGAGTTAAAAGGAAAATTTAAATAGCGCAAGTGTATATCTGACTTCCAATGACCTATCAGTTTGGCTAAATCTAAACTCACCAGCCTGAGAAAAATGAAGGTTGTGCTTCCTCCATGGAAACCCTGATGGGTGAAAAAGTGGGCGCCTAAACTAGCTCCAGTTACCAGAGCAATGAAATTATAAGCTATCACACAAACTCTTGACCTGTGATAAAAACAGGCATAATCAGCTGATAAATAGACTAATTGTATTTGTTTCCTTTTTGCCCAGAACCACTTCCTGGTAGTCAATACCCTATTCCATAGTCCGAACTCTTTACTCTCCATAAGCTAACCTGTCCCTGTCTAACTTATATACATATGGAATTACTATTGTCCATATTGCACAAGTTCCTCTGTAAAATTTTGACATAGGCTGTATCAGCCCAAATAAATTAAAGGGTCTTCAGCGGGTAACTACTCAACATGTTTCGGAGCCTTTTACCCGTACATGTCTCTCTGAGAAGCGGCCCGTTGTCTAAGCTAAATATTCAGGAAAGACAACCCACATAATAAAGAATAAATATGAACGTGGCAAATGATGAATTAGCTAAATACGCGAAGTTTTGCTTATAAATGCAGAGCTTCATTATGAAAGAAGAATACCTGTCAAACAAACCATAATTACTAAATTTGTATAGTACAGGTTCAGATAAGAACAATTTGACTTACCCTTGAACCAATATGTACCCTTTCTAGCTGGACAGCTTATCATAGTGAAGGGGGATACTGTATTATATGGGCACAGTGCAAATGTGGTCACACGTATGGTACAATATTATTAATACATGATCTAAGATACTTCAGAGACCAGTCCAAGTGTGTGGCAACATTTCTGGCCACTGTGGCCACATTTAAAAAATATATAAACTGAAGTTTTTGCAAGAGTTTGCACCTCTGGCAGGGCAAGGCCTATGTCCATGACCATTGTATGCTGCGTCTTTCGCACCTTGACTTTGACCCCAACTTGGCCCAAGAACCGCATATCATTATTCAGTATAGAAGCACCCTAGTGATCCAAAATGCCTAGTATCTCCTCACCCCTTTATTTATTCTCTTTATTGTGTTACAGTCTCTTATTAAAAAGGCTACAGCCGCATGCATCAACTCCAGGTGTGAAAGGGTTGAATCTAAAATTCAGTTTATATCTTTTTTTTTTTAAATTGTGGCCACAGTGGCCAGAAATGTGGTCACAAACTTGGACCAGTCTCTGAATTATCTTGGATGATGTATTGATAATATTGTACTATGCGTGTGCACTGTGCCCATACAGTGTCCCCGTACTGAGCATAATAACCTTTCTCAAGCTTAGCCTGGACATTTTCAAAACACAGACTGAGATAATGCTGCCACCAAGCTGTTTGTTCGCAGAATATCTCCTCACAGTGGATGTTTACTCCCATGAAAGTTAAACCGTCTGGATGGCACCAAGTTGGATTTTCTCAACGTTAAAAAAGAAAGGGATAAAAAACAAAGAGCAAGAGGCAGCATGCAATGGATCTTGCATGTTAGAACATCTGTACAAATCTATTAAGATCTCATGGGAAATGGCCACCACTTGCTTTGGCACAACACAGGTGTAATCCAGCAACAATAGTTCTAACCCTTTCTCCCTTAAACTGGCCAAAACCAGCTGGTGGTCAAATGTCGTCTGCTTCAGTGTTTTCAACTTCAACAGTTATGAAAAACAATTTGACTGAGAAATGTACATGAGACTTATCAAGATCACATGCCCCACATCAACAGCTTTCCTTGGCATGGGTTGGGCATTAAGTGCCCAACCCATGCCACGGAAAGCTGTTGACTGAGTCTTAATATAAAGGGACAAGGGTTGAACCAGATGGATCCAAAGTAGAAACTTTGAATTCTGCATAAAAATGCTGAAGTCCAACACTGTGCAGGTGATTCTGTAGCGAGATAGTCACGCCAAAGATATACATAACTACTGCTATACATGTAGACACACTGTGTCCAAAGAAGCCAGCAAATGTTATCTCAGTTTTCTGTCGTACCGCAGGCCAAGGCTGCTCTTTGTGTTTAGCTGTACTCCTTCGTTAACCCTTGAGTCTCTGCATCTGTAAAGAAGTTAAATGGTACAAATACGAGGCTTGAGGCCTAAATAATGTCTGGATAGGAAAAGAAAATTGGTACAAACATGAGACCGGAGGCCTGAATAATTTCGCAATAGAAAACTGAAGTACTCCAGTACACACATGAAACCTGAGGCCTGAATGTCTAAATAGAAAACTAAAATAAACCAGTATACTCATGAAACTTGAGGCCTGAATAATGTCTAAATAGAAAACTAAAATAAACCAGTACACACATGAAACTTGTGTCCTGAATAATGTCTAAATAGTAAACCAAAACTGGTACAAACACGAAAATTGAGGCCTAAATAATGTTTAAATGGTAAACTAAATAAACTGGCACTTGCTATTAAAAACTCTCAGATGTACCTGTAATAAAAATCATCTGTGATATGCACCTGTAATTAAAGACTATCTGCCAAATATACCTGTGATTTAAGACTGCCACTATGAGACAACTCTTGACTGGCAGATGTCCCTGATCTCATAAGAACAAACATTGCTATCTTAGGCAAAAACACATCCACCCAGGGTAAGCATCACAAACTTCTTCACTCATTGTGCTGGAAAAGTCCTCGTTTTCAATAGTTATCTGCCCGTATTGTCAGCACATGAACATTGAAATTCAATGCCTATAAACTTGAGTTTGATTGCAGGATGTATGGAAAACTTACATTAGGCTATAAAGTCATCGCATATTTTTGTCATGGAAGGTATCACACACAAACCAGATAATGGGATAAACTCTAGCTCAAGACAAGACATGAAGACCCTGCTTATCACATGAAATGACTTTATTTCTGATAGCTCATACATACAGGTAGGCACTTAGGAACATAATGAAGTCTGGGTACCACAGTCACCTGAGTCTGTCTTGGTCAAAAGTCACATGTAATATCAGTGAATATTGCATAGTATTAGTTTACTTTCTGATGAAATATTTCTAATACTCACCAAATTTGTCAAACTGGACATAAGATAGAATTACAGCTGTACTAGATTGCTCTACTTTACCATCTAGGGACTGAATCAACAGCTGTATTGTATTGCACTCTTGGACCCTCCAGGGACTGCATCAAAAGCTATACTGGATCCAACTCTTTAACCCTCTGGGGACTGCATCAAAAGCTACATGTATACTGTATCCAACTCTTTAACCCTCCAGGGACTGCATCAAAAGCTATACTGTATCCAACTATTTAACCCTTCAGAAACTGCATCAAAAGCTATACTGGATCCAACTCTTTAACCCTCTGGGGACGGCATCAAAAGCTATACTGTATCCAACTCTTTAACCCTCTGGGGACTGTATCAAAAGCTATACTGTATCCAACTCTTTAACCCTCTGGGGACTGCATCAAAAGCTATACTGTATCCAACTCTTTAACCCTCTGGGGACTGCATCAAAAGCTATACTGTATCCAACTCTTTAACCCTCTGGGGACTGCATCAAAAGCTATACTGTATCCAACTCTTTAACCCTCTGGGGACTGCATCAAAAGCTATACTGTATCCAACTCTTTAGCCCTCTAGGGACTGCATCAAAAGCTATACTGTATCCAACTCTTTAACCCTTCAGAAACTGCATCAAAAGCTATACTGTATCCAACTCTTTAACCCTCTGGGGACGGCATCAAAAGCTATACTGTATCCAACTCTTTAACCCTCTGGGGACTGTATCAAAAGCTATACTGTATCCAACTCTTTAACCCTCTGGGGACTGCATCAAAAGCTATACTGTATCCAACTCTTTAACCCTCTGGGGACTGCATCAAAAGCTATACTGTATCCAACTCTTTAACCCTCTGGGGACTGCATCAAAAGCTATACTGTATCCAACTCTTTAACCCTCTGGGGACTGCATCAAAAGCTATACTGTATCCAACTCTTTAGCCCTCTAGGGACTGCATCAAAAGCTATACTGTATCCAACTCTTTAACCCTTTAAGGGACAGGGCAAGGTGACTGAGTGACAAAGGGACAGGGCAAAGTGGCTGAGTGACAAAGGGACAGGGCAAGCACTCGTGTGTTTTAGACATAGCTTCTAGAATAGACAGTGCAAGTACTGTTATATCGGGTATGTAAAGGACAAGTACTTGTACATTGGGTGATGGACAATACAAGTACTTGTATGTTGGATGATAGGGATCGCTTCTCCAATGTACAATGCAAGTACTTGTATGTTGGAAGATAGGTATGGCTTCTCCAATGTACAAGTTCTTGTATGTTGGATGATAGGCATTGCTTCTCCAGTGTACAATAATATTTAGTACTTGTATGTTTGATGATAAGCATGGCTTCTCCAATGTACAATACAATTAAGTACTTGTATGTTGGATGATAGGTATGGCTTTTCCAATGTACAATGCAAGTACTTGTATGTTGGATGATAGGTATGGCTTCTCCAATGTACAATTCAAGTACTTGTATGTTGGATGATAGGTATGGCTTCTCCAATGCACAATAAAAGTACTTGTATGTTGGTTGGAACATGGCTTCTCCATTGGACAATACAAGAACCTGTATGTTGGGTGACATACATGGCTTTCCTAATGGACAGTAGAAGCAATTGTATGTTGCATGGTAGACATGGTTTTTCCAATGGACAATATGAGTAATTGTGTGTTGGTTGGTAGACATGGCTTCTCTGATGGACAATTCAAGAACCTGTATATTGGGTGGTAGACATGGCTTCTTCGATGGACTGTACAAGTACTGGGATGTTTTGTTGTGTACATGGCTTCTCTGCTGGACAGTACAGAGACTTGTATGTTGGATGATAGGTATGGCTTCTCAGTTGACAGTACAAGTACTTGTCTGTTCGGTGGTACATTGCTTCCTGAATGGACACCATAAGCACAAACAATGTTCACACTGTATATATGGTTCCTGAAGTTTTTTATCATGGAAGACCGTATATATGTGGGCATAGGCACAATTTTATCAAGGTGTACCTGTGAAGGATAAAGATGGTTCTCTATGGATAATGCTAAGCTGATTTCTAGTTTGTTGCTGATTATGGCCTCAGAGAAATAAGCCATTTAGAAATGAGCTCAGCTGTGTAAGTATATTGAGGACACGCAAGCATAAAACACAGATCCTTTGATTGCCAGCAGGTGGTGGCCAATCAGGTGTGATAAACTGGTCTTGCTTGCTGTTCAGCCAGACATGTCTAAGGCTGCACATGTAAGTCATACACGATATCTATATCATCATAGCTGTGCCAGTGACCAACACCAAATTTGGGCCACAATAATTGGATTTGGCGTATGACAAGGAGGTGTACGTCTGCACACCAATCCAAGACAGCAGCAAGTCCCTCTGACATTCAGTATATCTGCAAACGTTATTCATATTTATAATAATCCATTCTTTGATGATTGTGCTATCAAAGAGAAGTGCTTTTGCAGATACCCAGGGTAATGTGTATTATGGTGGTGGTGGGGCAGGGTAATTTGCATTGTGCTCTTGGTATTAACCCTTAAAGTGCTGATTTAGGGCTGAGTCAACAGCTTTCCTCGGGACGTGTGCAAAGTGTCCCGAGGAAAGCTGTTGACTAAGACTACTTTTTGCTTTAGACTAGGCTTTGCTGGTATTTGAATGAAATGTATCTTAATGAGGAATTTGAATCTTTTAACCATTATATGTTTAAGGGTAATGATTAAACAAGTATAGTAGTGATTAGCACTTTAGGGGGTTAATACAAGGCAGCATGCTTTAATAAACAACTTGGGTCAGTTACTTGAAGAGTGTGCCCTGGTACATCTGCTAGTGGAGGCAGTACATACAATGGCTGTCTGCCTAGCATTGCCATCACAATATGCACAGATTAGATACAAGTAGTTTAGGCATTTGTCCATTAACGTATGACAGGCCCACAAAGAAATGAGGAATGCTTTCACTGACCTTGATGGACTTATATCTGGCAAGGTCATTGCAGCCAAATTGCATCACCCCTTGGCATTCACTCTAATATTTATAAATGGAGCAATAGTTGGGAATATATTTCTTGTACTTATTCTGTTTGAGGTGGTATCATTGACAATTATCTGGCATAACTGTATTGCATCTCATGCTCAAATGAAAGGTCCGACTTGTCTTGGGGACTGCCGTGCTCAATTAATGAGGCTATGTCATGCTGGTCAGGCTATGGCAGAAACACATAATACAGCAAACAAATAAATCCACTTGTGTCAGTAGTTTAAGGGTTCTTCCCAAATCTGTACGATTGTATGTGAATATTGTAAACTGTAACACCACTTGCCTAATGTTAAATCTACATTATAGTTCTAATTTATTTATATCGCAGTTTTAGAGATTTTGAAATTTCCTTTGATACTGTTCCAAATATAGACATAAAGTTATTTTTATACTCCATGTCACTGTGCCCATATATTATCGACTAAGTCATATTTTGCGTGATTAAGCAAAAGTCTGGTTGCATATTATATTTGATTAATTGCAAAGCGGGAAATGAGGAGAAATTATACAGCAATCAAGCTCTTGATGAGATCAGGCCTAATCCGATGAATCTTTCATTGTCTACAAGGATAGGGGGAAATGGTACTGAGCCAGAAAAATACCACATTTATAGGAGATAATTTGCTGATTTGATGGCATGTTTTGGAATCAAAGGCCAATTTTTGTGCAAATTAACAATGTTTTCATCAAAAGATGCATATGAGGAAAGCAGGAAATTATATGATGCAGAGAAAGATATGACTTTCAACTTCCTTCAGCTGTCCATGTTAGAAACGTGATTTGAGGTGGATTTGGTGTCCATAGAAGGCATGGCTTACTCAAAATAGTCCAGCACTTCTTCAAAAAAGTTATTTGTGTCATAATGCATCATTACCCATCCACTACATTTAGTATAATCTCTCTGAAATAATGTCCACTACAAAATTTTTCTCCATTAGAAAACACTTCTTCATATATATTCCTCTGGACTGCAAATCTGGGGCTGTGACAGCCTCCTTTGGTTGACCCTGGTGCCATTTACTTGACCTCTGGGATTGACGAATCACGTCAGTTTTCTCTATGTGGCTGCCTCTGGATCCATGTGTTTTTCTTGTCCATAGAGCATCCTATGTGGTTGACTCTCATAGTTATTCCGTCTAGCCTACGTCAAGTTGGGGTTGATGGACTAGTACACTTGCGGTCTTGAAATATTTATATTTGTGCTGAATGTTTATCTTTTTATGTGTGAGTCAATTTGATGGTGCATTTTCCACCTGGCTGTCTGCAAAATGGCATCCAATGAGGGTTTTGGCTAATGGGATGCCAAAGACACACCATGGTCAGCTGTAACACTCATCAGCACTGGCATCATTGATGGCAGTGCATTAGCAGGTCAGGTGCTCCAGAGACAACCCCTGCAGCTTGTGCAAAGCGTGGCCTCTCAAATACTGGCAGAAGGTTGTCAAGCTGGACTAAAAGTCAGAACGGGGAAAGAACAGGCCATGAGTCAGATTGTAGCCTCACTATCATCATTGCACCAAGTCTCTGACTTCAAGCAGGCCTACAACCATGATATCTGGTCTGTCTACGTGGTCATTGTTGGTGCCTGCCGCTACTACGACAAGAGCTATGCATCTGCCCCCACTGGTAAGCCGGTGCAGGTCAGTTGTGGCCACAGTTTGGGAGATGTTAAAGGACATCACCACCTGCCTTTACAGAAGAAAGAGGAAGCACAAGTACTCCAATACAGAGGACATGGAAGGACTACTAAAGGACACAGTTACCGTCCACCATACAGATCTCATTGTGGACTGTTTCTAGAGCCAGGTTCTGAGGTCACCAAAACAGCTGCAGCCCGCATCTTTGAAGCCGGTATCACAGATGATATAGGAATACCATCATAAAGTGATGTCCTTCTCCATGTACATCGGGGAGCGGACCAGGGATATGTCAGCACAGGTGGAGTCCTCAACAGCCAGAGGGTGACATGACTTCAATCTGTCAGAGCTACTCCACAAACCTTGCCCAAGATGAAAGGGGGCCAGCTTCCACTTGGGACGTTAAACTCTGCTGGACACAGGAGGAGTTTGGCACCCTCTGGCTCAAAAGGAATTCTTCACCTAGCATTTATATACCACAAAGGGTCCTGGAATGGATCATTACGGACATCAGAACCATACTGCTGGCACTTTTCGGATTGGACATAGAGGCTGGATGTAAAGCCAGCTACATGTACTATGCCGGCTTGCTAACTGCTGCTTGGATGTAGACCTAGACAAATGCAAGGGTTTTTGACATCCTGAGACAGATTAAGCCATCCAGGGCTCTATCTCTTAACCGTGCACAGAAGAACATGGTGCACCTGCAGATCAGTTCATTATTAATACAGCGACAGATATATTTCATGTCTTGGGCAAAGCCAACACCTGGGCTCATGGTTGTACATGTCACACTGCGACCAGTCACTACTGTTCAGTCTGCAGGTCTTGCAGATAAGCAAGGAGGTTCTGGTATGATGGAGGAAAGGGTAACGAATCACTGGGTGGCCACAGAGAAAAATGCAGCAGCAGAGGAGAAGCAGCAGCCCTGCCCTCCCACCCAGCCAACCTGCATGCCTGAAAGGCTCACTTGTTCCATCAACTGGCTGGAGATAGAGGCAATTTGCTTGGCCTTAGAGAAATTCCAGGATGATACAGACATGTTGTAGTTCTCTCGCACAATTGGACAGCAGTTACAAACGTAAGCAAATGGAGGGGGGCATCTGGTCAGCACCTTGTTATGCTGAACTGATACACTAGTGTACAGTCAGACACATAAGGCTCTTTTTCATGCTCACTGCGGGAGTCTTCAGCATGAAAACTCTTGCCGACACCTGGTGGTCAGCACAGAATGGTCACTACACCCGCAGATTGTCAGGTCTTTACGGGACCTTTGGGGTGCCCCTTACATGGACCTGTTTGTTACAAGAGACAATCATAAGTTACAAACCCTTGTGTCTCCAGTACAGGATGATTAGGTTTGCACAGTAAATGCCCTCTTCATACGCTGGGAGAACATTTGAGTTTCTGCCTACTTCCAACTCTGATTCCACGAGTTTTCAGAAGGTCAGGGAGGAGAAGGTGGAAATAATCTTGATTGTTCTATGGTGGCCTAAGAGGCCATGGATTGTGGAGATGCTGGAGCTGAACCTAGAGCCACTGGAGCTTTCCCGGCCTGGCCAATGCTCCTGCAACAACCCAGACCCAGCTTAAAACCCAGCCATTCTGCATCTGCATGCTTGGAGACTGTCACAAAGGTCTTTGCAGATGTCATGAATCTCAGACGAGGTGGCGGTATGCGTTGGTCAAGGCAAGCTTCATGCCATGTCCTCAAAAGTATGTGACTTCAAGTGGGCAGAGTTTGCCACCTGGAGTGCAAAACAAGTCCCCAAGATTGACCCCTTGAAGACTTCCATTCAAAACAGCAAGTATTTTTTTATTTACCTTTTTGACCATGGCCTGGAGGTTCATACAATAGCAGGCTGTATGTCCATGATTTTATTCTTTTTGGACATAAAAGGCCAAATGTTGACCCTAGCATGTTACTGTCCTGGCTAATAGCTAAGTCTGTTGGACTTAGGCACTCAGTCAAGGCTTTTTTTGCTAACTTGGACTGGCAGGAGATTGCTTTGTCCAGTTAGAGTGCACAAGTTTGACTTGAAAAGAGCTGATCCCATCAGGATAGGTAGGTGCCAACTATTCCTACCTTTGAAGAAAAAGACTTTGACTGTGCTGGGTCATCATCAGGCAATCAAGTGGGCCTAGGTGCATGTACATGTACATAATAACAGACAAAATCCACTAGTTGCACCAGGCCAAAGCTCACGAGCTCAGGGTCATTGCCTCTTTCTGGAATGCTCTTAAACAAGTTGCATATTAATAGTGACATCATGCCAGCATGCTGGTGGAGGTCATACAATACTTTCCCCAATTTTTATTTTAGGAATTTATCCTATGTTGGAGGAAAACTTTTTGCACACTAATGCATCCAATTGGTATGCCATGATGTATTTTAGAACCCTGCGGCTACATGTTTTTTTCTGGGACTGGGTTTTCATGTCAATACAAGGAACTGTATCCCTTTAGGCGACCTGTTCTTTGAGTGGAGTGTTTTGAGGTACAATTGCTTTGTCCTGGAAACCAAGTGATCTCCTTCCTGCACTCCATTGGTACATCTGCCAAATGTAGTGGATTAGTAATGTTTTCTGATGCAAATCTGAGAAATTAACTATTTTCATATTTATTAGTAAAACTTGCATATCCCCTACACAAAAACCCACCCAGCTAGTCCTGTATCAGATCATTCTTAGGTTAGTCTTGTCATGAAAAACTGGTGGGATGGATCAATATATACCAGAGGTCAAGTGAAAGGTGCTGGGGTCAACCACAAGAGGGCACCACAGGCCTCTAGCCCAGAAGAATACATGTACATGTATATACAGAGATGTGTTTTCCAAATGGGGAATTTTTTTGGAGAGGGTACAATCTCGGAGAGATTATACCAAATGTAGTGCATAGGTCAGTATTACTAACGGATAAGGAAATCATAATAAATTTCTCCTTTTTAACAGACATTTATTCTCAGAAGCTATGTCACCTTGGATCTCATCGGTGATATAGTGGATGGAAATTCCCTATAAACGGAACTGTCTGGCTGCTTAAACCCGCATCAAATTTAATGCCACCAAAATCTATTCCTTCTTTTGTATTCCCAGCGCAGATGGTCAATGCTTCCTTATTTCTCCATATGACACAGCTGTTTTGTTAAGAAGAATGACCAATACCAGTGCAGTTAGGGTAGGCTTAAACGTGTCGGACAACCTGAATAGCACCATTGTTTTGGGAACTATACACCAGTTAAAACTGTTTACAAGGTAAAATGTGCTGATAGATGACCACGTACTGTACATGAACAAATCCTGTATCTCATTTCTGAGCCTGTGCTAATACATCATGCACCTGATCTGCAGTTAAATGGAGAGCTTTTAATCAGTATTGGATCAATTTATTTTGAGTCTTAAGCCATTCAACACGGAGTATCAAATCATAGAAGATTTTGGTAAATCATACTTGAGTTGTCTAGGTGTAGAGGGATCTGTTTATCCCCTTGGCCTTATCAGCGGACAGAGTATTGTCGTCATTTCTATGTATGCATGCATGTGCCCATGCTTCTCTCCATCTGTTACCCTTGTGGATACAAGAACTTTTGAACAAATTTAGCTACCATCATGCAACTTCTGCTGTGGAGGAATCCCTTTGGCCACTGGGCTGAGTACAACATACAGCAACCTCAATTGACGTGTTATCATGGTCACCAAGGGTCATAATAATTTTACACTTGCAGATGCAATAACTTTTGAACAAATTGAGCTACCATCATGAAACTTGTACTAGCTGTTTTTGTAAACTGGTGGAACTTGACAAAGTACTGTGAATTCATTTAATTTTGCTGTGTTCTTATTTTTGCTTCTTTCGCTGATGCTTCAAAAAAGTGAAAATAAGAACCCAGTGAAATATATTTTTTTAACAAGGCACTGATATGAATTATAAGAAAACGAGTGAATTTCATGTTTCAAAATGCAAAACCATGAAAATTAATGCCTGTGAAATAAATGTAATCACAGTATTTTAACCTTATGAACCTGGTAGACTGAAATTTCAGGCCACACATATGTAATTTGCATATAATTAACATAATAAAAGCTAAACAGCACAAAATATATTGTTATGATATGTCGTGGTCTAATAATTAAGTTAGTTGATAATTATGTCTCGATTTATGCCCTGAGGAGTGGGTAGATACCAGCAGGTGGCACATGACCTTAAAACAGGGTCAAGGGTCAGGTGCTTTTCATCTTTATCCAACATGGCGCATATAGCTTTGCATGCCTAAGGTTGTTTATCGGAGTCATAATTATGATACACATGTGTATGACATGCAGCTAGTGACATAATATACATGTATATCAAAATGTAGCTAGGACCTCTGCCTTTATTATGTGGTCTTATCTCATTAATATTTTTGTTTATTTGGAAAACTGGAAGCCCTTAATGAAAAATTTCTTCAAAAATATCAATTGTTTCTTCAAAAATTATATTGCAGCCATTTTGAATATCAAATATATATGCTAATTAGCTTGCATGACATTGAAAATAATGACTTATATTATGTACATGTACATAATAATGTTGTTTGTAGTCTGAGGATTGCAGAATTATATATAATATATGTTTTAAGACAATTCCAGTTGTCAAATCATAATTTACATATACATATGCCAAATGATTATGTGTAACCATGGTAACCTCCCAGGATCCCAGGGTTCAAAAGGTTAAGCCTTTGGGTTAGCTGAGCATGGACTACTCACATGGTCCTATTTTTATTTTCTGTATGGTAAAGAGTTAGGGTTATGTACATGTGGAGACCAGTCGAGAGGTGGTACAATCCGTATGCCGGCATGATTGTTTGTGGGCTCAGTGCTCTTTGGGTTGCCATACTGCAAACCAATCAACCAATAATGGATTAGAGCAACAAGATAAAATTGCTCACTAATTGGCATGGAGCCCCAGGAAAGCAAGGCATTGGGTAGTCCACTGTGTCAGCATCAAGCCAGCGTGCTGAGGCCAGCTTTATTTGTGGATTTGACTTTCCTTCTTTTACTCGCTCCCTTTTATTGGTCAAAGGGTTCTCATCTCACACCTTAATATGCCCCCCAAAAAATACCAATTAAAATGAAGGACAGTTTACTCTCATACTGGCTCAGTTTGGTTGGATATTGTGTGTTTAATTTTCTATTGTTAGATGGAAATTATTGTCAGATTTTCTTTGTGGAATCTACCATTCCACTTTCTGTGCCAATATTAACTTTACATTTGGCTTGTGCCGCCAGACAAAGAATGCTGTTTTTCATCTCTGCTTGGCTTAGTTAAGAGAGATCAAAGGCACTATTTGGCTAGTAATTGCTGATTATTGTGGTTCATATCACAGGCAAAAAGTAAAACACTTTTTTTTTCGCTGCAATGGACAACTTGGAAAACCAATGATGATGTATACAATTGCATGCACATGATGTGTACAGGGTACATGTATGTGTGCTAGATGGACAAGCGAAACTTTGACCCAATTTCTACCAAACCTGCATCCCCGCAGTCTGCTGAAGTCTGTCAGCAAGCAAGAGCACATTGCCATAGGTTTTGTAAATAAACAAATTCCATTGCTGTGAGATTTCAGGAAACAAAATGTATTACCGTTAATATTAGATGTGTCAGTAGATTAAACCATAGCCATAGGATGTCACTAAACAAAATCATTGCTATGAAATGTGTCAACAAACAAGCCAATTGACATGAGTTGTCAGAAGACAAAACCATTACCCTCAGCTATGTTAGCAAACTATACCATTGCCATGAGCTACATAAGCAAACTAACCATTTCCATGGGACATGTCAGTAAAGAAACCACTGCCATGAGATATGTCAGTGAAGAAACCACTGCTGTGAGATATGTCTGTTAAAAGAACACTGCCATGAGATATGTGTATATCAGTAAAGAATCCATGCCATGAGATACATGTATGTCAGTGGTCAGTCCTGTCCACAAACAACCCATTGCCATGACCTACAGCTCAGGTAGGTCAACGAACAAACCATTACCATGACCTACAGCTCAGGTAGGTCAACAAACAAACCATTACCATGACCTACAGCTCAGGTAGGTCAACAAACAAACCATTACCATGACCTACAGCTCAGGTAGGTCAACAAACAAACCATTACCATGACCTACAGCTCAGGTAGGTCAACAAACAAACCATTACCATGACCTACAGCTCAGGTAGGTCAACAAACAAACCATTACCATGACCTACAGCTCAGGTAGGTCAACAAACAAACCATTGCATAACATGTGTCAGCAAGATACTGAAACTATCCAATTAGAATGCTGAAGAAATTTCACCCTGGCAACCTAGCTCACTATTTCCCAAAGGAGGATACAGCTTTCTAATTGAA
This sequence comes from Hermodice carunculata, assembly GCA_964020975.1. NCBI lineage: Eukaryota > Metazoa > Annelida > Polychaeta > Eunicida > Amphinomidae > Hermodice > Hermodice carunculata. The sequence continues at coordinate 47,016,085 of OZ026616.1, read as the reverse complement.
ATAGCATTAAAAAAAGACAGTACATGTTTATCCCTCACTTTTTGATTAGCCAATGAGAGTGCTCCTTTTTTGTTATCCAACAATCAACAGTACTTGCCTTCACAGACCAGCAATGACCACTGAAAGGAAAAGACAGCTGGACATTTTGCCTGACAAAATTCTGCACCATGGGGCACTACCTAATTACAGGAGATCTGTGCCTGTTGCTGAAAACGAGACATTATGACTACTGGTATTTAGGAAACATACATCATCCAATTCAGTCTCCTTGCCTGTATGGATCATCCTTGAGCTCTACCCTCCCTCGACCCTTCAGGTCTTGGGAGCATACAGGCTCTCGGGGATCGATACAGGTAATTAGGATACTGAATAGGGCATTGGATAACCTCTAAGTATCTACATATTCTGACTTTAAATATCTTTGGTTGCTACACATCGTCTAAGAATACCTGTGTGTTAAGCTACATATCATAATGCCTTCGATGATACTTTGGTTTGTAAAAGTGTGGCTACCATTACAAGATTTGAGACCACAACTTTTCGAAAAGTGCTCACTTAGAGTGTTGATGAACGAGAAAGTTGAATGTGATGGAAGAGTGGATATGTGATCAAGATTGCTATCCTAATAGTTGTTTGCCTGATAACATGTACTTTTGCACCTGCAGTGTAAGTGAAGGGCACTTGTCAGTCTGTTTGCAATCATATTGTCAGAAATAAATGAATTAGCACCGACCAGCTGTTGTCTTCTCAGTCCAGCCTGTCCCCTAAGACAAATACCGCCTGTCCCCTTCTCCTTCCAAAGCTAACTTAGGAAAGTTGATGGTATTTGTAGGGCTTTATGGCCTGAGGAGATGGGCATAAGATTGGACCGACAGTTCTTATGGGCTTAGCAGATTGATAGCACTTGCCAGTGTGGTAAAAATACATAGCTGTCCTCTTGAGTCAGTGCAATGGGGAACAATTCTAGTGTCAAAACAACTTGACGTCTGTCTCAAAACCTCTTGCATTCAACCTGGTACCACTGAGAAATGTTAACCCCATCTGAGGCTGAAAAGTGAGCTTCAACATCATCTAATGGACTATTTCCTACCTGGCATAGTAAAACCTTAACCAAAAAAAAAAAAAAGGGTTAGGACAAGGTTTCTTCCAAATTCTAGCACACCAGTCAACTGGGCCAGCAGGCCTACAATGTGTCATCCAGATTGTAGCATGTCAGGTCGACACAAATAGATGAAGCATTTTGTAACTCACGATTGAAATTCCTTGGTACATTTAGAGAACAGTAAAATGGGATGAGAATAATATATATACACGACTGTAGATCAACGAAGGAACATTGCAAGTGGGGAATCTGTGGTAAGTTTTATATAAATATATATATGCACACACACAGTTACGCCCGAGCAAAACGTTACAGAGAACAGACCATAAACACATTCTTGGTCCGTTCGCATCCCGTTTGCATTCCGTTTATGTTCTGTTTCATTTTTGCCAGGTAAAGGCACCTTTTGTGTTCTAGCCCGTGCCCTCAGATCGCATTCTATCGTGTTTTGGTTCCTGTCAGAACGCATCCTGTCAAATGTCGCTAAAAGACCATGTAATCACAGAATGCGTGCGGTTGCATTCCCATAACATCAGATGTAGTTCCATATGAGGTACTTTGCACTGTACTGCAGTTAAACTCCACAAGGCCAACATGTCAGCTTTATGCTATTTCTCCCATTTTGGAGATCTCAAAATTTATTAGAAAGAATGCATTTTGTGGTGAAACTGACAATTATTTTTGTTTTCATGCACTTTTTATAGAAGTCTCCCAGTCACAGAGCTTTGGGGTTGACATGAGGAGACATCATTGGTCGACGTTTACCTTTGGATGGCTTACGGAAGGATTACATTATGCCTGTTCTGAGGCCTACACACACGCTTGTCTTGATCTACTTGTGCCAATAATAATTTTACCAGAAACGAAATACAGTGAAACCTCATTATAACGACACTCAGATATCCGACATATTCAATATAATGACACAAGTTTTCATGGGAAAAAGTTTATTTTCTTTGTTATTTGATTCATTTATCTGACATATTCAGTTATCTGACACATTTCTTAGGGAACAGATGGTGTCATTATGATGAGTTTTCACTGTATTTAGAACTACACAACTATGAATCAAATCCTTACAACCTTTGTGCTCTTGAGTTGAACTTCATAAACGTACATTTAAAGAAATATTTGTATTCTGTTCCTATTTTGGCAAATTTGACTTAGGGGTTTTTTTTCATGCATTTCAAGTCGCACAAACTACTTCAGCGCTCATCATAAGAATGAAATGATCCTATAGCACGTAGTTCAAGTTGGCAAAGTTGGTCACATGAGGCCTGGGTTGATGTGGCATCAACCTACCAGGGCATTAGTAATCATGGTCTCGCAGATGCATACATTTATATATAGAAATTGGCTGTATTTGATATATTGGACAACTTATGTAAGTTAATCGTGATATTTGTCAGGCAGACGGCCACATAGGCCTATGTAACAGTACAAGCAAGGCATGCCTGTTGACCTGAAAGATAGACATAGGGCCTGTAAGATAGCCGTCACTTGTCCGACAGACTCAATACAGTATTGGCGGCGAAAGAGCTTGATTCAACTCTTATTTTTATTGCAAGCCAGTAACCCATATATAAACATATTTTGTAAAGATGCAAGAAATGGGAGTTCCCTTGTCTATGTGACAAAACTACTTGATTCCTAAATTTATCCTAACCTTACCTACTATTGAGTGCATTTATTAAGATGTAGTACCAGTAACAGGCATATACAGGATGTACAGAATAAGCCTTTTTTGAATCTTAATCAAGATAGGCCTACTGAAACAATTGCAACATCAAAGAACTTTTGCCGCACACCATAGATCCGTATAGTCTCTGATGATGAAGTAAAAAACCATATACATGAACATGAAGCCAAAGAAAACATTCAATTTATATGTGTAGACACCAAAAAGAAGGGTTAAAGAAGTTGTGAAAAAAGGCGACTCTGCATTGCAGCTATAGGTTGCACCCCTATCCCACAATGGGGCAACATGTTACCTTGCACTGTTGAACTTAAATATGTAAAGTAAAGGCTCACTTTGTGAAGGGGGACCACATTGATGTGTAAAACACCTTGAACATACATTTTGAAAACTAAAAAATTACGGAGGATAATGAGGCAGAAAAAAGCTGAATGTAAGGTGGTAGTGCAATACACACATTATTTTTTAATTTGTCTTTGTTTCTTTTATGCATGTCTGAGCACATCATTTCCATTGGATTGAAACTTTTGGCATTTAGATTTCTGAACAATAGCCTACCTAAATGACGATTGTGTGGAGCATGTTTGACGCACATGTGTATAGTGTAAACTTGTCAATGTTTCATCAAAATGTATCTGCTATGAATTTAAACACATTGACACACACGGATAAAAACGCACTTGATCTGTCATGTCAAATATTTGGGCATCATATAATTCTCTCAAAGTACAGAAATGATATAAACATTTTGGTGAAAAGATTATTAACATTACATCAAAGCCATTTGAATTCACTTTTTGTACCACAGTCTTGGACTGGTACATGTATCAAAGACGCAAATCTATTTTCCACTTCACAGTTGTTATGATAGGCCTAGCAACTCTATTTCCACTACAGAGTTTATGCTTATTCCATAAATTGAACAGTAGACCAATGGCTACAAAATGGAAGGAAATAAGAAAAACCCAAGACACATATTGAGTTGAGAAATGGTTTATTGTGTGGAGTGGGAGCTATTATGGACGCATTTCATGTAGTGGTAAACTGTGGTAAAAATCATATCTCAGAAACGACTGATACGTTTGAGACCATAACATGTAATTTGGTATATGTTATGAAAGTTTCTCTCAATAAGGTACACATTCTTATGAAACAATGACGAAAAAAATGCGTTCCTTGCCTATACCAAAATAAAGGAGGAGGAGAAACAGGAATGTGTTCCTTGTCCGGTCCAAGCTATGAAGAGCTTGTACTAGAAAAGGAATGCGTGGGTTTTGTTACGCGTTCCTCCAGAGCATTCCTGTTCCATGCCGTTACACTCGAGGGCATCCAAAATGCGTTCTTGGTCCATTCTAAGTCAGTTCTGTGTCCATTCTCGTGCAGATGCGTTCTAAAATGTTTTCCTCGGGCATAACTGCATATGCACTGTAAATTGCTTTGATTTTGCTGTACTCTTATTTTTGCTGATGGCACAAAACTGCGAAAATTAAAACACAGTGAAATAGTATTTTGACATTGTGTGAATAGGAATTATGTCCAAAACAGTGAAATTAAAACAACAGCGAAATGTCAAAAAACCCCACAAAAACCGTGAAAATTTATACACGCGAAAATAAAGCAATTTAAAGTATATGTGTGTGTGTACATATATATATATATATATATATATAGCGAGTGGAGATCCAATGAAAGAACATTGCCTTGCATTTATATTGACAGTGGTTCATCGATCGACTCTCCAGGTCTCGCATACTTGACACTTACATGTATGAAGGATCTCCATGCTACAGATGTCAAGGGAATCATTTTTTTTTTGTGCCACACCTGCTGTATTCTCATCAATGTTCATAAATTAAGGTGTCATGCTTTTTCACAAGTGTAGGAGAAGTAGACCAGATTTTTTTTTTTTTTTTTTTTTTTTGGTTTGAGTGTGAGTACACAATGCCGAGATGGAGTGACAGCCAATTCAATGGGCTTGTTGCGTGCATAAGGTTGGCCACCTCTAGTGGCTAAACACCGCTTGTCATACGTCTGGTTTTTACAAGTGCACAAGTATTTGTAGCTGCCAGACTGAGAGTGGTCTCTTAAGGTGTGTCTACACCAGATGCTGAGGCATTAGCACCTAATTCACATTGAAAGAAACAGGATCCCAATGAAATCATTTCTTCCTGCGTTTAGATTTCTCAATCCAGCTGTCAGTCTGACAGCCCGTCCATGACAGAATCCTTGAAAGCAAAAAAATCTTGTGATTCACAGGCTACATCAAACTCAAATTCACCTCAATTGTTCCTTGAGACTATTTTTGACCTGGTTACATTTTGACCTTCACCTCACTTTCAAGGTCACAAGAATCGTGTCTGTGCAACACTGAGGATATCCAGTATGTTCACAACAGTTTTAGGTTTGCCAGTAGAGTGATAACAAAAAGAAGATAGTGACTGAGCATTTGTCTTGCTGAAAGCTTGCGATTTAACAAAGTAACTGGATTATTATTATTATTATTACTATTACTACTACTACTACTACTACTACTTCTTCTACTTCTATTATTATTATTATCAAATATCCTCTCACCTCCTTTTCTATGGCTGTCCCACAGTATAATCCCTGGGCATGTGTATAGGTCCCCCAGGACTAGTTGGAAGCACCCAGTCTTGCTGTCTTTGCAGGGTTCAAAGTGCCAATAACAGATGGTGCTCCATACCACAGGCAGGAACCCAAGCTACAAAGGCCGGGTTTTGACCTGATTGATATGACCTAAGCTGAACAAAGTCAGGAATCACACATTTTGGCTGAAAATATTAATCATTGAAAGTGCCACACTGAAAAAGAAAAAAAAATTGTATGGAGACCTGTATTGACCATTGTGCATTGTGTGGATTGAAAATACCATGCAGTGTCAATCATATCAGACTTTATACATGTAGGACAGCTGTGAAAACAGAAGCATGTGAGAACTTAGTTAAACTTTCCAATGTTGGAACTAACATGGTAGGTGTCAAAAACTATGTTCAATTTGGGGTGACCCTCATCAATTTTCAAGGTCATTAAGTACTTCAGTAAAGGACACTAAGTTTAATATGTAGAGAAAGAAAAAGACCTTTATGACACTAAATGTAGCACAAACTTAGGATCATGTAGAAGTTTGATATCACACAATAAGGATGACCTTGCACTACTTTCTCAAGGTTACATAGGGGTTGCATTTCAGGAAACAAATTTGTTGTGATGGTCAAGTGATTACATGTCAGAAGAGCCTTAGGCCCATGGGCTACTTGTTCTGGTAGCAAGGGGAGAACAACTATTACTGTGTCTAGCCAAGTTATACTTTAAATTGATTAATTGGTATCTAGATCAACTGTCACTGTGTATAGCCAAGTTATACTAGGATTAGTATCAAAGTACACTGTCACTGTGTGTAGCTACTAGCCAGGTTATGTTGAGATAAGTATCAAGGTAAACTGTCACTGTGTGTAGCTACTAGCCAGGTTATGCTGAGATAAGTATCAAAGTAAACTGTCACTGTGTGTAGCTACTAGCCAGGTTATGCTGAGATAAGTATCAAACTAAATTTAACTGTCACTGTGTGTAGCTACTAGCCAGGTTATGCTGAGACAAGTATCAAAGTTAACTGTCACTGTGTGTAGCTACTAGCCAGGTTATGCTGAGATAAGTATCAAACTAAATTTAACTGTCACTGTGTGTAGCTACTAGCCAGGTTATGCTGAGACAAGTATCAAAGTTAACTGTCACTGTGTGTAGCTACTAGCCAGGTTATGCTGAGATAAGTATCAAACTAAATTTAACTGTCACTGTGTGTAGCTACTAGCCAGGTTATGCTGGGATAAGTATCAAACTAAATTTAACTGTCACTGTGTGTAGCTACTAGCCAGGTTATGCTGAGATAAGTATCAAACTAAATTTAACTGTCACTGTGTGTAGCTACTAGCCAGGTTATGCTGAGATAAGTATCAAACTAAATTTAACTGTCACTGTGTGTAGCTACTAGCCAGGTTATGCTGGGATAAGTATCAAAGTAAACTGTCACTGTGTGTAGCTACTAGCCAGGTTATGCTGGGATAAGTATCAAAGTTAACTGTCACAGTGTGTAGCTACTAGCCAGGTTATGCTGAGATAAGTATCAAAGTTAACTGTCACTGTTTGTAGCTACTAGCCAGGTTATGCTGAGATAAGTATCAAAGTTAACTGTCACTGTTTGTAGCTACTAGCCAGGTTATGCTGAGATAAGTATCAAACTAAATTTAACTGTCACTGTGTGTAGCTACTAGCCAGGTTATGCTGAGACAAGTATCAAAGTTAACTGTCACTGTGTGTAGCTACTAGCCAGGTTATGCTGAGATAAGTATCAAACTAAATTTAACTGTCACTGTGTGTAGCTACTAGCCAGGTTATGCTGAGACAAGTATCAAAGTTAACTGTCACTGTGTGTAGCTACTAGCCAGGTTATGCTGAGATAAGTATCAAACTAAATTTAACTGTCACTGTGTGTAGCTACTAGCCAGGTTATGCTGAGATAAGTATCAAAGTTAACTGTCACTGTGTGTAGCTACTAGCCAGGTTATGCTGAGATAAGTATCAAACTAAATTTAACTGTCACTGTGTGTAGCTACTAGCCAGGTTATGCTGAGACAAGTATCAAAGTTAACTGTCACAGTGTGTAGCTACTAGCCAGGTTATGCTGAGATAAGTATCAAACTAAATTTAACTGTCACTGTGTGTAGCTACTAGCCAGGTTATGCTGAGATAAGTATCAAAGTTAACTGTCACTGTGTGTAGCTACTAGCCAAGGTTATGCTGAGATAAGTATCAAACTAAATTTAACTGTCACTGTGTGTAGCTACTAGCCAGGTTATGCTGAGATAAGTATCAAAGTTAACTGTCACTGTGTGTAGCTACTAGCCAGGTTATGCTGAGATAAGTATCAAACTAAATTTAACTGTCACTGTGTGTAGCTACTAGCCAGGTTATGCTGAGATAAGTATCAAACTAAATTTAACTGTCACTGTGTGTAGCTACTAGCCAAGGTTATGCTGAGATAAGTATCAAACTAAATTTAACTGTCACTGTGTGTAGCTACTAGCCAGGTTATGCTGAGATAAGTATCAAACTAAATTTAACTGTCACTGTGTGTAGCTACTAGCCAGGTTATGCTGAGATAAGTATCAAACTAAATTTAACTGTCACTGTGTGTAGCTACTAGCCAGGTTATGCTGAGACAAGTATCAAAGTTAACTGTCACTGTGTGTAGCTACTAGCCAGGTTATGCTGAGACAAGTATCAAAGTTAACTGTCACTGTGTGTAGCTACTAGCCAGGTTATGCTGAGATAAGTATCAAAGTTAACTGTCACTGTGTGTAGCTACTAGCCAGGTTATGCTGAGACAAGTATCAAAGTTAACTGTCACTGTGTGTAGCTACTAGCCAGGTTATGCTGAGATAAGTATCAAACTAAATTTAACTGTCACTGTGTGTAGCTACTAGCCAGGTTATGCTGAGACAAGTATCAAAGTTAACTGTCACTGTGTGTAGCTACTAGCCAGGTTATGCTGAGATAAGTATCAAACTAAATTTAACTGTCACTGTGTGTAGCTACTAGCCAGGTTATGCTGAGATAAGTATCAAAGTTAACTGTCACTGTGTGTAGCTACTAGCCAGGTTATGCTGAGATAAGTATCAAACTAAATTTAACTGTCACTGTGTGTAGCTACTAGCCAGGTTATGCTGAGACAAGTATCAAAGTTAACTGTCACTGTGTGTAGCTACTAGCCAGGTTATGCTGAGATAAGTATCAAACTAAATTTAACTGTCACTGTGTGTAGCTACTAGCCAGGTTATGCTGAGATAAGTATCAAAGTTAACTGTCACTGTGTGTAGCTACTAGCCAAGGTTATGCTGAGATAAGTATCAAACTAAATTTAACTGTCACTGTGTGTAGCTACTAGCCAGGTTATGCTGAGATAAGTATCAAAGTTAACTGTCACTGTGTGTAGCTACTAGCCAGGTTATGCTGAGATAAGTATCAAACTAAATTTAACTGTCACTGTGTGTAGCTACTAGCCAGGTTATGCTGAGATAAGTATCAAACTAAATTTAACTGTCACTGTGTGTAGCTACTAGCCAAGGTTATGCTGAGATAAGTATCAAACTAAATTTAACTGTCACTGTGTGTAGCTACTAGCCAGGTTATGCTGAGATAAGTATCAAACTAAATTTAACTGTCACTGTGTGTAGCTACTAGCCAGGTTATGCTGAGATAAGTATCAAAGTTAACTGTCACTGTGTGTAGCTACTAGCCAAGGTTATGCTGAGATAAGTATCAAACTAAATTTAACTGTCACTGTGTGTAGCTACTAGCCAGGTTATGCTGGGATAAGTATCAAAGTAAACTGTCACTGTGTGTAGCTACTAGCCAGGTTATGCTGAGATAAGTATCAAACTAAATTTAACTGTCACTGTGTGTAGCTACTAGCCAGGTTATGCTGAAATAAGTATCAAACTAAATTTAACTGTCACTGTGTGTAGCTACTAGCCAGGTTATGCTGAGATAAGTATCAAACTAAATTTAACTGTCACTGTGTGTAGCTACTAGCCAAGGTTATGCTGAGATAAGTATCAAACTAAATTTAACTGTCACTGTGTGTAGCTACTAGCCAGGTTATGCTGAGATAAGTATCAAACTAAATTTAACTGTCACTGTGTGTAGCTACTAGCCAGGTTATGCTGAGATAAGTATCAAACTAAATTTAACTGTCACTGTGTGTAGCTACTAGCCAGGTTATGCTGAGATAAGTATCAAAGTTAACTGTCACTGTGTGTAGCTACTAGCCAGGTTATGTTGAGATAAGTATCAAACTAAATTTAACTGTCACTGTGTGTAGCTACTAGCCAGGTTATGCTGAGATAAGTATCAAACTAAATTTAACTGTCACTGTGTGTAGCTACTAGCCAGGTTATGCTGGAAAACAATATGAGGATGAACTGTCACTTTATGGAGCCAGTTTATGCTGGTTATAAGAAAGCCATTTAACTGTTACTAGCCAGGTTATGCTGGTATAGCAATGGTGGGACAAACTGTCACTGTGTGTAGCTGGGTTATGCTGGTAGCAATGGCAGGACAAACATTCACTGTGTGTAGCTAGGTTATGCTGGTAGGAATGGCAGGACAAACATTCACTGTGTGTAGCTAGGTTATTCTGGTAGCAATGGCAGGACAAACTGTCACTGTGTGTAGCTAGGTTATACACACAGCCATGTTATGCTGGTAGCATTGTAGCAATGGCAGGACAAACTGTCACTGTGTGTAGCTAGGTTATACACACAGCCATGTTATGCTGGTAGCATTGTAGCAATGGCAGGACAAACTGTCACTGTGTGTAGCTAGGTCATTCTGGTAGCAATGGCAGTATAAAGTGCTTGCATTTGTTGAGATTCAGGTACAGTAGGACTAGGTTACCTGAACACACTTATGTTATTCCAAGGTGTACTGTGCAGGGAAAACAAGATAGCATGTTTAACCTGTATTGATGGAGTCGTTGACTTGAGGTGACCAGATTGATGGTTTCTGTTAGTGATGAGAATGTTGTGTGGTACTGTTTGGACATATTACAATAATATTTTGGACATTATAGATGGAGGGAACAGACTGCCTGTACAAGGCAAACTACTGTGGGTTGTTTACCTGTCTGCAAGCAATCAACATTGTCCCATATGGATTTTAACAGAGAAGTTTACAATTTGACCGAACAGGATACTTTTGTTTCGGATATGCTGCTGGTAAATATGTCTGGGAAGCAGTGATGTACATGTACCAGCCTGTACTGTATATTCCCCAGTGACACTGTTGTCGAAACTGTGACTTACAACTCACAGTGTTAAGACAAGCAATGGCCTGGAAACTGTCTGCGTGAAGTAACTGAGGATCAGGTTAACCAACAGGTAGTGACAACAGAAACGCCAATAAGACGACGGAACTAAGGTAGAACTCATCTATACAGTTCACGCGTAAAGCAACCAACCAATGAAGATTGAATATCTGTTATGTTGTGATTTCCATTCGTGTGATTGTTGTATGTTAGGCAGTGGCACCAAGCAGGTTTTGTCGGCTGGTGTGATCAAGGTCACCGAAGCCAGCCAAGGTTGGTGTCAGGCAATGAAGGTTCCGCGTGGATCTCAAGCGTGCCAGTATTCCCAGTTGCGAGCTGATACATGTAGTCCTGTGATGTTGTTTGTGAAGAAAGACTTTGAAACTTCAAAGAAAACGTGTACAATGTATGTTGGGAAGACGATACAGTGGGACAAACTGAGAGTCAAAGTGGATATGATAATCGTTATATCTGCATGTGTGACTATCTGCATGGTTATTGGTGGTAAAAATAGAGCTGTGTGTATGTACTTACTGGGAGTGAGTTGATCAACATCTGTGTCACTGGCGGCAGCAATGTAACCATGTGACAGCAGATCCCTCATGTGTCCTCATGGGCTTTATCTATGCTTCAGGACTGTTGATGGAATTTGAATTTTTTGGTTAGTGAGTGACGATAAGGCAGTATTGACTCTTTATTGTCAGCAAAATTGCATAGTGAAATAATATGTGGAATGGCCAGTGTCATGATGTAGATCTTACAACTAGCTATCTTCTTGCATTTTCCTGAATGCACACATTCTTGGACAGTGACTTGTTATGTACATGTACATGTAGGTCGACTCTCAGGTCTTTATTAACAGGCAGGCTCAAGACATCATCTCTTAATTTCACTCCTGGATAACTTGTGAATTTCACATACATGTACATGTAGGCTTACATGCACTTGTGCAGTTTTTGCATTTTACAGGAATGTACACAAATGGAATTGGTGACAGGTGTGATTCTCACCAGGAAAGATTTTTTTAAATAAGGAAACGCTGCTGTCAGTCTGTCACTTGGCTCAGTGGACTCAGTTACCACCATTAAAAGCTTTTCTGAGAATAGTAAGGATGTAACGTACACAGAGTGTACCCACCAAAGCTGTTGGCTGATGGCATGGCACTCTCCAAAAAAAAGGGGGACAAAACTCAGCATTTTTGGCACCAGATGCTTGTTGGTAATTATGCATCCCCCGTAGGGGGTGTATATAGTGTTAAGTCCGGTCGTCTGCCGCCGCCTCTGTGTATCTTATTTTCCTTATATTTCTGTCCCCTCATGACCCATTGCCTGCTCTGGCAAATTTTTCTCATATTGTTATATATAACCTTGAGGTCAAATGTTAAGGTCAAATCAACATAGCATTTTTCTGCTGACTCAGCAACATTCACATATTGGCTTATACCTTCCTAATGGTGCATCCTAGGCCCAAGGTTATTATTAAACATTAATAGGAAAGCACTTCTGGGCTTTCAATTTGTATGGTTTGTTTTGAAACTGAGTGACCTTGAAAGGTCAAACCGCATACATTCCTGTTGATTACTATATGTATGTCAATGGGTATTGCAATGGCAATTCACATTTTCAACGCCCACAAAACAATTTGCCAGATTGGGATGTATATCAGCTAGGTATCTAGCAACCGTGTTCAAATGGTCATGCTCCAACAGTTTTCAATTTTCAGTATTTTTTTTTTTTTGGGGGGGGGGGGTAAAATGGTTATGATTGAAGTCCATCAAACTTGGTCATTATTTAGCAAGGTGAGACTTCCCTCAAATGTGCTTAAATGTGACTTTGAGGTCAAAGGTCAAGGTCAAACTTTCTGCAGAAGAATAGTGGCCTCTTAGAGGCACCTGCTGGGGAGATGCATGTTTTTTGCATGAAAAACTTGCTTCTGGTTTTTATTGGGTAAAAATTTGGATGGCAGTAATGTGGCTTTGGGTCCTTCAAGCTTAAAGCTGTTTTTCTTATTTATGAAAATTACACAAGTACCAGAGTAGTACATGCAGTTACAGTCCATGTGTGAGACAAAGTTTCATGGGTACTAGAGGAGTACATGTCCATGCCGTTACAGTCCATGTGTGAGACAAAGTTTCATGGGTACCACAGTCGTACTTGTAGTTACAGTCCATGGGTAAGACAAAGTTTCACTGGTACCAGAGTAGTGCATGCAGTTGCAGTCCGTGGATGAGACACAGAGTTGGTGGCCAACCACGAACCCTGTGCTAAGGTTCCAGTCATTGATATTGCTAAATTGTGTATGACATTGTGTCTTGTAAGAAAGCTAGAGTCCCCTCTACATCAGACCATCCCCACACAATGCATATCATAATATCCAGTGATATATCCGCTAGCTTTGATCCTGATGACCTGTGTAGGCATTGGTCAGTGGCATATAATGAATATGCTGACGCTGTGCATATTGTCTGTTCTTGGTTGCTGACGGTAGCATCGGCACTTCAGTATACCATACTGATGTCATTTTGTACAGTTGTAATCATTTTGTGTTTATAATCAATTTCCATGCTCAAAGTGATAGGTCCCATGAGTACAGTGCAATCTGATTTTTATTTTCTCGCTGCAAAAGCTGTACTGTATATTACGGCCCTACGCTGAGATGATTATTGTCATTCCGCCACAGGACTTGGTAAAAAGCCTGCATCAGGCCAGTAATTGGTTGCTAATATGTTAGAAACCTTATGATGTCAAAGAACACATGGCATGTATTTAAGACAGGGTAGCAGATATGCAATGTTTCAATTTGTAGGATCTGATTAGATGTGCCTCACGTGGCAAGGCAATCAGAGCGGGTGGCAGTGGGCCGCCTGACCCTCCGTGTAGCAGGCCGCCTGACCCTCAGTGTACCTCTTCTGACTGGAAGAAAAGCGAAAGATGTGCTGAAGAAGGACCCCAGAGACAGGGGTTGCCCCAGATTATGGAAGACCTTGATAATGTCAGTTGTGATGGTAAACAAGGTAATGCAATCAGCCAGTCTCTGGTAACCCTGAATCACTGCACATATTTCAGGACCTATATTTACCAAGTACAAATAGCACATCAGGATATTGTGTTATAAGGAGCCACAAGCATGGCTGTATAGTGTGCGGTGAAACTCCCGTGGCCATTCTCCAGGCCATACATGTAGGGTCTCCAAGTACTGCTTTTATAATTGCTTTCCAGGCTAGCAACTTTTGGGAGACGTTTCCTGGTGTATTACAGACTGACAAGTTTCCATATCAACAGTTAACCTTTCCTGACTCCGTCCCCAATGAGCCCGGAACTGACGCTTCAGTAGCCTGGACATCGGTCAAGCCTGCTGACAACCAGGCATCATAGACATCCAACATTGACGGTCATAACTGTCACCCAGTGAACAGTGACAACCAGGCATCGTAGACATCCAACATTGGTGGCCATGACGGTCACCCAGTGAACAGTTGATAAGAGCTGGGCTGGTAAATGTGTGTCATAGCAAGAAGGCTACACTACCTACATGTACCCTGTAGCCTCCTTGCTATAACACACCTTTACCAGCAACAGTAGGTTTGAATGTACAGCATGCTAAGGGTGCTGCCAGGACTTAGGAAATAGCAAATGCACTGATTCATTTAAATTTAAGTTGAAACATGTTCCTCAGGTTTCAAAACTGGTATATAATTTGTGAGAGTATGTGCAATATTAATAGCCCAAATAAGACAGTCCATGTAATACAAATGCTCCAGTTAATTGTCCTATCAAATCATACCATTACAGCAAAGATGATTGACCTGGCGAAATAGCAAGAGTGGACTCTCCTTTTGTGTAGCTTCCTTGGTTATAGGCAGCATGTATTGAAGCAGGAAGTTCAGCTTTCATGTCAGGTGTTTATAGATACATGTATGAGTTGTACATTGTTGTACATATACATCTTGCGGGGCTGGGGTTATGCCCTCCACACACAAAGTTTTGGGGCCTACTGTTTTCGGCTTGTCCCACTGTCTGTCTGATCTTATCAGAATCCTTGCAAGCAAAACATCTCATGGTCTACAATCCACGTCATATGCTAAAATTTACCTCAAGTGTACCTTAACACCATCTCTTGACCAGCTGATTACATGTACTGTTTGGCATCTTGGTCTTCACATATATTGCAATCCGCAGAAATAATGGGATGAAGTGTTTGACATTGTATCAAAACAGTTTAAACAAGCAAGCCAGGATGAAGTCAGTAAGGATTTGAATCCACGGACACTGGCGCCACCTACAGTGGGGGCTACAAACTTTATATCATGACTTGTGAATGAAATGTAGAAACACGTATGGGAATATTAAGTTGCACACACACAGCGATTATCTGATGTCCAAGTTTCTGTATATTGGTTAATAAGGTATAATTTAATGCACTTAGATATATATCCCCATTGAATGTTTATGTACATGCACTTCATGTGAAATGTAAGGAGGTGTGTTCTTCAAAAGAGTCAGACTATGATATCCAATATGATCACTAGTTTGATTTAATTTCAGGATAGGAAGCTGTGGAATATGTCAATTTCTTGTTTTGTAAGGATGAGTTACTGTTTTAAAGACAAACATGTTTTTGAAATATTCAGGTAACTCAGGTTCTGAGTATATCTGTAATAAAATTGCAGGGCTTGGAGTTTTGTGTATATCTGGTAATTTTGGAATTTACAGTGATTTAAACAATGGACCGGTATGGGCACAATATCTTTTATAACAAGTGAGCTATTATAGACCCGATTTTTTTAAAGTTTAGAAATACAATCCCAGGAATACCCCCCATCTAAAATTGAATAATTAACATGAGGCAAATGAAATGCCATGAATTTTGTTTTAGCAATAATAAGAGACAAATTACTTACTGAAAGTGAATTATGTATCTTTGTTAGCTCTTCATTAATTGTGTCTGACACATCATTCCTTTCTAAATTAAGAGCTGAATTGAAAGAACACTAGGGTGTTCCTGGGGTAGTATCATTAGCATGAAGAATTGAGTCAAGTTTTGGAGATGCACAGTAAATATCCTTAGTATGAATTATAAAAAACAAAGGTGCTTCATAATTACACTATTGGTTTTGTGACAGATCTAAATTGAAAAAGTTTCTGGCTTAGTTTTGTGGTCAACACACTGTGAAGGGTTTATTGGCAAGATTAGTCCAGGTTTAACATAGGAGGCTATGACTGCCTGTCAATAGGAGATATGCATATTAATTTCCCACCACAACTGCATATCTTATTGCCTAGTCTCGCTTGGCAGGATATGGCAAGATACGGGTCGGTACCTATTGGGACAAGCGGTATATTACTATTATTTTGGAAATAAAGAATATTTATTAAAGGCAGATGGAAATTTTTCTTTATATATGGCTCAGGAAGTACTAGATGAATACCAGTTTGGCATTTGTGAACTTGAATTTCTCCAAAAAACACTAATGTTGTGAGAAATTAACATATGGCCCTGTCTGTGACAGTGATATGACCCGCACGCCCCCATGATCGCCTGGCGTCAAACACCTGCTTTGTGGCGGGAAATTAATATGCATACGGCGTATTGTTCATGGGAATGGGTGAGTTGAATGTTAAACCATGCCCACAAGTAGTAAAACCCCATTATATCCATGCAAGCACAGTGTACATTTACTTGGTTTTGGAAAATGCTATAAAACAAACCAAGTATGAAAAAGTGACTTGTAGTCCAAGGCACAACAAGGTGTGTCTACTTAATATTAGGAAGAAAAGACTCCATGCTCCACCACCAGGCTCAGATACCTTCAGTATGGCATCTAGTCAAAGACACTACAATGTATCTCCACTTGATGTTGGCCAGAAAAAAACTGGTTTACCACCAAGCCTAGATAAAGCGTAGCATGCACCACTTAAAGCAAGGTCATGACACGATGATATGTGATGCTATTATTCTCGTTGTTTATGCAAGGCAGGAATGTCAAGCATAATGTTGGCTGCTTCTGATGATGCAAAGCAGAATGATGAAAAAGAAAGAAATTTTATTGCCCTCACGTGGCAGGTGAGTTTCTGATTTAATCCTGGCCAGAAAGACGAATTACGTTTGCATGCACAAGTGACTTGGATGGAATTAGAAATATACTGTCAATCCCTTTGTAAAACTAATGGCTGATTTGATTTCAGTGCAAGAAAGGAAACGATAAGAACA
This sequence comes from Hermodice carunculata, assembly GCA_964020975.1. NCBI lineage: Eukaryota > Metazoa > Annelida > Polychaeta > Eunicida > Amphinomidae > Hermodice > Hermodice carunculata. The sequence goes on along the minus strand of OZ026616.1, from coordinate 46,999,195 downwards.
GCACAAATATTGGTCTGTTCTCACAAAAGACAAGGCAAGTGCAGGATATGGGGCACTGTGCCGGTATATGGTTAATCAGGCTGTTCTGCATCTACCAGGCAAGTGGGCAGGTATGGGGTTAATCAGGCTGATGGGGCACACAGGGTTTATTAGATTGTTGGGCAGGTACAGTAATCAGGCTGTTGGACAGCTATATAGTTACGCAAACGGTTGAGCAGGTGAATGCATGGTTAATGAGGCTGTTGTGCAGGTACAAGTCAAACAGGCTGGTGGCCATGTACATGTAAGGGTTAATCAGGCTGTCGGACAGGCGTACTGAAGTGTGCACAGCAGTGCCACACTGATTGAGGTAGGTAACAGAAGGTGGCCCAGGCAGGGTGACTGGTGAACAACATGAGTGTTACAGCAGCACAGTATAAAAGTCAGGGAACCAGCCATATCTCTGCCTCCCTCAACTGTGTTAACCAGCCTCCACTAGCTACAACCCTGTACTGGAACACAGGACCCATGCTTAACATATACTCAAACAAGTACTATAATTGGTTTTGCATGGAGTATGATAAGTGAGATATTTTATATGCAGTTGAGTGCACCACTGTAATTTCATATTGTGTGGTCAAGGAACACCAGTTCATGTGTGAAAGGTGGTATGCAAAAAGTCCTGTAAATAAGATAAAGTTCAGAATTTAGTGATCCTTTTGTCTGGCATTGAGGTTAACAGGGGTCTAAAATAAGCTCACTGCCAGCATGTCAATGCACTTTGAAGCCACCTGGCTCTGACCTGCACATCACTGGAAGCAGACTTCACGCTTTGATAGGGGCAGATCATTGCAATGTTAGAAGCTGGCCTTTTCCAGCATGATAGATGGGGGGGGGGGGGGGGTAAGGGTTTTTCCCATACTGGGCATTTTTATTTGCCGTACTTACATACTGGAAGCCTTTTTAATTTCCGTACTTAGTGCCAACCATAATTTGTACATTAATTATCTTGTTTTCCATATCTTGTACTAGGGCAAAATTATCATTTGTACCAGTGTACTAGCCCCCCACCCCCACCCCTGCCCCCCACAGATGGATGCAGCAACCCATATGCACCACTACATGTATACTAATAGTAGCAACCTCCTTTATTTTCTTTCTTTTTCTACCAGGAGTATAGATGTCAATGGAAACATGCGGTCTGTCTTATTGATGGATGTGAACATTGGGGCAATACAAACATTTTATTGCTTCATGACAGGAAGTAATGGACCCCTACACAAAAATCTCATGGAAACACCTGACATAGCCGCTTTGGGTAGTAGACCATGTGCAAAATCATAAATGATGAAGACATTGTACATAGCCACAGTGTGCTTCTGAATCTACCAAAGATCTGCTCATGGCACCAGATACCTTCCAGCCAGGTGTCAATGTACACCACAATTTTAATTTCCTTTTTTGCTACCAAGGATCCCTTCCAGCCAGGTGTCAATGTAAAGTGTACACCACAATTTTAATTTCCTTTTTTGCTACCAAGGATCCTTTCCAGCCAGGTGACAATGTACACCACAATTTTAATTTCCTTTTTTGCTACCAAGGATCCCTTCCAGCCAGGTGTCAATGTAAAGTGTACACCACAATTTTAATTTCCTTTTTTGCTACCAAGGATCCCTTCCAGCCAGGTGACAATGTACACCACAATTTTAATTTCCTTTTTTGCTACCAAGGATACCTTCCTGCCAGGTGTCAATGTAAAGTGTACACCACAATTTTAATTTCCTTTTTGTTACCAAGGATCCCTTCCAGCCAGGTGACAATGTACTATGTACACCACAATTTTAATTTCCTTTTTGCTACCAAGGATACCTTCCAGCCAGGTGACAATGTATACCATAATTTTAATTTCCTTTTTGCAACCAAGGGTACCTTCCAGCCAGGTGACAATTGTGCACCTTACTTTTATTTTTTTCCTTTTTGCCACCACTTTTAATGGTGGTATTGTTGCAGAATGAAACTAGATTGGTTAAAAAGTACTTCTATCTTTTCTAAATTAAAGAAAAAGTGTTTTCTAAAAGCAAAATCTTAAGTTTAATACTTCATTATTGAAGGGTTTTTCAGTAGATGAACCTGAGAGGAGCTTATTATGGGAGCATGTCTTTACAGCTGGTTGTGTCAGAACTTTTCGGGGCTTTACACCACTTTATGAGGCATCATTCAGGTCTTGGTGCAGCTTATAAAAGGCTGCAATTGTCGTACTTTTATCAACAACATAGAACAACTATACATTTGATTTGGCTTAAAGAGGGTCACGAATAATGCCTTATATAGCATAGGAATTAAAATGGGGATTTTAGAATTGTGTATACTTTTGTCTGAAGCATTAAATTATTATGAATGTCATATTTGAGAAAGACTGGTTTTTAATCGTGTATAGTCTTTGATAATCCTTCAATGATTGGGATTTTATGCATTGTCAGGTTTCAATTATTGTTTGTTTCCCATATGCATATTGAATTCAGTTAGGAAATGGAATGTATAATTTAACATTTTGAAAATTCCAAGCTGAAGGTTCTTATTATTTTATTAAGTGCTGTCAAGCATAATGTAGACTGGAGCCCTGTCAAAGTGTTTGAGGGAATTTGATGCATGTAGGATTACTGATTTTAAACTGCTTTAGATTGGAGAACCACATGGAATAAGGATATGAAGTTGTCGTCAACTCTGATTGATTAATTTGAATAAATACAACAAAAGAACTGTTTTGCCATATTACTCCATCGATCTAAAGGATTTATGGCAGATGCTGAGTTAAATGTGACTTTGACAAAGTACGTCCTCAGAGAGACACAAATGTGTGAACAAGAGTGGCATTGTTGCTAAACAGTCTTAGACACACACATGTGAACAAGAGTTGTATTGTTTGCTGAACAGTCATAGACACACATATGTGAACAAGAGTGGCATTGTTGCTAAACAGTCATAGACACACACATGTGAACAAGAGTGGCATTGTTGCTAAACAGTCATAGACACACATATGTGAACAAGAGTGGCATTGTTGCTAAACAGTCATAGACACACATATGTGAACAAGAGTGGCATTGTTGCTAAACAGTCATAGACACATACGTGTGAACAAGGGTTGTATTGTTTGCTGAACAGTCATAGACACACATATGTGAACAAGAGTGGCATTGTTGCTAAACAGTCATAGACACACACGTGTGAAGAAGAGTTGTATTGTTTGCTAAACAGTCATAGACACACATATGTGAACAAGAGTGCTGAAGAGTACCCTGGACCAAAGTAGATATTTATCACATTGTTACAAATCATGGTTCTCCATGCCACCGGCTCAAAGGATTGTTCTGGTGTGACCTAGCAGTCACATGCCACTGGCTCAAAGGAGTGTTCTGATGTGACCTAGCAGTCACACCAAGCAAAACGCTGTCCATGTTATCCCAATGCACTGAAACATGGGCTGCATGTGGATTTTCTTGGGACTATGTTCTTGTTGTTTATATTTTTTAACCTTTTGGACCGTGATTAAATGGGTTCATCACGTATATGTGTAGCTTGCTGCAGTCATCCTGTGCACATGTGTTTGTGCTTGTATATGTTGCATTGTTCCAAGGTGTTCCAACAACTTCCTGCTGAACTTAAAAGAAGATAGACGACCAGCTATCACATCCGATAAAGGAAATCAGACTTGCTTCTACGCCCTAGAAAAATAGATGGACCAGCTTTCACTTCCTTCAAGATAAGACAAGCATTCACTTCCTTTAAATTAACACAGACCAGCTTTCACTTCCGTTAAAATAAGACAGACCAGCATTCGCTTCCTTTGAAAGGAGACAGATCAGGTTACACTTCCTTTTCAAATAGACAGACCAGCTTTCACTTCCTTTTCAAATAGACAGATCAGCTTTCACGTCCATTAAAATACAAACTTCACTTCCTTTGAAAGGAGACAGATCAGCTTACACTTCCTTTTCAAATAGACAGATCAGCTTTCACTGCCTTTAAAAGAAAACAGACCAGCTTTTGTATCCTTTAAAAGGAGACAGTGCAGCTTTCACTGCTGTCACAGTGACAGTTGTAAATGTGAAGCTTGTTGGTAAGCAGTTGAACAGACCAGATATTTACACTCATATCAACCACTGAAATTGCTTCATTGATTTTTGTTTTGACTAGATATTTCTTGTTGACTTTGCTTTCTAGGAAATCTTTCAAGACATAATGATCATAAGTGTAAGGTTTTACTACCTTTTACCTGTTGGTTCAATACGACCTGGAAACTGAAGGATTTTTACAAGTACCTCTCATGTCCATAACCTGATAATTAATTATGGCAATTGTGGTTGTCATTGATATTTATTGTAATGTCCCTTAAATATCTCTTGGTACATGTAAGGTGTTCTATGCTCTACTTGGAACCTGTATAGTTGTAGATAACATCAACTGATATGAACTGAACGAAATGGAGACATTCAAAAGATATGATTCCCATTTGTACTAATTGTGTTACAAGAGATTGACCTTGCCTGGAGCACATTAAACCAAACTGCCAAACAGAGACATATGGTGAGAATGTCATCCTGCACCATAAAGTAAGACTGTCATCCTGCAACATAAAGTAAGACTGTCATCTTGCAACATAAAGTAACTCATCCTACACTACTCATCCTACACTGTAAAGTAAGACTGGCAGCCTACACCATAAAGTAGGACTGTCATCCTACACGATAAAGTAGGACTGTTATCCTACACCACAAAATAAGACTGTCATCCTACACCACAAAATAAGAATGTCAGCCTACACCACAAAATAAGAATGTCTGCCTACACCACAAAATAAGAATGTCTGCCTACACCACAAAATAAGACTGTCATCCTACACCACAAAATAAGAATGTCAGCCTACACCACAAAATAAGAATGTCTGCCTACACTACAAAATAAGAATGTCTGCCTACAACACAAAATAAGACTGTCAGCCTATAGCATACAGGAAAGCCATATCATATTGTGAGAATGTCAGCTTACATGTTTATCACAGAGACTGTCAGTTAATACCATACAGTGATTCTGTCAACCTATACCATATAGTAAGACTGTCATCCTCTGTCATGTAATACTGTCAGCCTTTATCATATAGTGAGACTTGGCCTATGAAATATTGTGAGGCTGTTGGCCTGTATTTATCATGTGGTAAGCCTTTTGACCTATACCATTTTCTAATACAGTCAGGATCAGCCTACATGTAAAACATATAGTGAGGGTGTCAGCCAATATATCATTTAGTGAGGGTGTTAGCCAATATGTCATATAGTGAGGATGTCAGCCAATATATCATATAGTGAGGGTGTCAACCAATATATCATATAGTGAGGGTGTCAGCCAATATGTCATATAGTGTGGATGTCAGCCAATATATCATATAGTGAGGATGTCAGCCGATATAACATATAGTGAGGGTGTCAGCCAATATATCATATAGTGAGGGTGTCAGCCAAGATATCATATAGTGAGGGTGTCAGCCAAGATATCATAGAGTGAGGGTGTCGGCCTTTATATCATATAGTGAGGGTGTCAGCCAATATATCATATAGTGAGAGTGTCAGCCAATATGCCATATAGTGAGAGTGTCAGCCAATATGTCATATAGTGCTGATGTCAGCCAAGATATCATATAGTGATGATGTCAGCAAAGATATCATATAGTGAGGGTGTCAGCCAATATATCATATAAAGAGGGTCTCAGCCAATATATCATATAGTGAGGATGCCCGCCAAGATATCATATACGTGTAGTGAGGGTGTCCGCCAATATATCATATAGTGAGGGTGTCAGCCAATATATTATATAGTGAGGGTGTCAGCCAATATATCATATAGTGAGGGTGTCAGCCTATACGGTGCATGTTCTGTGAAAATCTCATTACAGTGTAGGTGCCAGTAAGGTGCCAGCCTATAACACATTGGACGTTTGTTTTCCTATATGGAACTGGTGTATATTTTCCCATGTACTTAAAGCCTATTGCATCCTTAGCTCAAAAGAATTGTCAGTTAGTAGAGCGTATAGTATGCATGGTCCTCTGTCATCCATCTGTCACCTGTCCACAATTACATCTTTATTCCCACCCAGGAAATGGGAGGGGGGGATATGGTAATGGATTCAGTCTGTATGTCCTTCTGTCCTTCCATCCGTCCATCTGAAACAATTTTTGTTGGAGCCATGCTTTGCATTATTTTCAGGTGCAAAAATCTATACTGTGTATTCTGTTGTAAGGCTCTGTCATAGCTGAGCAAGGCTTTGTTATGGGTGAAAAAGGTTTAGTTATAGCTGGGCAAGGCTTAGTTATTGATATTATAGCACTCAGATGGGGGGGGGGGGAGCAAAGCTCATGAGGAAGGCTTTAAGCTGTATGCATGGTTATCATTGGACTCTGTTGCATGCATGGGTGAACAAGGCTTAGGTGTGGGTATTACAGAGCTCATTTATGGGTAAGCAAGCCTCAGTGATCGATGAGCAGGACTCAGTTATGGGTAAACATAAAGTTTAGTTATATCACTCAGTTGAGGATGAGCAAGACTTATGGTCAGGTATGGGTGAAGGTATCATAGGGCTAAGGTACAGGCAAATGCTAATGTAGTAAGCCAGGGGGAGTCAAGTTCTGTGGAGGGCATTTATGCTATAAAATGAAGATGATGCCAGTAAGATCATTGTATATGTTACAGCAGTGTACAGAGCAGTACCAGCTGACTGTCACTGTGTCAGTGTACACATGTGATGTGTGTCCAAGTGTCCTCCAGCAGCAGTAATCAAACAGTTCTGTTGTAGAAATAGGACTTTATTGTCATTCTCGTGGCTCAAGGTTATTGACCTATTTCATCATTTTGGAGCTGATTCACAAGGTTTTATGACTGTATAATCAGGTCACTGTTCACCAGTCATGTCCACCAACATGTATCTGATCTGGCGTCACAGCGTCATGCTGGGGTCATGCAGGCTAGGAGGAGCTCCACCCTGTCATATTGGGGTCATGTAGGAGGACCTTCACCTTTTCATATAGGGGTCATGCAGGGGCAGCTGCACCTTGTCATATTAGGGTTATGCAGAAACAGCTGCACTTTGTCATATTAGGGTTCTGCAGGAGTAGCTCCACCTACATGTTGTCATATTGGGGTTATCCAGGGGTGTGTCACCTTGTCATATTGAGGTTATGCACAAAGTTGCAGTCTGAGGTAAGCAGTCTCCCCCCCCCCCAGTCAACAAAGGTCCTCAGCACATTAACCTCATGACTGCCAGACAATGGTCAAGCTTATATGAAGTACTGCATTATGTGTAACTATTGTACCTACTGCAATGCCTTGTTTAAAACCTCTTAGGTAACTGCCTGGACTAATGTGGATGACTTCATGAAAAGTACATGGTCAGCATCAGCCGCTTTTTCTCAGTACGTTTGGCACACATCGCAGCCAAAGTGCTGGGTATGTCCAGAAAAGTTGCTAACTGAGGCTTAAAATGAGCACTGAAGGGGTTAATACTCAGACACTGTGGACCCAGTAACTGCCCAGCATTTGTGAAGGAAATGCTATACAAGTGTAGCACAGCTCTATGTGGGTGTCAGGGCATATGAAATACTTGGCTGCATCACTTTTTCTTACATTAAGACATTGTCTGATACAGTTAGACCTATTATACAGAATGTAATTTTGGCATCATGTCACCCATACAGCCTCTGTCACCCCCTGACCTCTGCAGGTGCAAGGTGCCCACAGTGATCCATACGCACTTTTGTCAGTCATTCTGGGTGGATGGCGTCATTGTTGGGCCCGAAGGAAGGTCCATTACAGAGTATGCCGAGGCCAGCGTGGCCCATCTCCACAGACCACTCCAAGGGCCGTCCTGCCTCCTCCAAACACACATGCTCCAGAGGAACCAAATTGTCACACATTCAAATTAGAAGAGGCACAAGTCGGACTGCACTCTGGGGTATGGCAGACCGACTTGGCAGAGGCCGCAGAAAGGTGGCATGTGGTTGAAACATTGGAGAGCTCTTGGCTTGACAGAGAAGATGCGGAGTGGCACAAGACTCACAACAACAGTCACAAGCATTCACCAAAATAGCCAGTTTGGCCATGGCACAGAGATCATCTTAATGGATTGTACAAGAGCTGCCAGCCAAACTTAACACTCTATAAAGCGACCAGCCAAGACGCATATCCATCTGCGGCAACACGTGGGGGTGGTTGCTATTGGCATTTGGTGCATTGCCAGAGAGGAGAACCGAGCTGACAATGGCGGTAAGCATATAGTGGGGTTAAATTAGAGCCCCGGCGCAGTCTTATTTCACAGGGAGAGAAGGTGGATAATTTAATAAGTGTCTCCAATTGGATTAGTCTCTAATGGTTACCGTTGCTGGATGACTGCATGATATTGGCTTATTAATGCAACTACCATATGTGTTTGCCGCTGGTGGTCCGGGCCACGCTGGGGCGCAGTCCTATTGGGGTACAGCTGTCCACATCACTGTCCTGTCAAATGGAATTGAGCGGGGGAATGAAGTAGAAAACCTTTTTTGTAGTTATAAAGAGGCAAGTAGATGGGAAGAAATCTATGGGAATATATTGTCCAGTCATTGTACACAGGATCCCCTCAGTCGTATTCCATGTGTATTCTCCGTGTATCCCTCACTCTATACCCCAGCCAGCAGCCAATTGCTATTTTAAGCTATAGAATACATGCAAGGGTAAGAGCTGTCGGTGGCCTTTGAATAGTCTTGTTAGCAACTTGATGAGAAAAAAGATTGTGTGAACCTCATTTCCTATATGTTTAGATGAATAAACAAATTTCTTATATCTCAGGAAAAGTGGTGCAGAGAAACTGGAATATGTGACACAATTATGTAAATTATGAGTTCAGGATATTATTACATGGGAATTGCCTTATGATTCAAGGTTGATGACCCATAACCATAACCTAGCCGCATGCTAATGTCACAATATACATGTAAGAAGGGAGGTGACAAACCTGTGCTAAGTGGATATATAACGCGTCAAAAACCAAATGTGATCCACAATGAAACCTGTTGTGAGAGACCACTGTGAGAAAAGACCACCTGCAGATTCTGACCATGTTTAGCATGTCCCTTTTGCCATCTTTCCCACGTAAATGAACCTCTATTGAGAGACCACCTGCATTATATGAGCACTGTTTGGCCTGCCCTGGGGTGGTCTCTCAAAACAGGTTTTGCTGTACATGTAAACAGGGAGTTGACAAATTCGTGCTAAGTGGATACATAACCCATCAAAAACTAAATGTGATGTAGACATAAGTAGGGAGTCGACAAACTCATGTTGTGTACATATAATCCATCAAAAACCAAATGTGATAAACATGATTGTATAAAAGCAAGGAGTTGACAAACTCGTGTTGTGTACATGTGATCCACCAAAAAAACAAATGTGACAAACATGTAAGGGAGGAGTTGACAAAGCCATGCTGTGTACATGTACACCATCACAAACCAGAGGAGCTGATGATTGATCTGCCAATGGAACAAGTTACCTTTGTCTGGAAGCATGGAAGCTTTGTTTTGTCACTAGTGCGGCTCATTTGAGAAGTCTTGTTACACAGCAGTCTGTTGTCATTGATGGCCATTGTGGTTTGGACTGGGCCCAATGATAAGTCTGCAGTTGTAAATGTGGTATGTACTGACACCAAAGGGGAGTCAGTGTTCATTGACTTGTGGGTGTGACTGGGACCCATGAGAAGATCTGTAGTCGTTGACATGTGGTTTGGACTAGGATCAATGGAAAGTGTGTAGTCCTTGACGTGGTTTAGACCAGGATCATATAGAAGTCTGTGGTCAGTGGCAAGTGGTTTGGAGTGGGACCAATGAGAAGTCTGTACCCTTTAACATGATATCATCATCATCATCATCATCATCATCATCATCATCATCATCATCATCATCATCATCATCATCATCATCATCATCATCATCATCATCACCACCACCACCACCACCACCACCACCACCACCACCACCACCACCATCATCATCATCATCATCATCATCATCATCATCATCATCATCATCATCATCATCATTATCATCATCATTTTATTTAAAAAAACACACATTGGGGAAAACATTCATAAATGCACAATACATCCTTAATTTTAAGATCAGACCTATTATGAGGCATAACAATAAAGAATTCTTAGAATCCAAGCTGCATGAAATAAATTAGAGTGAAATTTTGAATTGTACTGGTGTGGAAACTGCTTGGAATCATTTCAAATCTTTCTTGGTCAAAATCTTAGATGAAATAGCCCCAGTTAAAGATATTAGGCTATAGTGTAGAATAGGAGCTTGAATGACAGGAGAAATCGTGGAACATATGAAAAAAAAAAGAAAAAAGAGATTGTTTGCTTTATGTGCCCAAGAGGAGCTTGAAATCTAATGATCCTAGAAGTAAAACAGAGCATAAGGATCACTGCAAACTTAGAAACAAAATTCAAAGAGAAATACCAATGAGGCAGTAGCTAAATCAGAGCATTTCCAAAATAAGATTGAAGAACATCAAGGAACCCAAGGAAACTTTGGCATCACCTGAAATCACTTAAGTTACAATAACAAAACTGTGACTCAATCAGTCAAAGATTATTTTAAAGATTGATGGCCAACTCTGCTTTGAACCAGAAAGGGTGGCAAATGATTTTAATTGTTTTTATAGTACAGTAGCTGGAAAGTTGGGAAGTAAACTTACTCTTTTCGTCAATTTGTTTGACACAAGTTCAGCAGCATTTCAACAATATTATGAAGACATTACCCCTCAGAAATTCAAACTGCAATGTGTGAATCACGATTTTGTACTACTGGTGCATACTGGACTGAATTCATCCAAATGTTCAGGCTTGGAGAATATTCTTGCCAAGTTTTTAAAAGATAGTGCTAGCATTCTAAAAACTCCTGTAACACATATTGTTAATCTGTCAATATCAACAAATAAGGTACCAGAAGATTTCAAATCTGCTAGAGTGAAACCTCTGTACAAAAAGAACAGTAAACAGGAAGTAGGCAACTGCAGACCTCTAAGCACTCTCACGGTTGTTTCCAAGTTTTGGAAAGAAATGTATACGCTCAATTGGAATTACCCCTGACAAAGAACACAATTTTATGTGATTTTCAGTCCAGTTTCAGAGGCTGCTGTTCAACTGACACTTGTTTAATCCATCTAATGGATTACATCAGATCTGGAATTAGAAAAGGCAATTATGTAGGCATGGTCACCCTAGACTTACCAAAAGCATTTGATACTGTCGATCACAACATCTCATGTGAGAAGCTTGGGGCAATGGGTGCTGAATATGTCAATTGCTTCAAATCGTATTTGGAAAATCACAAACAAGGTGTTCCAGTGGATGGTATTGACTCACAGCCTCCAACTGTCAAATGTGGACCCCCCCCCCCCCCCCCCGGGTAGCATTCTGAGACTGTTGTTGTTTCTCTGTTACATGAACCACATACCAATCAGCATCAGATGTAAGCTACTACTGTATGCAGATGGTAGTGCACTTATTGTATCAGGGAAATATCCATATATGCAATAGCTCAAAGTCTCAGCATGGAACTCAATACCTGCGGCCAGTGGTTGATAATAGACTGTCTCTCCATTTAGGTAAGTCTGAAGCAATGCTGCTGGGTTCGAAGAAAAAGTTCGAAAAGGTTCAGGATTTTAAAGTGACATGCAATGATACTGACATAAAGCAAACAAACATTGTAACATATCTTGGTGCCATACTGGAGAACTGCTTATCCAGAGGGTCCATGGTCAACAGCATCATCAGGAAGGCATCATCAGCGTTTCATCTAAAATCAACGCAAACGCAATAACTCTGCATGAATGTGACTTAGAAGGTTGAAATTTTGCATGACTATGTACCATAATACAAACTAGGTTGGGATTGTAGATGGGTGACCTTGACCTAATTTCAAGGTCACATGATCACTTTTAAAAAAATCATTGTAGATGCACTTGAGAAGGATTTGACTTAAGAGGTTAAAATTTTGTGTGATAATGTTTCTATATATTAAGGCTTTTCGAAAAACCATGCTTGTGATTGCAGATGTGTGACCTTGACCGATTTTCAATGTCAAAAGCACTTCTTTGAAGTTGTGGAAGTGATAAGGCAAGAAGACTTAAGGTAGCAGCTTCAAATTGTTTATGTATCTGTATAATAGCTAGGTTGAGATTAAAAATGGGATGACCGTGACCAAGTTTTCAAGGTCACAGGTAGTTCCTTGAAAATAATTGCAGATGCGGCAACTCCAGAATTTGACGCAAGAGATTGAAATTTTGGATGATTATGTACTTCAATTAAGAGTTTACCTTGACCATATCTGTAGATCATTGGAATTAGTATGACCAATTTGCAAAAATAAGGGTGACAACTGGTAAGGGAACAGGGGCACACATTTGACTTTCTGTTGGAAAATCAGCTTGTTCTAGTTCTTCTTAGTATTCTGGCCTCACCCAAGCATTGGAAAAAAAGGGTGCAAGTTATTCAAAATAAAACTGCAAGTTTTTTTGTTTTTTTTTTTTGAATAAGGACTCTAGCGATCACATTGGTCAGATGCAGTTGGACATCATTGGTACACATCATATCTGTGACTGAGTAATACAGTTGAAGATGAATCATATTTTCAAAATTTTGAATAACTAAGCTCCAGCTTACATGTACCTTCGGTAAATTTCAAAACATTTAACAATCAGCACAGTTACAACACAAGAAGGCAAAACTGCAACTTTTTTACACCAATATCACCTGGTTCAATTGGCCATTCTTTCTTTTTAGCTCTGCTGACTTAAGGTTGCAAAGCTTATGCCACTGTTCATGTCTGTCTGTCCATCCGTAAACTTTTGCTCATTAGCACGATACCATCCATAGTTTTCAAGTTATACCAATATAACTTTCAGGACTTATAGGATGTATGAAAATCCAGGTCCCTTTCAATATTGGTTGCGTCACCTACAGTATTATATGCAATATCATGGGTCAAAATGTGAAAATATTGTGAACAATATTTTAGTACTTTAATTTTTGATGGATCTTCACCAAAATTTGGTGTGATTGTGGGAGAGGTCAAAGTCTCAGTTGCTAGTGATACTAGTGGCACCACCTATAATTTGATGTAAATTATGAGCCAAAATATGTTTTAGGATATAAAATTCCATATCTGGAAAAATAATTGGATTAGACATGCCAAATATATAGGATAAATAAGACCATGTCCAATGCAAATGTTATGTACATGTGACTTTGACCTATTTTTGTGAGGCTGCCATGCATGTAAAGTTGACAGATGTGATTTTGTAATGGCAGCATGTACAATGTAGCATGGACATCAATGGCAATGTCAGCACAGCACCAGACCCATGGGCCTCTTGTATTACATAATCTGGATGACCTTGATCTTCTGTCCCAAGGTCATGCATGCTCTGAGGACATAAAGTTAAGAACTAACTGGTGGTTTGGCACATGCAACAATATCCATCACAAGAATTGCACAAATAAGCCATGATTACATGTGCAGCAAAGTGCCAAAGTGTTCAGCGTATTATGTTATTTGTGTTATCACACAGTAATCCCATGAGGGATCATAATATGAGTATTTCACTTTTTTTTATACCAAAAATTATATAGTTATTCATTCAGCAATTTTTTACCCTGGACCTCAATGGAAATAAGCCAAATAATCCGCTTTCTTGGGCTATCCTGGTGCTAGTCAGCAATATTTTTATTTGACACACCATCATGGTTCAGCTTTTTTATTAGCTTTTTTTTAGCCTGTAACTTACAATGTATGTGATGCATGACAACTTGCATATTTTTATATCATGAGTTGATTATCATTATTTATGACTGTGATACTACTACAATTTGCTGTACTGATATTTCATATCAGACATTATAATGTGCCCTATTATCTAGTTATCATCATGTTAAAGTATAATTTGCCTGATCACCATTTATCGTATCATTTCTGTATTTATCCTCTACTGTATATGACTTGGACTGAATAAAATCAATCAAATACACAGTAAATCATAAAAAGATATTTAATGACATAATCAGACCAAATAAATATATGTGTACTGAAGAAATGTAAATCATGACAAATGATCACTGATAACAAAATAAATGTACTGAAGATACATCATCATGACAACAATCTATATTGCACAAGCAAATGATATTAAAATTATCAGTATTATCTTTAAGACCGGGTCCCGGGCGTCAGAGGAAGCGTGCGTGAGCAGGCCAGATAAGTGAACCCAATCAAACCACACATCTGAGCAGGGTCCGCCATGTGTAGTCACAGGGGACCACCATCCCCAAACAACTACATATGCAAGACCTGCCTAATCACCCCGCCAGAGGGCAGGCTGACAGAGGGTGGGCTTTTTACCCCCCCCCCCCCCGCCCCCTGCCAAGAGCACAGCCACATGCTCCAGTGGGCTGCCCAGAGGCACTTTGTATAATGGTCTTTAAGGAGAGAGCCATACCTTGCTGTATGGTCATGGGGCCACCAGAGCACCACTCCAAAATGGGGGCAAGACATTCTGGCCATCCTGTATACCTGGAGAAAAATATTGCAAAAGCCTTTCATTAATAGATTATGGGTTGAACGGCAAAGAGCGGAGGAGATTTTTGAGTATCAAATGAGACTTAGACGAGGGATATCACCAAACTATGTGAAACTAATATTCAGTCAAATTGGAATGAAAAGCACTTTGTAAACTTGGCACTTGTTATCGTTGACATATTAGAATCCGTGTGGTCCCACAAGATACCCCTGCAGTCACACGAAGCCTTGCAGGGCTGCCATAGGACTTTAAACTAATTATTTCTATTCCATATTGAGTGATCCATTACTACTTTCATCAAAATAAGGATTTGATCATAAAACAGAGGAGACAAACGTAGGCAAAGATTAGACAAGTGGCACAGTAGACCTGCTGTAATATCCTGGATGGGGGAATGCAATGGCCTCTCATGAGTGCCAAATATACATGTGTAAATAATGAGTTTCAAAGTCTTAGATGACACAACTCCATCCCGGATGATACGTGTATCGGAGAGAAACATCATCATATTCAGCATGCATCTTCTTGTGTGGCAATAACTGGTATGTCTTCAGGTTACATGCATCAACCTATACCCCCCTCTTTGGAGGAGTGGACCTGGCCAGCCAAATAGAGCGAATGGTGGCCGATATGAAATATATTGATTGGCTGAAGAAAGGTTTGATTGTGTGCACCTGGGGTAGTTGAGAGACGTGACAAGAGCCACCTTTAGATTTGGCCTTTGACAGACTGAAAGCCTAGTCGTGCTTGGATAAGATGTGATTAGGACTGGCCATGGAAGCATCAGGACGCTTGATGAGTTGTTCCAATGACCTGTGTGACGGACTACCAGCCCGCACGTTCTCCGACAGCGAAAGTCATTGGAATGGCAGATGAAAAGCAGACATTTGCTGGACTTATTACATTATGGGATAGGGTTCCTGCACAGAGGTCAGGCTATTTTCTATGGCAAAGCTTAACTGCCAATCGCCACATGTCAAATGGAGTGAGAAAGTTAATAAAGTATTAGATGAAAGTAGCAAGGCTCGTTCTCATAGTTTTATTGCCAGAGTAATTCTCTTTGTTGAATTTTGTCTCCAAGGATTTGAGTCCATTTGCCAAATTGCTTATAATACTTAATATATTATTGTAGAAGTCAGCTGTTAGCATTGTTGAGCCAACATGGGTCAGTGCTTGATGGTAAATGGTACAGTTACCCCATAAACCCTGAAGAGTCCATTCACAGCCAACTGTTGAAAACTTTATTGTTTTCATAGAAAGTTACATGTTACTTGTGTAGCTAGGATTTTGTGTTGTGCATTGGCTCAGTGGCCTATTTTTACTTGCCTTTTGACAAACTATATTGTACCTTGTCCATTGTGGCCTGTCTCTGCCTGGCTGTTTGATTATTTTGTTGTACACTGTCCATATAATTGTGCCCTTCCTTAGCCTGGCTCCATGACGTGTGTAGTACAATGTCCCATTGTGCCTGTCTCTACCTGGCAGTTTAACATATTGGGTTACACACTGTTTATAGCCTATCTATACTTGGCTCTGTGGCATATTGTGTTGTACACTATTTAGTATAGCATACATGTATCTGCACTTAATGGCTCTGTGACGTATTGTGTTGTACACTATTTAGTATAGCCTATCTGCACTTGGCTCTGTGACGTATTGTGTTGTACACTGTTTAGTATAGCCTATCTGCACTTCGCTCTGTGACGTATTGTGTTGTACACTGTTTAGTATAACCTGTGTGTACTTGGCTCTGTGACATATTGTGTTGTACACTATTTAGTATGGCCTATCTGTACTTGGCTGTGTGACATATTGGGTTGTACACTGTTTAGTATAGCCTATCTGCACTTGGCTCTGTGACATATTGGGTTGTACACTATTTAGTATAACCTATATGTACTTGGCTCTGTGACATATTGAGTTGTACATTGTTTAGTATGACCTATCTGTACTTGGCTGTGTGACATATTGGGTTGTACACTAGCTGTTTAGTATAACCTATATGTACTTGGCTGTGTGACATATTGGATTGTACACTGTTTAGTATAACCTATATGTACTTGGCTCTGTGACATATTGGGTTGTACACTGTTTAGTATGGCCTATCTGTACTTGGCTCTGTGACATATTGGGTTGTACATTGTTTAGTATAACCTATATGTACTTGGCTGTGTGACATATTGGGTTGTACACTGTTTAGTATAACCTATATGTACTTGGCTCTGTGACATATTGGGTTGTACACTGTTTAGTATGGCCTATCTGTACTTGGCTCTGTGACATATTGGGTTGTACACTAGCTGTTTAGTATAGCTTATCTATACTTGGCTCTGTGACATATTGGGTTGTACACTGTTTAGTATAACCTATATGTACTTGGCTCTGTGACATATTGGGTTGTACACTGTTTAGTATAACCTATATGTACTTGGTTCTGTGACGTATTGGGTTGTACACTGTTTAGTATAACCTATCTGTACTTGGCTCTGTGACATATTGGGTTGTACACTGTTTAGTATAACCTATATGTACTTGGCTCTGTGACATATTGGGTTGTACACTGTTTAGTATAACCTATATGTACTTGGCTCTGTGACATATTGGGTTGTACACTGTTTAGTATAACCTATATGTACTTGGTTCTGTGACGTATTGGGTTGTACACTGTTTAGTATAACCTATCTGTACTTGGCTCTGTGACATATTGGGTTGTACACTGTTTTGTATAACCTATATGTACTTGGCTCTGTGACATATTGGGTTGTACACTGTTTAGTATAACCTATATGTACTTGGCTCTGTGACATATTGGGTTGCACACTACCCATTATGGCCTTTTAATCCTTGACTGTATGACATATTATGCTATACACTGTCCAGTGTGTATACTGTCTCTGCCTGGCTGTTTGATTATTTTGTTGTACACTGTCCATGTTGTGCCCCTCCTTAGCCTGGCTCCAGGACATGTGTAGTACAGTGTCCCTGTCTCTACCTGGCTGTCTGAAGTACATGTATTATGTTGTTGTTACTTTTTGGCTGAAGTATTAGACAAAAACTAAGCTTAAGAAATGCCCCAGGAATCTATTCATTAAATGTTTCCTTTAATAATAATTGACCGCATACCCATATAGTAATATTTTAGTACATACACCTGTACCTTTATGAGCAGTACATGTCATTTTGGAAAGAAATTGTAGTGATCCATAATCATTTATGATGGTCAATACACTGACAGCGACAAGCATGTGTTCATAAAGTAAGAAGTACCACTGTATCACGTACGTCATCACATGCGTGTCTCCTATGGATGGGGGATGGGAGAACTAACAGACTGAGCTCAAAGGTAACAATAAACCTGAGAAATGAAGCATTATCTTATGATAAATTTATGGCTTGCTACCATCAGGTATCAGCGAAGTGGGCATACAAGTCATGTGTGGGGATAGGGTGACTTGATGTAGTGGAAGGACTGTCTCCAGCTGATTGTCACAGGGTCCACTGAGGCAGTGGCCAAATATATACATGTCAACTTCAAATGTGTGGACAGATTTAGCTCACAGGTATTAAAAAGTTCTCTTAGGTAGAATTTGCACAAATTAATGGATTTGTACTTTTGTATGGCAACTCTTTAGGCTCTGTTTCACCGTTGATCTCACAAGCTCTCTGAAACATATTGAACATCAGCAAATAGTTGATTTAACACCCTGGTATGTACATGTGAATGTGAATGCATTAGAAGTTTGGCCCCAGTGGCAGTAAAAGAGTGAAAATTATTAACCCCTGATTTCCCATTAATTTGTTGGCCAAAGATGGCCAGTTATTAAGTAACACAGCTTTTGATGCAGAGTTTTACTAATGTATTCCCCTTATTTAAAAGCATTTGAGACGGAGACCTGTAAATGAGACATCTTTTGAGCAGATCATATAGCAGAGCCCAGGTCAACAGTAGACCCCAGGTCAACAGTAGACCCCAGGTCAACAGCTATCCAGTCATGATTGGCCTTTAGTGCCCAGTCAAGCATGAGAAGGCTGTTGGCACCTTCTTATAAATAACAGTGCATGAAGCAGCAAAAGAAGCATGCATGTTAAATCTCATGAATCCTTATCTCCAGTGACTGAGTTCAGAAAGACTAGGTTCACAAGGCCAAGCTTCAATGCATAAAGTAAGTTAATCTTTCTTGGCATTTAACAAAAAGAAAGTAGCTGTTAAAGCATGTTCCAGTTTACAGTTTGTAATGTGTCTCCATCTGATAAGTCTACTCAGTGTAGCTCGAGTAATCCCCATACATCCTGTGTAGTTGTTTTTCATGAACCCGCGTGGTGCCATCACTCTGTCTGTTTTTGGACGGTGATGTCACTTTCCTCTTTCTATACATGTATGTGCAAGAGGGATGGAATATGGACTGTGGAATGGCCACAGCTGGCACTAACATGTGTTGATACAGCAGTAGTTTGAGTACTCCACTGTCATATATCTCAGATACTATTCGGTGTGTACTGGCTTAATCCAACTGTATTGATGTGCTCAGGACACCAGTGTACTTGGCGTAATCGAGTTCTCTTGATGCACTCTGGGCACGAGTATATTGGCTTAATCCAGCTGTATTGGTGTGCCAGGCGCCAGTGTTCTTGGCTTATTCGAAATGCCTTGGTGCACTCAGGGCACCAGTGTGCTATACTGGTTTAATCCAGCTGTATTGGTGTGATCATGGTACCAGTGTACTGGCCTAATCCAGCATTATTGCAATATTGGTGTAGTAAGGGCACCAATCTCCATGTACTATCTTAATCCAGCTCTATTGGTACAGTCAGGCTTAATCCAGCTCTATTGGTGTGCTCAGGGCACCAGTTTACTGTCCTAATGCAGTTGTATTGATGCACTAAGGCCACCAAGCAGTTCAAAGGATTCAAATGGCTTTATTTGACAACTTCATGATGTAAAATATATCAGACAGAATATTATTAGAGTCATAAAAAATACATCGACAAACCAGTACAGTACACAAAATAACATTCAAATATATATACTGTCAGGATAACTCCAGTTAATAGGAATATATAATTCCACTTTCACTGGAGATACCTAGAAAACATAGGATCACAACATTAGCACCTGCTTATGTATAATTTAAACACTGGTTATCTGGGACTGAGGGAAAAAAAAGTAATTTAGGCCATGGTGGGACTGAAACAAAAAACATAAAACAAAAACATAAATAAAATTTAAAATGTGCCATATCAAACTTTCTATTAATTTCTGTTACATATATAGCAATTTACAACTGATCATATTTCGGAATATTCATTGATAAACTGCAATTTTACATACTTTGAAAATCCAGTGTAAGAGTGAGTAGAGACTTCGTTATATTTGAAGAAGTTGCTTTTATCAAATTAGGGATGTAGAAACGTATTGAGTTTTGTGTGGAACTTCTGACAGGGATAGCGGATCAAGGAACATCTCTGTATCTGGTGTTATGCGAGTGTGTAGCAGTTTGAGTAAAAACATGTTGTTAAAGTGGAGAGGAAGTTGGTTGTTTAGATACCTTTAGTAAAATTTAAGGGCTTTCATACGTAATATATCTTTGAGTTTAAAGGTATTCAGGATTTTGAACAAAGGTTCAGTATGTGAAAGAAAATTGGTGTTGCATATACATCTTATTGCCTTTTTCTGCAATGTAAAACCCCAAGCTAAAATAGAGTAATTGAGATGAGGCCTGAAAAGAGAATTATATATGAGAAGAAGAACGAAGTAGGTAGATAGGAAGATAGTCTCCTGAGAGTACCAATGACTCAGGAGAGTTTATTGCCAATTTTATTTATACATGTATATGGTGTCTATGAAAGATGTTTATGAATCTGCAGGCCTAAAAAATTAAATTCATCCACCCTTTCAATTTTAGTGTTCTTGATTTTGAGGTCTAAATGTAGCAACATTTTTCTATGAGGAAATGGAAGATCATATATTTGGTTTTTGAAACAATGAAAGATAATCTGTTTGCTGCTAACCACTCATGTACCCTCTGTAATTCGGAATTTATATTTTTGGAAAGATTTTGGTCCGTTGATCCAGTAGAGAAGCTGAAAGAAGAGAGAGACTTCAGTAATGTTGTGTCATCTGCATAGAGAATGGAAGACCCAGGCATAATATTGTTTGGAAAGACAAAGTGCCGAGAAATTATTTTAGCAGGATGAGCCGTCATTCAATTTGTTTGCCCATGACGGTGTTTACATTGTAGGTATGGGTTTCATATGAGATTGGCTTAAGATAAATGCCTCTGTTGGTCTACCATTAGAATAGAGAGTATCACCAGCAGGGTGGAAGTGGGTTTGTCTGAACATGTGAAAGCAGCACACAGGGCAAAGCATGTCAAGGCTCCTGGGTCTGTCTGTAAAGGTAGCACACAGTGCAAGGCATGTC
Organism: Hermodice carunculata; assembly: GCA_964020975.1. Lineage (NCBI taxonomy): Eukaryota > Metazoa > Annelida > Polychaeta > Eunicida > Amphinomidae > Hermodice > Hermodice carunculata. Next base: position 46,978,128 of record OZ026616.1, on the reverse strand, counting down.
AAGGCTCCTGGGTCTCTCTGTGAAGGCAGCACACAGCAAGGCATGTCAAGGCTCCTGGGTCTGTCAGTGAAGGCAGCGCACAGTGCAAGACATGCCAAGGCTCCTGGGTCTGTCTGTGAAGGCAGCACACAGTGCAAGGCACGTCAAGGCTCCTGGGTCTGTCTGTGAAGGCAGCACACAGTGCAAGGCACGTCAAAGCTCCTGGGTCTGTCAGTGAAGGCAGCACACAGCTGTGCAAGGCACGTCAAGGCTCCTGTGTCTGTCTGTGAAGGCAGCACACAGTGCAAAGCATGTCAAGGCTCCTGGGTCTGTCTGTGAAGGCAGCACACAGTGCAAGGCACGTCAAGGCTCCTGTGTCTGTCTGTGAAGGCAGCACCCAGTGCAAGTCACGTCAAGGCTCCTGGGTCTGTCTGTGAAGGCAGCACACAGTGCAAGGCACGTCAAGGCTCCTGGGTCTGTCTGTGAAAGCAGCACCCAGTGCAAGTCACGTCAAGGCTCCTGGGTCTGTCTGTGAAGGCAGCACACAGTGCAAGGCACGTCAAGGCTCCTGGGTCTGTCTGTGAAAGCAGCACACAGTGCAAGGCACGTCAAGGCTCCTGGGTCTGTCTGTGAAGGTGGCACACAGTGCAAGGCATGTCAAGGCTCCTGGGTCTGTCTTCGAAGGCAGGACACAGTGCAAGACATGCCAAGGCTCAATTCTTGTCCATTTCCAGCACAGTACAAATGAATATCTGTGGCCAGTTTGCTGTGAAATGTGTCTTAAAAGACCATCTGTACAAATGACAAAATTGTGGCCTTTTATGACAGGTTTTTGTCATGGAAGGAATAAGTAACAAGAAATGAAATAAGTCAAGATCTTTAAGGGATGATGTTTAAAGACAGATGGTTTCTCAATGGCATGGTGTCTTGGGATAGGGACCAATGTAATTTCTTTACTCATTAAGTTGGTTTCATGAAACACCATACACACACATATCTTGACCCCAAGGTGTGTCATGGAACAAAAGTGGGTAACTAGGTCAAGTACACTGTATCTGGGTCATGGTGAGGACTTTATATAAAACTGCCATGCAGTCGTTTGTGTCTGGGCTATAATTCTCTTGATATTCAACTCAAATCCATGAAACTTTGCACACAGGTGCATAAGGTCATAAGGGTGTGTCATGCAACAAAAGTAGGTCAAATAGCTGGGTAACAGTGGTATATCCTAGTAAAATCAAGTCCAGACTGTAATTCCTTTACTCACTAAGTTAGGCTCACGAAACTTCATAAACATGCATATCTTGACCCAAAGGTTTGTCATATAACAAAAATGGGTCTTAAGTATTATGCATCCTTGCATTTGTCCATCCCCTACTCATGTCTGGGCTGTAATTCACTTGTCCTTTCAGAATAATGAAACTTTACCCACCAGTGCAGCATGGCATTAAGGGTGTGTCATGTAACAAAAGTAGGTCACTAGATCAAGGACCTAGGTCACGGTGACATATCTTTGTAAAATCGTATCCGGGCTCTACGGCTTAACTGCATTTAATGAATCTTTGAGCACATGTATATCTTGACCTAAAGTTGTGTCATGAAACAAAGTTAGGTCACTAGGTCAAGTATTGGGGTCACAGTGCTAGCCTATTTTTATTGATTACACTCATTTCAATATGAGACCTGTGATTAGCAAGGTTATAAATGAGGCGAGGGGGGCATGGATCCAGCAATCTCTGATTGTCTTTTTTTTTTTTTTTGCAGTAGAGTCACATCAATTTCTTGCCTTGACTCTTGTAAGGCTTACAAACTTTGTCGACACTTTTTTTTACCACACATATAAATATGACATAAACTGAAATTATGAAAATTATCTCACTCATTTGTTAGGTGCATGAATTGTTTCAGAAATATTTCAGTACTCTTGTTTTTCCCATGAACTGCGTTAAATCTCCAGTTCAGATCACATCTGAACAAAGACCAATCACTTGTAACTTTTGTTTTGTTTATACACCATCCTATATAGAATAACGATCAAGTTTACCCAGTTGTACTTTTTGTTTATACTTTTATCCAATTACAATATCTTACAAGTTTATGTTTACATTTTCCATTCTCATTAGATAAAAAAAATAAAACTGTTTTGTGCCGTTGTTCTTAAATCTTGTACACAGGTACAATACACACACAAAAAAAATGTTCATAGTCATCTTTAACTTGACATTGTGGATACAAAGAGTCTCCCACTAGTTTCCATTTGTATAGTATATAACTATAAGGTAATATTCTCTGTAATAATTTAAAATAAAATAAAATTGTTGTAACTTCTTATCTGTGAATACATATTCAGATGGCCATATACTTTAGACCAGTAATTGATATCCTCAACAATATTTTCCCAGTATTTCTGTCCATAATTTTTTGAAATTTTACTGTGATTAACATCTTGTATAACTTTTTAACATCGAAACCTTTATCAAAACACATGTTCTGTTTCTCTTATCACTATTACTTGCTGTTAAAATAAAAAAAAAAAACATGTATTTTAACTTTCTTTTTGAGAGATATCTTTTGTTTCATTCAGTACTCTCATTCAGTCTTTTGGGATAGCCTTTATAACAAGAGTGTATATTCCAACTTCCATTTTTTTTGTCCTTCAACTTATTGTGTGTTGACAATTTCACTTATTTTCATTATCTAACAAATCTGATACAAATAAAATGTAAAAGTTTATCCAATTTTGAAATATCAACTCTTTCTTCTGATAAACAATGAGTTTGTTTCTCTGTAGCAACTGTTTTATTATTTGTGCATGAGTCACCAGGGGACTACTTTGTCCTCCGCCACTTTTAATCCGTGCACTTAAAACTTGTTCATAAAAACAGGCAGTTGTCCTATATGCTTTATTTGTTTAGCTGATTTCATATTATATTTAAAGACATTTAAATCTTTGTCAAATAGATTAAAATACATCATTAGCAATTCCTTCAATTTTGCACACTCAGCAAAGAGAAGCATTTGAACCCATTTTCCATAGAAAATAAAAAATATGTTTATTCCCTCTCTTGATAACAAAATCGGGTGTGTGTAATACCACACTATGAATAAATTTTGACAATGCTAAACATTTAATGCCAAGAATTTTGTGAGAGAAAGTTAGCTCACATTTCGTTTAGTGAATGAGTGTATTTTTCAATGCATAAAGCTTGGGTTTCCATCAGACTTTTTCTTATCTTTACCTTAATATATTGCCACAGCCTTGACTGGCTGTGTGTTCTTCATGATAAAGGAGGCAGACAGCATTGTGGACAATGTTTTATTGTTCTTAATGTATAAAAAATATTATAATGAACAGAAAACAGATTTTGATTGTTTTAGATCTGATTATAGTATGAACCAGCGGCATGCTGTGCGGTGCTCTAAGTGACATTTAATTTGCACTCTGTTCACCCTGAAAGGTGCTCAGGCGCCAAATAGAAAATTGTGTCAACCTCCTTCCAAATGAATGTCAATCAGTGTTTGGAATCCACGAGATGATTGATGGTATATGTGTGACCACACAGGCAATAACCAATCTTTTTAATTTCTGTGGAGCCGCAGGGAGTGACATGCTGATTCACAATTTCTCGCAACTAAAGGTGAGAACTAACCAGGTCCAAATCATTGCATTGTGGAGAATATTGGCACTGCATGAGTGAAAATGCCGGGAGAGAGGACTGCGGTACTTCATCTGAAAATGTTCCATTTACAACAGAATGCATCATAATACACAAAAGATTGAATCCAGTCTCTCCCTGTCCTGAGAGAGGAAACTAACTGCAATACAAACACAAGTCCCTGTTCAAAGAGGACGTTAAGCAATTATATATATATATATATATATATATATATATATATATATATATATAGCTGTAGACAAGGATGTGCAAAAGTGCACATGTGTACATGATATATAGCTCATACATGTGCATATGTTCATGTGCATGCATATATGTGATGGCACATAATATGAACACATGATGACATTGCTTTTACATGTGTATGATCGTATGTACATGTGGCCCATAAGTTTCCGCACAATAATATATATAACTCATACATGTGTGTATGTGGTGACATACATGTGCATGTATATGTGTCAGAACATAAAATTCATACATACATGTATGCATATGTGATAATTGTGTCCACTTGATGAGATTTAGCTCATGTATGTCTATATGCAATGTCATATAGCTCATACATACATGTGATCAGACATATCTCATACATGTTAATGTGATGACAAATATCTCATATATATGCATGCGTAATAAGATATAGCTCATACATGTGTATATAATGACATATAGCTCACTCATGTGTATGTCATGACGTACAGTCCATACATGTACATGTACTTTGTGCACTCACATACACACAAACACACGAAGAAATAGATAAGTCGGGCACTATGGTTGAAAAATCACACAGCAGGGTGACTGCATTGCAACTCCTGCATGTGTATGTGATGACATAGTTCATACATATGCACATGATGACATGTACATGCAGCTCACGCATGTGAGTATGTAATGACACATGGCTCATGGATGTGCACATGTGATGACATGAAGCTCACAGAAATGAATATGTAATGACTTGGCTCATGCGTGTATATGTAATGGCACATATATAGCTTTTACATGTGTATGTGTGATGACATATTGCTCATATATGTGTACATATGATGACACACAGTCCACAGTGTTATGCCAGCAGTGGACAGGGGGCCAGGTATATTGAGTGCTAGTGTATAAGTACATGTACAAATTTTCCCGGGTTGTGTCATTCAGGAAAATAAAAGCATGGATACAAACCATAACACTCAATGAACACTACTTTGCCTGGAGCTCAGCGTTACTGGTCAGCGATTTGGGAAAATAAAAACTGGGAAATTTTGAATTTATGTTAATCCAGGAAAATTTGTACTTACACAGTATATCAACAGTGGACAGGGTGAGCAGGTACATTGAGTGTTATGGCAGCAGTAGATGGGGTGAGCAGGTACATTGAGTGTTATGGCAGCAATAGATAGGGCGAGCAGGTACATTGAGTGTTATAGCAGCAGTGGATAGGGTGAGCAGGTACATTGAGTGTTATGGCAGCAGTGGATAGGGTGAGCAGGTACATTGAGTGTTATAGCAGCAGTGGATAGGGTGAGCAGGTACATTGAGTGTTATGGCAGCAGTAGATCGGGCGAGCAGGTACATCGAGTGTTATGGCAGCAGTAGGTAGGGTGAGCAGGTACATTGAGTGTGATGGCAGCAGTAGATAGGGTGAGCAGGTACTTTGAGTGTTATGGCAGGAGTAGATAGGGTGATCAGGTACATTAGGTATTACACCAGCAGTGTGCAGTGACAAGGTTCATGTACATTGAGTGTTACATGTATGACAGCAGCAGGTACATGTAGGGTGACCTTGAAGTACATTCATTTAATAAGGATTATTCAAAATTGTCATACTTTTCATCAGTGTATAAAGTAGAAGTACTGACTGGTTTGGGTATACCCCCTCCCTTGCCTTCCCACCAAGCATGCTCTGAAAGTGATGTTCGATACTTGGCTGATTTTTATGACCATATACATATTATACACAGTGTACCCACAGGAATAACTTCAGTTCTTTCTTAAATCATGCATATTTTATCATTGATTAATTTTCATATGGAAAATCTACTTAGTACTACCTGTATTATAAGGGAATAAAAAACTTGCAAGGAAATTGTTAGTTTTAATGCCAGGCTGAGTTCTTTATTCCACAGTCCTGCATTATACTCACCAATATCCTGACAAGTGAGTTTTAATCCAGTCATTCCTCTATTGGTATTGTTCCCCTAATTTAGGTCAAAGGTTGAAGCTGGCACTGATTTGAAATTTGATCTTGGTACTAAAAATCATCATTTTTCAGAGACCTAAAAAGTATACACAGCCACTACCCCCAGCATACATTGTGTGAATCAGCAGCAACATGAACACAAGCAAAGTGCATACAAAAGTATAGCTGTACTGGTAATAGTGCTCAGCACATACTACTTGACAAAAACTTGGTACACTAACTTCATGGTTGGAAGTCTGTGTAATGTATCAATATTGAAACAAAAACAAAAACAAAAAAAAAAACAAGCCCCCCCCCAAGAATAATAAGAGTGAAATTATATCAAAAAGAGGCTACTTGTTTTGGGGGTTGCTAGGAAATAAACAGGACATGCTTGGGTATTATTTGTAAAACAAAACATGACACAGTTCCAGTTTCATCTGTGTACACATAATTTTAAACATACGTATATGTCAGTTGTACAAATCAACCACAGAAAATGAATTTCTTTATAAGCCTAGATGATGGACAGACAGCTAAAGATGCCACATTTTGCAGGCAAACATCTTTTGCTTCTCGACCTTGAGATTTGTCCTCATTCAAGTTTAACATTCATTTGAAGTACATAGCATGTGCAGCAAGTTTTGCTATATTCGGTTTAATTAAGAATGCGGATGTATGATATATGTACAACTCAACACAAAAATATATAACGGATGGCATTTAACAACAGAAATATTTGGCATGGGTGTGCAATTATAGCCAAGGTGAATGGCCTGGGTATAAAGTTGTTGTCTGTCTGCAGTAGAAGGAGTTCGCGCCTAGCTTGCTCATGCATGTTTTAAGTCGTGTAACTGATTGCTTGTGGATGTCCCGAGAATAAAAGAGGACATCTGACCACAGCAGGACGAGTTAACACTTTCTCATTTGTGTTCTCCGTCCTGTAACTGATTGCTTGCGGACAGTTTTGTATTTTTTTCTTGCAAGTCTTTCACGCTGGCTGGGTTTCAGGCACGCTGGAAATTGATATGGAGACACCGAGGAGCACGCCGACACAGACCGTCATGATAAATGATTAGGTTTGATCTTTAATTCTTGCTTGACCTCTAATTGATGCTGCAAAGGTCGCCAGCAATTATTGCTTTGTAGCACATAATATGCAAGGGAGAGAAGTTGATGAATGTAGAGTCTCCAGCGATCACGAGTGACCTCCAAGTGACCTTGAAGCTGTTTGTCTTATGAAGTTAGCACAAGAACTCTGATTGGACATGAGCCACATCAATAGTGAAATATTCATGGCAGTACAATTCCCATGTACACATGGAGAAGGTAGTGCTTAAGGATAAGGGCAGTCATCACAGATAAAAGGTCCCACATTTGAAGACATCTCCAGACTCATCTGTGGTGGCAATAAAAGGTTGCAGTATGATATCATTGAGTAGGTATTGAGGATAAGTCCCTATCTGTGGCTCTTGCACACAACCAAGCAATAGGAATCCACTCATGATAGGAATTAGCCATCACCTGGGTGCGGAAAATGGGAGAAGTGTGGATCGCAGAGCTGTCATTGTCAAAATTGGGCTGGCAATCAGGAGGGAGGTGATAAAATGCCTGCCATGTATCACATCCAATTGGACTCGCAGCATCACTTTCCATCCACAGCTCTTTAAAAAAGCATTAACCTTTGCCCCCCTATTTTCTCCCAATGGAATAGTCTGACAATGAGATGGAATGGGGTGGACTAAATAGCAGGGGTGGAGAGGTGAAGTGTGGCTCTGCTGAGCAGTTTTTAAGCGGTAATGGCACCAAGTCAAACTGCCAAGTACATGTCCGTGGCATTAAAGCTTGCAGTGACCACAGGCAATGGCAGATTGGCAAGTGGTATCTGTCCACAAAGTGGCCATCATTTTAGAGAGTGGATGGCTCAACCACGAGAGTGGCACAAAGTAACCGTGGAGAGATAATTGCATCAAAGAAGAGCGCTTTGCCTTGTCTCAACTAATTGGATGTAATGTCAACTAGGATGCCATCTCAAAGTAATGCATAAAAGACAGCTATGTGGCTGATGTGGGTTTGGGCTGTAGCTAGCTGGAGCCTGGGACTCAGTCTGCCTCCCCCCCCCCCCCAATCAAACAGGTCTTTATCAAACATGTCTTTATCAGACCTGTTAGCTGAGAAGTGGTTGTTAATGTGTGGATACCTGTTTATAGCCCAAAGCTTACCCTGCTGTACAATGTACCGTGTGCCTCGTCAGCTGTTGATGCATCAGTCCATCTCCCAAAGTTTTTGTGTGTGGTTGTCAATGGGAGGCAGCAGGGTAAAATATATAGAGATCTCTGGTACAGTGAAATAGAGACTTCCTAGTGCAGTGAAATAGGGACTCTTGGTACAGTGAAATAGAGGCTCTTCCTTGGTATAGTCAAATAGATACTCCTGGTATGGTGGAATGGAGACTCCTCCTGGTATAGTACATGTACCTGTGAGACTGGCCTATTGCTTCTAGATCTTGTGCAATAGAGATCCCTTCCATTACACTGCCTGGGATACAGTTCTATGGCTGCATGTGCAATAGATACTCCTCCTTGTTACAGTGCCTGTGAGACAGGCTTATGGCTGTATGTGCAATAGAGAGTCCTCCTTGTTACAGTGCCTGTGAGACAGGCTTATGGCTGTATGTGCAATAGAGAGTCCTCCTTGTTACAGTGCCTGTGAGACAGGATTATGGCTGTATGTGCAATAGAGAGTCCTCCTTGTTACAGTGCCTGTGAGACAGGCTTATGGCTGTATGTGCAATAGAGAGTCCTCCTTGTTACAGTGCCTGTGAGACAGGATTATGGCTGTATGTGCAATAGAGAGTCCTCCTTGTTACAGTGCCTGTGAGACAGGATTATGGCTGTATGTGCAATAGAGAGTCCTCCTTGTTACAGTGCCTGTGAGACAGGATTATGGCTGTATGTGCAATAGAGAGTCCTCCTTGTTACAGTGCCTGTGAGACAGGCTTATGGCTGCATGTGCAATAGTCTCCTCTTTGGTACAGTGCCTGTGAGACAGGCTTATGGCAGCATGTACCAATACATTTACATGTACTGAGAGACTCTTCCTGGTATAGTGCCTATGTGACCCATTGTGTTGCAATATTGAGGGCCACTGCTGTAAAATGTCATAATGACAGTCTTCACACCCATTGTGTTGCAATATTGAGGGCCACTGCTGTAAAATGTCAATATAGTCTTCACACTCATTGTGTCGGCTGTAGTGAGGGCTGCTACTGTAATATGTCATTATAGTCTTGACACTTATAGTGTAGGAACTATTTGGAGGACCACTCTCCCATATGTCATTATAGTCTTGGCACCCATCGGGTAGGCACTATGGAGTCTCACTCTGTCTTATGTCATTGTGGTGTTGACGCTCACTGTGTAGGCTTAAGTGTGGGTCATTATTGTAATATATCATTACCTTCTCAACCAGTGGAAACAGGTGGAAACAAATGTTAATGGGTACGAACAAATATTCGCCGAATATTGGTTACCTCCACATGGGGGGAACAAAATGTGCGTGGGTAGGAACGAAAATTCCTTCCCCAAGGGGAACCAATATTTGCTGAATATTTGTTCCTGAGGGAAGCAATATTCTGGGGAACAAATTTTCCTTAAGACCCCCATTGTGTAGTGACACCACTGCTGTCATGTGTCATTATGGTGTTTGACACCCATTGTTTAGGCTCTATGGAAGGCAACTGCTGTCATGTGTCATTATGGTGTTGACACCCATTGTTTAGGCTCTATGGAAGGCAACTGGTGTCATATGTCATGATGGTGTTGACACCCATTGTTTAGGCTCTATGGAAGGCAACTGCTGTCATGTGTCATTATGGTATTGACACCCATTGTTTAGGCTCTATGGAAGGCAACTGGTGTCATATGTCATGATGGTATTGACACCCATTGTTTAGGCTCTATGGAAGGCAACTGCTGTCATGTGTCATTATGGTATTGACACCCATTGTTTAGGCTCTATGGAAGGCAACTGCTGTCATGTGTCATTATGGTATTGACACCCATTGTGTAGGCTCTATGGAAGGCAACTGCTGTCATATGTCAATATTTACATTCCCTTTATTGTTTAACATTGAAAGAATAGGAACTGTTGTTCTCCTCACCATCTCATGAAGACATCGTCTACACGCGAGTCTGCACGCGCCAGCTATGCAGCCCCTTCACAATTTTATACACCAGTACATTGGGCACTACTTTTCTTTTCATTCATAAATTCATTGTGTTATTCTGGGTATTTTATCCCAAAAAATAACTTACTTGTATACTTTTTCCCTAATGTGAACGAATCTTGTATTTTGTAAAGCTATCTGTTCAAATAAATGAACATTTACAAAGGGACTATTTTTCTTTCCTGTTCGTTGCTTTTGGGATAGACTGGTTGCCAGGTAACGGGGGCTTGGTTAGCGCTTATCTTTCTATTGATCACACCCCCCTTAAACCAAGGCAATTTATGTGGGAAAAACGTTCTTTGGCGATCGTGCATCACTTGTAATTATTATCAAAAATCGAAAAAATAGGAAAAAATGTAAATATAATAAATAAACTTCATTGTCATTGTTTTCATGAGCGTGTGAGGAAAACTTTATGGCTTGTATTTTTGGGATGAAGCGCTATCGCGCTTCATCCAAAATACCAGCCATAAAGTATTCCTCACATGCTCATGAAAACAATAACAATGAAGTTTATTTGTTAATTATGGTATTGACACCCATTGTGTAGGCTCTGTGGAAGGCAACTGCTGTCATATGTCATTATGGTATTGACACCCATTGTGTAGGCTCTATGGAAGGCAACTGCTGTCATATGTCATTATGGTATTGACACCCATTGTATAGGCTCTATGGAAGGCAACTGCTGTCATATGCCATTATGGTATTGACACCCATTGTTTAGGCTGTATGGAAGACAACTGGTGTCATATGTCATGATGGTGTTAATTGACACCCATTGTATAGGCTCTATGGAAGGCAACTGCTGTCATATGTCATTATGGTATTGACACCCATTGTATAGGCTCTATGGAAGGCAACTGGTGTCATATGTCATTATGGTATTGACACCCATTGTATAGGCTCTATGGAAGGCAACTGGTGTCATATGTCATTATGATATTGACACCCATTGTTTAGGCTCTATGGAAGACAACTGGTGTCATATGTCATGATGGTGTTAATTGACACCCATTGTGTAGGCTCTATGGAAGGCAACTGCTGTCATATGTCATTATGGTATTGACACCCATTGTATAGGCTCTATGGAAGGCAACTGGTGTCATATGTCATTATGGTATTGACACCCATTGTATAGGCTCTATGGAAGGCAACTGCTGTCATATGTCATTATGATATTGACACCCATTGTATAGGCTCTATGGAAGGCAACTGGTGTCATATGTCATTATGATATTGACACCCATTGTATAGGCTCTATGGAAGGCAACTGGTGTCATATGCCATTATGGTATTGACACCCATTGTATAGGCTCTATGGAAGGCAACTGGTGTCATATGTCATTATGATATTGACACCCATTGTATAGGCTGTATGGAAGGCAACTGGTGTCATATGCCATTATGGTATTGACACCCATTGTATAGGCTCTATGGAAGGCAACTGGTGTCATATGTCATTATGGTATTGACACCCATTGTATAGGCTCTATGGAAGGCAACTGGTGTCATATGTCATTATGATATTGACACCCATTGTTTAGGCTCTATGGAAGACAACTGGTGTCATATGTCATGATGGTGTTAATTGACACCCATTGTGTAGGCTCTATGGAAGGCAACTGCTGTCATATGTCATTATGGTATTGACACCCATTGTATAGGCTCTATGGAAGGCAACTGGTGTCATATGTCATTATGGTATTGACACCCATTGTATAGGCTCTATGGAAGGCAACTGGTGTCATATGTCATTATGGTATTGACACCCATTGTATAGGCTCTATGGAAGGCAACTGGTGTCATATGTCATTATGATATTGACACCCATTGTATAGGCTCTATGGAAGGCAACTGGTGTCATATGCCATTATGGTATTGACACCCATTGTATAGGCTCTATGGAAGGCAACTGGTGTCATATCTCATTATGGCATTGACACCCATTGTGTAGGCTCTATGGAAGGCAACTGCTGTCATATGTCATTATGGTATTGACACCCATTGTGTAGGCTCTATGGAAGGCAACTGCTGTCATATGCCATTATGGTATTGACACCCATTGTATAGGCTCTATGGAAGGCAACTGGTGTCATATGTCATTATGGTATTGACACCCATTGTGTAGGCTCTATGGAAGGCAACTGGTGTCATATGTCATTATGGTATTGACACCCATTGTATAGGCTCTATGGAAGGCAACTGGTGTCATATGTCATTATGGTATTGACACCCATTGTATAGGCTCTATGGAAGGCAACTGGTGTCATATGTCATTATGGTATTGACACCCATTGTATAGGCTCTATGGAAGGCAACTGGTGTCATATGTCATGATATTGACACCCATTGTGTAGGCTCTATGGAAGGCAACTGGTGTCATATGTCATTATGGTATTGACACCCATTGTATAGGCTCTATGGAAGGCAACTGGTGTCATATGTCATTATGGTATTGACACCCATTGTATAGGCTCAATGGAAGGCAACTGCTGTAGTATATATTGTTAAGGTATTGACACCCATTATGTGGACCCTGTACTTCTTCACCTACGGGGGATGGTCCAATACTATAAAGTGTCACATTGACTCATTGCTTTCTGTTGCCTACAGAATGGTCATATGAATATACAGCTTTAGAGATACCAAGCGTATTACATGCATAACTTTGTATAATTCTGGCATTTGTAGATGTCATGCTTTACCAGCATAATATATGGGTCCCCCCCCCCCCGTCATGTTAACTCATTCATGCTCAAATCAAGCCAAAATGTGTGGATGCGAATCGTTGTCTGCTTCAGTGTTTGTACTTTCATATGTGAAACATTTGGGATAAGAATTATACATAATACCTATCATTAAACAGGTCCTAAGTCTGAACAATATTCCATGGCATATATTTATTACCATGCAGAAGAAGGAAGAATGTTGACTCTTATGTGAACCAGCAAAGTGTTAAAACAAGCAGAGAGGAGATGAGTACCCAGTTCATTCACATTTATGTCACATCACTTTGTTGTAAATCATGTTTAATGGGGAATAATTGTTTGAAAATATACCTTTATATGAAGATGAGCATAATTATGTCTATTTACTCTTATACATGTTATTAATTATTACTGCCCAACTCCAACCTCTACCCACCCAACTTTGCAACATAAAAGACAAATGTGATAACAAAATTGAAATGGTTTTCTGTTGCATACAATATATTGTAAATGATGTTCACCATCATGAGATTTGTCTAAATCAATTATACAGAGTTGCTTGTGCTCTTAAATATATATTTTACAATTTAAGCATGTAATATTTTACCAGCATGCAGAGTGCTTGGTCTAATTGATACCCCATGTCTACATGCTGAAAGCATTGGTGGGGTTGGGGGCTGGTAATAATCTAGTCATGCCACTAGGCGACAGGCATGTGGGCCACTCTTAGTGATAGCAGTCTAGTCTAGTACATGTATATAATTACAAGCATTATAATGACTGAAACTTTGCTTGTCTGTGTACTTTGTCATACAGCAACATGCGTTGTAATTTGGTGCTTGAATTGAAGTGCTGTTAACATTATGAAGTCTCTCAACTCAGTGTGGTCTCTCTCATCCACCACTGCCAGTGTTTTTACCGACATGTACACTGTAGTATAGGCAGATTGATCAGAAAGGCAATTGCCCAAGTCTGTGGTGTCAGCATTACATGGCAAGTCATGCTCTAACATGTGCTTTCAACTTTAGATGGCAAGTCATGCTCTAACTTGTAGTGTCAGCATCACATGGCAAAACAAGCTGTAACTGAATTATGGATTAAGCAATATGTGACAAGTCATGCTGTAACTGAATTATGAATTAAGCAATATGTGACAAGTCATGCTGTAACTGAATTATGGATTAAGCATTATGTGAAAAGTCATGCTGTAACTGAATTATGGATTCAGCATTATGTGAAAAGTCATGCTGTAACTGAATTATGGATTAAGCATTATGTGACAAGTCATGCTGTAACTGAACTAAGGATTCAGCATTATATGACAAGTCATGCTGTAACTGAATTATGGATTAAGCAATATGTGACAAGTCATGCTGTAACTGAATTATGGGTTCAGCATTATGTGACAAGTCATGCTGTAACTGAATTATGGGTTCAGCATTATGTGACAAGTCATGCTGTAACTGAATTATGGGTTCAGCATTATGTGACAAGTCATGCTGTAACTGAATTATGGGTTCAGCATTATGTGACAAGTCATGCTGTAACTGAATTATGGGTTCAGCATTACATGAAAAGTCATGCTGTAACTTGTGTCAGCATTAAATGATATCTGACCAGGTTCAAATCCCCCTTTTGCCACTGAAAGAAAAATGTTTTTGAAAAAAGGGAAAGGAACAATGAAAAATAAACGAAAAAATTCAAAAGTCCAGCATTTCATGGTCACCAAAAATAGTTTTGTTTCATAGGAATTTCACATTAACAGTAGATTCATAACACTTTACAGCAGATTCATTAGATGCAATGCACGCAGTACATTCACAAGACAAAACAGTGCATTAATGAGAAAGAATCTACTATGAAAACAAAAGATTCAGTAAGTATCAGAATTAATTTTGAAAAAAAAAAGTGGTTAGTCGGGTAGATATGTATGAATACCATGATCAACACAGTTGAATGCACATGGGCCAGTGTGGTGTGGTGAATGCTGACCACAAGCATTCAAGGGGTATGTGGTATAAATGTGGTAAATGGTCACTACATGTGCCATTTTCAAAGGCTTTATTGCAGGACTTGATGTACATGTAAAAATGCCAAACAGTGAATACAATTTCCAATGGCTTCATTGTGGTACATGGTGTAAATGTACAAATTTTCCAGTACATGTACATGTACTTTTAATGTGGTATTAACTCTATCAGTGCCAATGGCGTCTTAAGTCATTCCACTAAAGTCAGACTGGTCTGAATTGTCATCATTTTCCAGTACATGTACATGTACTTTTAATGTGGTATTAACTCTATCAGTGCCAATGGCGTCTTAAGTCATTCCACTAAAGTCAGACTGGTCTGAATTGTCATCATTTTCCAGTACATGTACATGTACTTTTAATGTGGTATTAACTCTATCAGTGCCAATGGCGTCTTAAGTCACTCCACTAAAGTCAGACTGGTCTGAATTATCATCAGGATCTCAGATTCATATTCCTCATAAAAAGACATTTCATTCAAGTACCAGCATGCCTCTAGTTCCAATGAAATGCTGTTGACTGAGTCCAAATTTGGCACCTAAAGAGTTAATAAAACGCTAACCACTAATTTGAAGTGCTTCATTGTGGTACATAGTATAAATGTGCTAAATGCTGACAGCTAACTTTGGTGTACTAGTACTTGCATTGGCAGCACATCTGTTTTAAGGTGCCTGCTGCTACTTAGGGTGCCTATAACATAGTGGTAGAAAAAATGCCACTGTGTTACTGTTTTTATATGCAAGCCCATGTGTACATTTTCAGTTTTGTCAATATGTGTAGTTTCTGTGTGTGTAACAGTAAATATTCTAAGATTAATTTGCAAAAATTCAGGGGCATTTTGTTCAAGGGATCTGATTTACACTTTGAGAAAGGATCACAACAAAACTTTTGGCATAAAAAGCTTGAAATCAATGGTCATGTAAAGACAATAGTATAACTTACGTAAGCATTTTTTTTTTACCTCAGCTGACTAGTCAGTCAGCTGAGGTTTTTTGAGGGTCCGTCGTCCGTCCGTCCGTCGTCCGTCCGTACGTCGTCCGTCCGTCGTCCACAATTCACATTTTCGACTTCTTCTCAAAAACCGTCAGCCAGATTCACTTTAGACTTGGTGGAGATGTGCCTTGGGTGGGTCTCTACCAAGTTTGTTCAAGTGGTCACGGTCCAGTGATTTTTGGATTTTTAATGAAGTTTTTCGTTCTTTTTTGGGTAAATCTTAAAAAATCTTCTTCTCCGAAACCGCTTACCCAATTGCTTTGATATCACACAGGAACACTCCCTGGGACTCCTAGTTCTTAATTTGTTCACCAGGTGGCGCTGCGATTTTTTCCTAATTCTTTATGAATTTTTGTGTGTTATAGCTATTTTCGACTTCTTCTCCAGAACCGTCACTCAGATTAAGCTGAAACATGGTGGATATGTTCCTTGTAGAAGGGTCAAACAAAGTTGTTCACTATGTGGGAATGCTGCGGATTCCTGATTTTTAACGATTTTTTCAATTGTGGTACTTGTCGGTCAATGCAGCTTTCCTATTGATTACTATGGAAGTCAATGGGCATTCTAATTCTAATTCACATTTTCGACTTCTTCTCCAAAACCGTCATCCAGATTGACTTCAAACTTGGTGGGGATACACCTCGAGTGGATCTCTACCAAGTTGTTCAAATGGTCACGCTCCATTGATTTTTATATTTTTTTTGAATGCACCTTTACTATTGATTACCATGTAAGTCAATGGGCATTCTAATGCTAATTTACATTTTCGACTTCTTCTCCAAAACCATCATCCAGATTTGCTTCAAACTTGGTGGCAATGTACCTTGGGTGGGTGTCTACCAGGTTTGTTCCAATGGTCATGTTCCAATGAATTTGGATTTTTTTATGATTTTTTTTCAAAAATCTCTACAAAAGTTTTAATAGGAAAGTTTAACGTGGGAATTTCTTGTAATGGTCATAACTTTAATAATATTGACCAGATTTACTTCAAACTTGGTGGGGATGTGCCTTGGGTGGATCTCTATCAAGTGTGTTCAAATGGTCATGCTCTATTGATTTTTGGATTTTTTATGAATTTGTTTGTTCTTTTTTGGGGCAAACCTTCAAAATTCTTGTCCTCTGAAACTGCTCACCCAATTGCTTTGATATCGTTCATAGACACTCCCGGGGACACCTAGTTCCCAATTTGTTCACCAGGTGGCGCTGCAATTTATTTTATGAATTTTTTGTATGGTTTTGCTATTTTTCACTTGTTTTCAGAACTGTCCCTCAGATTAAGCTGAAATGTGATGGATATGTTGTTGTGGAAGGGTCAAACAGTTGTTTAGTAGGTGGCACTGCTTTGGATTCCTGATTTTTAAGGATTTTCAATTACGGTACTTACCAGTCAGTGGAGCTTTCCTATTGATTAATATGTAAGTCAATGGGCATTCTAATGCTAATACACAGGACAACTGACATGAAATTTACTGTTTATTTGATAACTTGAGATCTGTTTTGAGTTAGCTACACATGTTAATTATTCTGTATGAAGGTCATGCTGAGACAGTACATGAATGACCTTGACCTCGTTTGTGGGGTCACAGTGCAACATACATGAATTTTACTCTTCATTATAACTTGAGAACTACTTGAACTTTGATGTTGTACATGTAAATGTTCTTCTATAAAGGTCAGACTTACTCAGAACATGGTGTCCTTGATCCTTTCCCAAGTTCATAGAGCTGCAAGTGTGATGAATGTCAAGATCAGCTGAGGCACAGGCTGTTCACACAGCCCTCTTGTTTTGTTTTCTGTTAGAAGGAATGGTTTTTATGTTATTGAATTTTTAATCACGTGCAATTAACATTGATAACTTTTTCCATTTTAGACCTCAAAAATTAGCATTTAAAATTGGATTCTTGCCAAACAAAAAAAAAAAAAAATGGTTACCTAAGTTATAACTCTTTTCTTTCCCTGACTGTGAATTTCACAAAGGTTCATCCATCCAATTTTGAGTGAGGCTTTCTCAAAATTACCAAGTCTTGTAAAATTTTGTTTCGGAGATATTCACTGCCAAAGATAACCAATAAGATTTGCTAATTTCAATTGCTTACAAATGACATCTGCTCCGGCCATTAAAAAGGATGACTCAATACTGATCCCTTAAACTCTGTCTTAACTTTGACCTGCACACTTACAAACAATATAGTGGTTCTGATCAGTCACCTGTGAAATAATCCACTCACCTGCAAAAAAACATCAAGTGAGGCTTTGACTGTGAATCTAAACATCACAGTTAGTGACCACATCTAACAGCCAATTTACTGACTGACTCCATAAAGCTTGTACTGACAGAGGGACACTTTTTCATCTTTAAGTTTTGCATAGAAGTAAACATGGTACAGTGAAACTGTTTGGCATGGATAAAGATTAGCACGTCATCATTCCAAAAGAAACGAAAGCTCAAATGTCACTGATTTGAAGCTCCCAGGTAAGTCTCAGCACCTTAATGTCTGTCTTTTGCACTTTGCTTCTGCAACATGTCCGAAAGATCTCTAGAAAAAAGTCTGGATCCGATTAATGTGCAAAGTTCCTGATTAAGGTGGCAGATGTAAACTTGGACTCATTGGTCGCAAGTCCGTTGTATTTGCAAAAAAGTCTCTACATGCCCACTTTTGACCTAATATGATATATATACATGTATATTATTTTCTCTACTTTTGCAGGTGAGTCGAGCACCCAGCAGCAAAAAGTATCAGGTCAGGTGAGACACATTTCACATTTTCCCCTGTGACACTGCAGACACAATTTAATCACTACAGTCACGACTTTGATATCAGCCACAATTTTATACCAACGTCTTAGCTTTCATAACAGTCACATCTTTTTTACACCATAGTGTAATACAATTTACAAATCTTTACATCATGGTCTCAACTTTCCTACCAACACATTGACAACTTTGACACCATAGCCTCAACTTTAAGACCAGTTACAACTTCTACTGTAGTCTCAACTTCTGTACCAATCACAACTTTTCCACTATAGTCTCAACTTTGATAGATGTCAAAACATTGGCACCATAGCCTCAATTTCCATACCAGTCAACATTTATGCCATGTAGTCTATACTTTCATACCAGTCACAACTTTTATACTTTAGTCTCAACTTTCATACCAATCACAAATTTAACACCATAGTCTCACTGCTTTAACATCAGTCACGACGTTTACACCATAGTATGGATGTATATACCAGTCACAACTTTCAAACCACAGTCTCAACTTTTGTACCAGTCATAGCAATTAGACCACAGTCTCAACTATCTTACCAGCCCCTTTTACACCAAAGTCTCAAATTTAACACTAGTCACAACTTTGACAGAATAGTTTTGATTTTAAATTTTAAAGCTAGTTACAACATCCCCACCACAGTTTTACAGGCACTCTTATAGAGAAGGAATTGTGGATATTCTTAATGTACACCAAGGTAAAAGGCAGATTCACTTCAAACGTGGTAGGGATGTACATCGGGTAGGTATCTACCAAATGTGTTCAAATGGTCATGCTCCAATTCACTTCAGATTCACTTCAAACGTGGTAGGGATGTACATGGGGTAGGTATCTACCAAATGTGTTCAAATGGTCATGCTCCAATTCACTTCAGATTCACTTCAAACGTGGTAGGGATGTACATGGGGTAGGTATCTACCAAATGTGTTCAAATGGTCATGCTCCAATTCACTTCAGATTCACTTCAAACGTGGTAGGGATGTACATGGGGTAGGTATCTACCAAATGTGTTCAAATGGTCATGCTCCAATTCACTTCAGATTCACTTCAAACGGGGTAGGGATGTACATGGGGTAGGTATCTACCAAATGTGTTCAAATGGTCATGCTCCAATTCACTTCAGATTCACTTCAAACGGGGTAGGGATGTACATGGGGTAGGTATCTACCAAATGTGTTCAAATGGTCATGCTCCAATTCACTTCAGATTCACTTCAAACGGGGTAGGGATGTACATCGGGTAGGTATCTACCAAATGTGTTCAAATGGTCATGCTCCAATTCACTTCAGATTCACTTCAAACGTGGTAGGGATGTACATGGGGTAGGTATCTACCAAATGTGTTCAAATGGTCATGCTCCAATTCACTTCAGATTCACTTCAAACGGGGTAGGGATGTACATGGGGTAGGTATCTACCAAATGTGTTCAAATGGTCATGCTCCAATTCACTTCAGATTCACTTCAAACGTGGTAGGGATGTACATGGGGTAGGTATCTACCAAATGTGTTCAAATGGTCATGCTCCAATTCACTTCAGATTCACTTCAAACGTGGTAGGGATGTACATGGGGTAGGTATCTACCAAATGTGTTCAAATGGTCATGCTCCAATTCACTTCAGATTCACTTCAAACGTGGTAGGGATGTACATGGGGTAGGTATCTACCAAATGTGTTCAAATGGTCATGCTCCAATTCACTTCAGATTCACTTCAAACGGGGTAGGGATGTACATGGGGTAGGTATCTACCAAATGTGTTCAAATGGTCATGCTCCAATTCACTTCAGATTCACTTCAAACGGGGTAGGGATGTACATGGGGTAGGTATCTACCAAATGTGTTCAAATGGTCATGCTCCAATTCACTTCAGATTCACTTCAAACGGGGTAGGGATGTACATCGGGTAGGTATCTACCAAATGTGTTCAAATGGTCATGCTCCAATTCACTTCAGATTCACTTCAAACGTGGTAGGGATGTACATGGGGTAGGTATCTACCAAATGTGTTCAAATGGTCATGCTCCAATTCACTTCAGATTCACTTCAAACGGGGTAGGGATGTACATGGGGTAGGTATCTACCAAATGTGTTCAAATGGTCATGCTCCAATTCACTTCAGATTCACTTCAAACGTGGTAGGGATGTACATGGGGTAGGTATCTACCAAATGTGTTCAAATGGTCATGCTCCAATTCACTTCAGATTCACTTCAAACGTGGTAGGGATGTACATGGGGTAGGTATCTACCAAATGTGTTCAAATGGTCATGCTCCAATTCACTTCAGATTCACTTCAAACGTGGTAGGGATGTACATGGGGTAGGTATCTACCAAATGTGTTCAAATGGTCATGCTCCAATTCACTTCAGATTCACTTCAAACGTGGTAGGGATGTACATGGGGTAGGTATCTACCAAATGTGTTCAAATGGTCATGCTCCAATTCACTTCAGATTCACTTCAAACGTGGTAGGGATGTACATCGGGTAGGTATCTACCAAATGTGTTCAAATGGTCATGCTCCAATTCACTTCAGATTCACTTCAAACGTGGTAGGGATGTACATGGGGTAGGTATCTACCAAATGTGTTCAAATGGTCATGCTCCAATTCACTTCAGATTCACTTCAAACGGGGTAGGGATGTACATGGGGTAGGTATCTACCAAATGTGTTCAAATGGTCATGCTCCAATTCACTTCAGATTCACTTCAAACATGGTAGGGATGTTCATCGGGTAGGTATCTACCAAATGTGTTCAAATGGTCATGCTCCAATTCACTTCAGATTCACTTCAAACGGGGTAGGGATGTACATGGGGTAGGTATCTACCAAATGTGTTCAAATGGTCATGCTCCAATTCACTTCAGATTCACTTCAAACGTGGTAGGGATGTACATCGGGTAGGTATCTACCAAATGTGTTCAAATGGTCATGCTCCAATTCACTTCAGATTCACTTCAAACGTGGTAGGGATGTACATGGGGTAGGTATCTACCAAATGTGTTCAAATGGTCATGCTCCAATTCACTTCAGATTCACTTCAAACGTGGTAGGGATGTACATGGGGTAGGTATCTACCAAATGTGTTCAAATGGTCATGCTCCAATTCACTTCAGATTCACTTCAAACGTGGTAGGGATGTACATGGGGTAGGTATCTACCAAATGTGTTCAAATGGTCATGCTCCAATTCACTTCAGATTCACTTCAAACGGGGTAGGGATGTACATGGGGTAGGTATCTACCAAATGTGTTCAAATGGTCATGCTCCAATTCACTTCAGATTCACTTCAAACGGGGTAGGGATGTACATGGGGTAGGTATCTACCAAATGTGTTCAAATGGTCATGCTCCAATTCACTTCAGATTCACTTCAAACGGGGTAGGGATGTACATGGGGTAGGTATCTACCAAATGTGTTCAAATGGTCATGCTCCAATTCACTTCAGATTCACTTCAAACGGGGTAGGGATGTACATGGGGTAGGTATCTACCAAATGTGTTCAAATGGTCATGCTCCAATTCACTTCAGATTCACTTCAAACGGGGTAGGGATGTACATGGGGTAGGTATCTACCAAATGTGTTCAAATGGTCATGCTCCAATTCACTTCAGATTCACTTCAAACGTGGTAGGGATGTACATGGGGTAGGTATCTACCAAATGTGTTCAAATGGTCATGCTCCAATTCACTTCAGATTCACTTCAAACATGGTAGGGATGTACATGGGGTAGGTATCTACCAAATGTGTTCAAATGGTCATGCTCCAATTCACTTCAGATTCACTTCAAACGGGGTAGGGATGTACATGGGGTAGGTATCTACCAAATGTGTTCAAATGGTCATGCTCCAATTCACTTCAGATTCACTTCAAACGGGGTAGGGATGTACATGGGGTAGGTATCTACCAAATGTGTTCAAATGGTCATGCTCCAATTCACTTCAGATTCACTTCAAACGTGGTAGGGATGTACATGGGGTAGGTATCTACCAAATGTGTTCAAATGGTCATGCTCCAATTCACTTCAGATTCACTTCAAATGTGGTAGGGATGTACATGGGGTAGGTATCTACCAAATGTGTTCAAATGGTCATGCTCCAATTCACTTCAGATTCACTTCAAACGTGGTAGGGATGTACATGGGGTAGGTATCTACCAAATGTGTTCAAATGGTCATGCTCCAATTCACTTCAGATTCACTTCAAACGGGGTAGGGATGTACATGGGGTAGGTATCTACCAAATGTGTTCAAATGGTCATGCTCCAATTCACTTCAGATTCACTTCAAACGGGGTAGGGATGTACGTCGGGTAGGTATCTACCAAATGTGTTCAAATGGTCATGCTCCAATGATTTTTTTCTTAGTTTTAATGTTTTTTTTTTTGTTTTGGTATAACGCTTTTTTTCATTCCAACTGATTACCCTGCAAGTCAGTGGGGTCTGCAATGGTAGTTCACATTTTTACTCATTCAAAACCATAAGCAGTTTTTATATACTTTGTTATACTTTCATGGAATTTCAAACCTATCCATAGGTCCATGGGTTTGAAGTCCCATGGAAGTATGAGGGGCAGGTGTGATTTCAATGCAAATTCTGTGTGGCACAATATTATCATGGGATACTATAGGTAATACAGTGGTACCTGCTATTTAAGACCACCCATAATGCCAGACAAAAGTGGTCACAATTGACAGGTGGTCTTTCACTGCAGGTAAGCTAGCAAAGAAATTAAAGGTCCGTGTCTTGAAAGGGCAGTCTTAAAATCTAGTGTGGTCTTTTACGAGAGGTGGTCTTTAGAGCAGGTACCAGTGAATGTGCACATTTTGAGAATGCTTTATATGTATGTATGTATGTATGTATGTATGTATGTATGTATGTATGTATATATATATATATATATATATATATATATATATATATATATATATATATATATATATATATATATACATACACAGTGGAACCTGTCTTAAGGGAGGACCCACAGGACTTGTGAAATGTGGTCCTTTCGACAGGTGGTCCCTTAACAAAGGTGGGCTGTTAGGCAGGTTCTACTGTATATATATGTTTTTTTATGAATCACTGTGAAACATGGTACATGTAGGATTGTTCATCAGGCAAAATTCTAGGTAAAAAATGACATAATTACTACCTTTTACTTTAATACACTGTGATACATTATATCTTTGGTACAGTCTTCCTCCAAGTTTCATCTGTCTGAATGTATATAGACACCATCTAATCAAACCCTTCTCGTGTTTTGTAATCAATTCACATCTATGGGAGCAGAGCATATGGCCATGGTTTTTTTGTTTTCTACCATACAGAATGTATTTTTCTGTTTTAAGGACCATCTCAACATGCACTACTATCAGTTATACTGGGGTTGAGCCAGTGATACAGCAAGATAGATCCTGATAAAAGTGTAGGTCCTGAAGCCAAACCATCCTTAGCAAAATGTAGGCCCTGACACCAAAGGCTGAAGGGCCTACATTTGCCTTGGATGGTTTTTGTATAACAATGACAAGTCATGTTAGATATGTTTATGGCCCCCCTCTGAAGAAGGAGGGGCATAGAGCAATATCTTTGTCGCTGCATGCATAGTTTTCACTTGATAACTCAAAAAGTTTTTTGACATTCTGGTTTCATATTGCACATGCTTATAGTCCTGCATAAGGTCTTGGACCAGTTCAAAGATGGGTAACCTTGACCCAGTTCCTCATCTTGAAAAGTTTTTGACATAGACCTTTGTTATTGCACATGGTTATAATCCTTCATAAAGTCTCAGACAAGTTCAAAGATGGATCATCTTGACCCAACTCTCAAGGTTACAGTTCAGTTCAGTTCTGATAGCTGTAGCATGGGGGGCGGGGGCATAGATCTAGCTATCTCTGATTGCGTTTTGATTCAATTTGATGCCAAACTATGTATGTAGTTCACCATCAGTGGTCTGCACACTGAGTGCAGTTCAACCAACCAGTTACAGGCATCAATTCTAGGTGCAGCTTCAGCCATGCTTGTACTTGTGGTTGATGCTTTTTAGTTGGTGTACAAACACGCTCAGAAAACTGCATTGTTTGCCCCATAAATAGTCCCAATTAACTCATATGCATTTTCAAACAGATTATGGTACAGTCTGAGGTTCATATTCAAGCATAAAAATACATATTTTTGGCATTTGTCTGCTGTCAAAGTCGGCTATAAAATGTCCTGCAACTTAGTTTCCTGTAGGTGTATAACCTTTACACGCAAAAACCAAGTATATGATAACCTTTACATGTGTAAAATCAAGTAAATGATAACCTTTACATGTATAAGATTAAGTATGATAACCTTTACATATGCAAAGATGAAGGGGCTGTTTGCAGAGTTTGCTGCACTGTCTTTGTATCAAAGAGGATGGTGCAACACACAATTGTTTCATACGTGTAATTGGCATGGCTGCCAAAAGTTGTTGTTTTTAATATAAAACAGACTTGGTGCAGTGAATGTCAATGAAGATGTTTTCTTCAAATTTTGGAATAGGATTTGGCTTGATTAGAACATCTTGGCATTTGACCATTGGGAGCCTATTCCATGTATGCGTCGTGTAATTGGCAGGCAGACTCGTCTGCCAACGCTTTGTGCATAGGGCTCGAAACCTGCCACTGTCTGCATCAGATCAAAAGACAAAGCCACTTCAAAACGCTGATGATGAGATAGGAGTTGTAATCAGTGCATGCTGGCTCTGAATGTCATTTCTGCCTGCCCTATCATCTACTCATAGCCATGCAACCAGCCTCATTAATTACTTCTTGAATGGAAACAAACTAGATGAAAGACCGGAACCATATAATTGGTTCAACTCAGTTTTCTGTTTTTACATTTTTTTTGCTGTTGGTGATCACACGACAGATTTGGGCATTGGGATAGTCACTTTACTTCCCTGTCCTCAGTGTCCTGTTGTTAAGTGTGATGCTCAGTGTGAAATCTGCTTGATGTAGAAAATAGATAACTGAATTTTTGAGAAACACATTATTAAAAACGTGAGAATTATGGAGGGAAAAAAAATCTGTCAAGATGGTGTGTCCTGATTGTGGGGTGTTGCCTGACATGTAGAGGCTGATGGTAGGTAATCATGGACACCATATGGCACCACAGGTATGTTGCATATCAAATTTAACTCCAGACTAACAGCTATATTAACTCCTTTAGTGCCAATCACGTCTAAAGTCGATCTACTTATGTCAGACAAATCTGAATTATCAATAGGATCCCAGATTCTTATTCCTCGTAAAAAGACCTTTCATTCAAGTACCAGTATGCCTATAGTTCCAGAGAGAATACCCCAGGTCAACAGCTTTTCTTGGCATGCAGTGGGGGAATTACGCCCAATGCACGCCAAGAAAAGCTGTTTACCCAGTCCAAAATTTGGCACTGAAAGGGTAAAGACAAGATTTCTTCATCCTGTTGCTGAGCCCAGCTGGTCCTGTGATTATCCAGGATACTCTATGCTCAGGAAAGCACTTGCAGGATTTTTGCATTGCATAGAAAACAACTTTGGTTTCAGCTGGCCATGTTGAAGAATGAGTACCACTGACTTTAGACCAGTCATCCTGGTACTTCAGCGGATGTTCTTTTGTGGAAAATTTGAATGTTATATTCCCATTGAAATCCAGTCAAGTATGTGGGACAATCCTTCAGCAATAATGCATGGTTTAGCGATCCCATGAGCATTGAAGGTGAACAGTGGCAAAACTCTGCACAGAAGGGCGTAGGCCGCCAATGCCCTTCTGCGCTGAGTTTTGCCACTGTTCACTGTCAACCCTAATGGGATTCCATTGTATCATGAGAAAATTTCTTATTTTGCACAGAATTTTTACCTTTCAAAATTCAAATGTTGTGAAGTTAACAGAAGGTCGCTACAGTAATTTCAAGCATGATAAAGCCATGAATAAATTGCTGCGCCACAACACCTATAATAGGCCTAGGGCAGCAGCAAAGTCATGCCAGCCTACTGCAGATTTGATTAGTGAACTTACCACAGCCAACTGTAGGGAGTTGGGAAACTATGCACAGTCTACAGCAATGCCACAACAATGAAAGTACATGTACCCAACTACCAGGATAGAATTAAATGTAAGACACTTGGATAACTTGTTTTCTGTTCAGCTGCACTGGAATGACTTGGGAGAAAACAGATTACATGTTTTCAGCTGTAGAGGAATAACTTACTTTGTATACAGATTACTTGCTTTGTGTGCTGCTCTACATGAAAGACTTACTTTTAAGATGCACAGATTACTTGCTTGGTGCTCAGCGGTACAGGAAAGACTTACTTACTTCTAAGATGCACATATTACTTGCTTGGTGCTCAGCTGTACAGGAAAGACTTACTTTTAGGATGCTCAGATTATTTGCTTTGTGCTCAGCTGTACAGGAAAGACTTTTAAGATGCATGTAGTACTCGCTTGGTGCTCAGCTATACAAGAACGACTTACTTTCCTCAGCTGTATGGGAAAGGATTACTTTTAAGATGTACAGATTACTTTGTGCTCAGCTGCACAAGAAAGACTTACTTTTAAGGTGTATGGATTACTTGTTTTCAGTTCAGATGTAGAGGAATGTGTAAGGTGATTGCCTCCACTACAGACAGCCCTGTATGTTCAGCCCTATTTGACACCATCAAACAGTCAATGTGTGTGCACTGAAGCCGGCAATTCAATCTCAGAGTATTCACTTTCCCTGCTTAACTCATTCCACCCTGATAGAAGACTGAGTCAACAGCTTTCCCTGGCGCGCTCCGGGTGCAATGCTCCCAGAGGATGCCAAGGAAAGCTGTTGACCATGGGCATATAATTTGGAATGAAATTCCATGCAAGTTTTATCCACATTGTTGAAAAATAATCCCCAAATTAGTAAAATACAATAAGCAGATGACATTTAGATATTAGCAGGAAAAAGCGTCATTAGGGTGGAATGAGTTAATTGTCTCTTTCTCTTTCTATATTAATTACCAAAACACCTGCCCACATTTACTCTGTGCTCAGGTCTGTAGACAAGAGACATGCATAAACACATCTTCATAGGCCATTTTTGATGATAAACATGTTGATTTGATAAAGCTTATATTCTCAAAATGAACACGAAGAACATATTTTTGCAATTAAGATTGGCAGAAGTGTCACAGAGAAAGTAAGACAGCAATGGTATTCAGTTGACCCAGGTGTTGTCTCAGTGATTATGTAATGCTAATTACACTGGAAAGATGGGCACTATTTGAAGTCCTGATCAGTGTGGGACCCTATTGCCAAGCCTTGGCAGGAGAAATGGGGGTCAGACACACCCTATGAAATGACTTCAGGACAGAGACTGGATTCGTGGCTGAGGTCTTCATGGCTTGATGTGTTTTTAAGAGGCACAGAGTCAGCTGCAGTGGCAAAAACACTGACAGTACACAATGTAGGCAGTATTTTTGTTTTGATATGTGTACATTATTCATTGAAACAGTATTATGCACCCTAATAGAAGTACGTCCCCAACTTCTTTTGTGAACTGCACATGCAATATCAATTTTTTCCCATATTTAAAAAAAAACCCCTCTGTTAAAGAGCAAACGGTAGTTATGGTAGTTTTAACTTCTCATGCTTAATATTCCCTGTAGAGGCTATTATTATTATTGTTGTTGTTGTTGTTGTTGTTATCATTATTATTTTTATTTATCTATCTATCTATCTATCTATCTATCTATCTATCTATCTATCTATCTATCTATCTATTTATTTATTAAGAAGAATTTGAATTACACAGTGTCACAATCACTGAGTTTGATCAAAACTTGGAGAGTTTAGGAAGGATTCATACAGGGATATTGATGTTCCAATAGCAAAGAAGAACTGTATCCAGATGGTTTAGTAAAGGATTAATACAAGGATATTTAGTTGTGCAGACCAATAGCATAGAAGTGTCCAGACAGTTTAGGGAGGATTTAAACTGGAGCACTGAGGCATGTAGACCAAGAGCAGTGAAGTGTTCAGATAGTTATGCCCCACATGGTTTCCCTGTGATACCTTGAGAAGTTTTTAAGGTAGGGTTTTTATATTGCAAAGGATTATATATAGTCCTCTATAAGGGCCGGTTCACAGGTTCTGTCTGTCTGTCTGTCTGTCCATCCTTCTTCATAGTTATCCTTGTACTTTTATTGTTCATGACCACAGTTTGTCCAAAATGTGGCCTGTGATTACCGAGGTTATCAGTGAGGTGATGGAGGGGCATGGATTCAGCAATATCTGATTGCATTGTTGTTTAGGCCAACAGCAATGGAAGTGTCCGGATATAGTTTAGGAAGGATTTATACTGGGACATTGGGGCATGTAGACCAACAGCAATGGAAGTGTCCGGATATAGTTTAGGAAGGATTTATACTGGGACATTGGGGCATGTAGACCAACAGCAATGGAAGTGTCCGGATATAGTTTAGGAAGGATTTATACTGGGACATTGGGGCATGTAGACCAACAGCAATTGAATGTCTGGATATAGTTTAGGAAGGATTTGTACTGGGACATTGGGGCATGTAGACCAACAGCAATGGAAGTGTCCGGATCTAGTTTAGGAAGGATTTATACTGGGACATTGAGGCATGTAGACCAACAGCAATGGAAGTGTCCGGATCTAGTTTAGGAAGGATTTATACTGGGACATTAGACCAACAGCAATGGAAGTGTCCGGATCTAGTTTAGGAAGGATTTATACTGGGACATGGGGCATGTAGACCAAGAGCAATGGAAGTGTCCGGATCTAGTTTAGGGAGGACTTATACTGGGACATTGAGGCATGTAGACGGAACAGCAATGGCAGTGTCTGGATATTCTAGGAAGGATTTGTACTTGGAAACTTGGGTATATACATCCATATTTGTGCAGGTGAAGGGCCTACGGTAGTTGATAGGTGAGTGCATCAAGTGAGAACTTTCATATCCAAGTAAATTTAAAGTGCCAGCGAGGACTGACCATGCCACCATGTCGGGTCATTACCTCAGCTGACTTGTCAGTCAGCTGAGGTTTTGTGAGGGTCCGTCGTCCGTCGTCCGTCCGTCCATCGTCCACAATTCACTTTTTCGACTTCTTCTCAAAAACCATCAGCCAGATCCATTTTAAACTTGGTGGAGTTGTGCCTTGGGTGGGTCTCTACCAAGTTTGTTCAAATGGTCACGGTCCAGTGATTTTGGGAATTTTAATGAATTTTTTTGTTCTTTTTTGGGTAAATCTTAAAAAATATTCTTCTCCAAAACTGCTCACCCGATTGCTTTGATATCACATAGGAACACTCCCTGGGACTCCTAGTTCTTAATTAGTCACCAGGTGGGGCTGCAGTTTTTTCTATTTTTTTATGAATTTTTGTGTGTTATAGCTATTTTCGACTTCTTCTCCAGAACCGTCACTCAGATTAAGCTGAAACATGGTGGATATGTTCCTTGTAGAAGGGTCAAACAAAGGTATACACTATGTGGGAATGCTGCGGATTCCTGATTTTTAACGATTTTTTCAATTCGGGTACTTGTTGGTCAATGCACCTTTCCTATTGATTAATATGGAAGTCAATGGGCATTCTAATGCCAATTCACATTTTTGACTTCTCCAAAACCGTCATCCAGATTAACTTCAAACTTGGTGGCAATGTACCTTGGGTGGGTTTCTAACAGTTTTGTTCAAATGTTCATGCTCCAGTGATTTTTGGAATTTTAATGAATTTTTTTGTTCTTTTTTTTTTTTAGACAAATCTTTGAAACTGCTAAGCCAATTGCTTTGATATCACACAGGAAGACACCCAGGGACTCCTTGTTGTTAATTTGTTCACCAGGTGGCGCTGCAGTTTTTTTTCTCTATTTTTTATGATTTTTTGTGTGTTATAGCTATTTTCGACTTCTCCAGAACCGTCACTCAGATTAAGCTTACACGTGGTGGATATGTTCCTTATGGAAGGGCCAAACAAAGTTGTTCACTATGTGGGAATGCTGCGGATTCCTGATTTTTAATGATTTTTTCAATTCGGCTTCTTTGTGGTAAATGCACCTTTCCTACTGATTATCATGTAAGTCAATGGGCATTCTAATGCTAATTTACATTTTCGACTTCTTCTCCAAAACCGTCATCCAGATTTACTTCAAACTTGGTGGCAATGTACCTTGGGTGGGTGTCTACCAAGTTTGTTCCAATGGTCATGTTCCAATGAATTTTGGATTTTTTTATGATTTTTTTTTCAAAAATCTCAACAAAAGTTTTAATAGGAAAGTTTAACATGGGAATTTCTTGTAATGGTCATAACTTTAATAATATTGACCAGATTTACTTCAAACTTGGTGGGGGTGTGCCTTTGGTGGATCTCTACCAAGTGTGTTCAAATGGTCACGCTCTATTGATTTTTGGATTTTTTATGATTTTTTTTGGTTCTTTTTTGGGGCAAACCTTCAAAATTCTTCTCTGAAAGCGCTCACCCAAATGCTTTGATATCGTACATAGACACTCCCGGGGACACCTAGTTCCCAATTTGTTCACCAGGTGGCGCTGCAATTTTTTTAATGAATTTTTTGTATGGTTTTGCTATTTTTCACTTGTTCTCAGAACCGTCCCTCAGATTAAGCTGACATGTGATGGATATGTTGTTGTGGAAGGGTCAAACAGTTGTTTACTAGGTGGCACTGCTTTGGATTTCTGATTTTTAAGGATTTTCAATTCGGGTACTTATCGTTCAATGCAGCTTTCCTGTTGATTACTATGTAAGTCAATGGGCATTCTAATGCTAATTCACAGGACAACTGACACGAAATTTACTGTTTACTTGATAACTTGAGATCTGTTTTGAGTTAGCTACACATATTAATTATTCTGTATGAAGGTCATGCTGAGACAGTACATGAATGACCTTGACCTCATTTGTGGGGTCACAGTGCAACATACATGAATTTTACTCTTCATTATAACTTGAGAACTACTTGAACTTTGATGTTGCACATGTAAGTGTTCTTCTATAAAGTTCAGACTTATTCAGAACATGGTGTCCTTGATCCTTTCCCAACTTCATAGAGCTGCAAGTGTGATGAATGTCAAGATCAGCTGAGGCACGGGCTGTTCACACAGCCCTCTTGTTTTTAAAAATGTTTTAATCTTTGACTACATATTGATTGCTGACCCTGAAAAGGGTCTGAAATTGTATTTTGTCCTACATGTACCTACTGATGTCATGTGTCTTCATCCCTGATGAAGATTGTTTAGCCTAAAGAGAGCATCATATTGTGTATTGATCAACCTGCCTTGGAATTGTGTCTTCATTTCAGGGCTCACAGAAGACTGCATAATATAGCTTAATCAAATATGCAACCAGTTACTAATTTTGAATTTGTAATTGGCTGATTTTCCCCAGTTGGCAAGAACACAATAAATACTGTCAAGCATGGCCGAATGGAGAGCAGCCATTGAGATAAGCCAAGTTCACATCAGTGGTTACAAAATGATTTTTATTTAAAGCACTTGATTTTCTGGGATGTTTCTTGTGACAACAGACCCCGAAGGCAATTAAATTCAACGTTTTCTCTCGTTTTCCAGGTACATATATGTAGATGCTTAAGTAAATCCAAGCCAGAATATCGTGTTGACATGCGGACAGAGATAGTTATTGACTTAATGTAATAATGGTAGACATGGTATGTGCGCTGCCGTTACTCTAATTTGATTACTGCCACATAGATTGGGTTAGCTTGTACCTGGACTCTATCTATATAATCATGGCTTATTGAATGGACAAAACCCATGAAAGTGCCCCGCCACATCTTTGTATCACTGGACTCAAACGATAATCCGATCCCTCCTTGACCTACTTAAACTCTTATTCCATGCCAGTTAAGCAAATGGAGGGACACAAGAAAGGGCAGTTCTAATCAATTTGTGCAATTACGTCTGTTGATAACATGTGTAATTGTATAGTGAACTTTAAGTGTAGCCTATTGAAGTAACCCATTGCTTTCCAGTTGAAGCTAGATCTCTGTTTACCTATTTATTTCATGTTGAATCTAGTGTAAGTGAATCTGTTGCCTTCCTGTTGAATCTTAGTCTGTAACATAACCCATTGCCTTCCTGTTGAATCCAGGTCTGTAACATAACCCATGGCCTTTCTTTGGAATCTAGGTCTGTTAGGCAACCAATTTTCTTCCTGTTGAATCTGGATATGTCACATCACCCATTCCATTCAAATTTAATCCAGATCTATAAAGTAACCCCTTGTCTTCCTCTTGAAACTGTATCTGTGAAGTTAAACTGGTGGCTTTCTCATGGAATTTAGGTTACAGAATAAACCAATTGCAACCAGCTGGAAGTAGATCACATCTGTAAATTATTGCTCCAGACTGTAATTTGGCTCCTAACTGTAAATTATCACTCCTGACTCTAACTTATCGCTCCTGACTGTAACTAACTGCTCCTGACTGTAACTTATTGCTCCTGACTGTAACTTATTGCTCCTGACTGTAAGTAACTGCTCCTGACTGTAACTTATTGCTCCTGACTGTAACTTATTGCTCCTGACTGTAACTTATTGCTTCTGACTGTAACTAATTAACCGCTCCTGACTGTAACTTATTGCTTACCTGCCAAAGTGATATTTCTATTAAACCAATCACACCAAGTTAAAGCTAGATTCCTATTAACCCATTGCTCTACTGCTGATGCAGCATCTGAAAGTAACATACTGCAACCCTTTTCTGTGTGTGTAGATTTGTAAAGTAACCTATTGCTTTCCATTTTTGTGGATTTGTAAAGTAACCTATTGCTTTCCTTTCCTGTGGTGGATTTGTAAAGTAACCTATTGCTTTCCTTTCCTGTGGTGGATTTGTAAAGTAACCCATTGCTTTCCTTTCCTGTGGTGGATTTGCAAAGTAACCCCTTGCTTTCCTTTCATGTGATGGATTTGTAAAGTAAGCCATTACTTATCTTTCCTGTCATCTGGAGACAACATTACTTCAACATAACACCTGGAGACAACATCACCTCCACATAACACTGGGAGACAAGATTGCATCCACATAACACTGGGAGACAACATTACCCCTACATAACAGTGGGAGACAACATCACCTCAACATAACATCTGGGGACAGCATCACCTCAAAATAACACCTGAAGACATCACCTGCAACATAGCATCTGGGCACAACGTCACTTGAACATAATATCTGAAGACATCACCTGCAACATAACAACTGGAGATGACATCACCTCAACATAACACCTGGAGACATCACCTGCAGCAGAATCCAGGAGTGGTATTCCCTCTCAGTCTGAGACTTGTTGATATTAAGGACACACGCTTTTTGATCTGTGTTGTACTGTGACTTTACTAGTATAAAATGCATCAATACAGGTATATGGCAATGGCTTGGCAACCACTTTTAGACAGTGATCCATTTCTAAGAGTAACATGTATACCAAGTCCCAGCTCTGTCAGGGCTAACTTTTTGAGCAAGTCAATGACTTTTTTATGGTGGAAGCTATACTGTTTTTTTTGAAAGTTATTTCTCTTTAAAAGGAATGTGAATCTGGAATCTGTATAATAATTCAGTTGAGCATGTTCATTGTGATTAGCACTGAGAGAGTAATATCCAAATACTTAGCTTCTACATGTATGTCTGCAAGTGACAGTTTTATGATCAGGGTTCTAACTTTCCTAAAATAGAAAAAGTTTGTGCTGACCAATATATAGTGAAATTAGTGTGCAAGCTAGCACACACTTGAGGGCTGCCAGCACGTTGTTCAGCAAGAAGACTTATTTATCATGTAGATTGGCTGAGTGCACCAAGGAGACTGATCTGTCATGTACGTGTAGATTGGTTGAGTGCAGCAAGGAGACTGATCTATCATGTAGATTGGTTGAGTGCAGCAAGGAGACTGATCTATCATGTAGATTGGTTGAGTGCAGCAAGGAGACTGATCTATCATGTAGATTGGTTGAGTGCACCAAGGAGACTGATCTATCATGTAGATTGGTTGAGTGCAGCAAGGAGACTGATCTATCATGTAGATTGGTTGAGTGCAGCAAGGACACTTATAAATTACGTAGATGGGCACATTGTATGTTTAGCAAGGAGACATATATTTTATTGTGGCCTTGTTCAGCAAGGAGACGTATCATGTAGATTTTTTGATCAGCAGCAGACTAATACAGTATACATGTATTATGTAAGTGGCTATGTTCAGCAAGGAGACTAATATATACATGTATCCTATTGATGGCTGGTCAGCAAGGAGACTTGTATATCATGTAGGTGGCTGAGTTCAGCAAAGAGATATGTATCATGTAGATTGCTATGCCCAATGAAGAGATGTTTCATGTACATGGTTGTGTTCAGCAAGGAGACTTACATAATGTAGATGGCTGTGTTCAACAGAGACCTATATATCATTGTATTTGTGTCTTTTCGTCCAGAACCACTTTCCTAGTAGTCATTACCCTATTCCGTAGTACGAACTCTCTACACTCCATAAGCTAACCTGTCACCGTCTAATGTATTAATACATGTATATGCAAGTCCTTTTGCCTGCATGGGAACAAAATGGCATTGCTGTCAACAAATTTCATGAGGGGAAAGGTGAAAGACAACTCTGTGCTGCTGTACGTGTAGGTCTGTCTGGCAATACATTATATGAGAGGAATGACAACTCTGTTCCACTGTATGGATTTCTCTGCAACGAGTTACTTGAGGGAAATGACAACTCTGTTGTACTGTCTCTGACTCTGGTAACAAGTTATATGAAGGGAATGGCAGCTCTGATCTACAATACAGATGTCTCTGGCAACATGTTATATGAAGGGAATGACAGTCTCTGGTCTACTATATGGGTCTGTCTGGTAACAATTATATGAGGAGAATGTGAACTCTGTTCTGCTATATGGGTCTCTATGGCAGCACGTTATGAAGGGATTGACAACTCTCTTCTGCTATATGGGTCTCTATGGCAGCACATTATGAAGGGATTGACAACTCTCTTCTGCTATATGGGTCTCTATGGCAACATGTTATATGAAGGGAATGGCCACTTTGTTCTGCTATATGGGTCTCCATGGCACCATGTTATATGAAGGGAATGACAGCTCTGTTCTGCTCTATGGGTCTCTCTGGCAACTTGTATGAGGGAATTGTCTACTCTGTTCTATGTTTTGGGTCCATCTGGCAACATTTTATATGAGACAAAAGATGAATGACAATTCTGTACTATGTCAATTGGCCCATTAGGATCTGGTGGGGTCAGTCAATGCATGTGGACAATGTGTGATATGTCCAAGTTGCCTATCACAGTATTAAGTATAGCCAGGCCAATGGGCTGGCTAATAAATGCCCCATCCATTCCATGTCATCACTCATTGTTATGCAATGGACATGCAAATGACTTAGAAGAGCTAATTTTTCATGGTCTTATGAGATGATCTGGACAAGAAGACACTACCCATGATTCATCAGGGTAGGGTGAGGCCCTGATTCCTAGTACATTTCCAATAACAAGACCATTACAGCCAGCATGTATTGGGTCTTACTACATGGCCCACTGGGTGTAAGTATTCATAAACCGGACAGCAGTTCATAAAGGGGACATGTCATTGTGCTATGGAGGATTATGTTGTTGGACGACTGACTCAGCTACAAGACCTTGCAAAGCTGTCATGTACCAACACTGACTGGAACATGCATAGACTGATGCGAATACAGAGGCCAAGTGAATATTTACGAATCATGACACAGGGAGATGTTCTGGGAAAAAAACCATAGAATTCATCGTGCAGAAGTGGACAAAATGCGTGTTGCTATGATTAAAATAGAAGTCAGAGTGAGACCATGTGATCCTCTCAAAATGGAACATTGTCATAAGTAATTCACTTTGCTTGTGGCCCACACTGTCTATTGATCTATGATTTTAAGGCAAATCTCGGGTTGATGATCAGTGGTTGATGTAGTCCTTGGTGTTTGTATATGCTAATTGCTGAGATAAGGTGAAACAGAACCATGCATGGGTAGCTGCTAATCTCTTTGTGCACATGTTAAAAATGGAAAGCTCTTGGTAGGCCCCCTGGGAGCGAACGTTGTGTGTTATCACTCTTGACATGAAATTAGCATATCACAGAGGAATTCAGTTCTTGGTCGGGGTTTAAAGCAGGCTGTCTTCAACATGTGTTTTGTGGGCATTAAAATACAGCCAAACCAAATGCTTGCATCCTAATCTTGGTTTGGGCTATACATGTATGTCCTCTTGAGACATGTACCAATACATGAAATGTACTAAAGGTGAATGTGTTTTCCTTGGTGAACTACTGCACAATGTCACTCAGTCTGTGCATGTCCAGAAAGGTGGATGAGAAATTAATGTGTGGAGGTCCAGCCTGGAAAGCTTAGCACATCTCTCATGGTCAACTCCATCACAATGGCCCCTATTTCAGCTCACCATAGACACCCACTTTTGACATGTATTGCCCAGACCTGGGTCTGCTTAAGGATAATTATAGGGCAGGGAAGGTTTGAGGTGATTATGAAATAAAATTCAATCATCTATGAAAGTTTCAATCAAGGAAAAATGAGGTCAAAACAGCCTTGTGTTTGGCATGGAGAATCTTTAAATGAAACCAATACTAGCCCAAGACTGCCACTGCCACAGTTAAAGCAGGACAATTGAATACCACTAGAATAAGGTAGAACAGCTCATAGGGCAACCAATACAAGCACTGAGCTTAACCAGGGGGACAGCAGTGAAATGTCTTAAGAGAACAACAGATTGCTGTCCAAACTAAAGTAGAACCATCAAGGCCATCAAAACCAAAGTACATGCAGAGTAATACAATACCATCAAAACCAAAGTACATGCAAAGTAATGCAATGCTGTCAAAACCAAACTACATGCAAAGTAGTACAATGCCATCAAAACCAAAGTACATGCAAAGCAACGCAATGCCATCAAAAGCAAATTACATGCAGAGTAATACAATGCCGTCAAAACCAAAGTACATGCAAAGTAATACAATGCCACCAAAACCAAAGTACATGCAAAGTAATACAATGCCACCAAAACCAAAGTACATGCAAAGTAATACAATGCCACCAAAACCAAAGTACATGCAAAGTAATACAATGCCACCAAAACCAAAGTACATGCAAAGTAATACAATGCCACCAAAACCAAAGTACATGCAAAGCAACGCAATGCCACCAAAACCAAAGTACATGCAAAGTAATACAATGCCACCAAAACCAAAGTACATGCAAAGTAATACAATGCTCTGTAGTGAAGTTTGTACAGACAAGATGGTTGTATTTGTCGAGAGTCCTAGCAAAATGAAGATGAATTAATTGTGTAATTGCCACACCATCATGCCGACCAGGTGTGTAATGTCTTAGGTGTAGAAACAGCAACAGATTCACAGGCTTTACACAATATTGTCATGGTTATTGTTTGAAAATATCGTGAACCATTTACATAACACTGATATGGTTATTGTTTGAAAATGTTAACTTTTTACAAGACATTGATTTGGCAATGTTAACCATTTAAATGACATTGATCTGCTTATTGTTGTTTCAAAATGTTAACCCTTTACCCAACATTGTTGTGCTTTTATTGTTTGAAAACACTATTTCTCCTCAAAGACTCCAACCCACAGCTTCATACAAACTGGAGATTCTCCCTCCTGGAGTACATGTACCATTGAAACTGGAGATATGACGGAGTGCAGAAACTGTGCTGGGGGATGGGTCTAGGAGGGCAGCGCCCCCTCCTGGGGTGAGAACATTTTGAAAATAAAGGAGTTAAAATGGTGTATTTTGATGGGGTTTTTTTTACTTCCATCAATTTTTGTTGCTTTTTTTTAATCTGGGCAGGAGAAAACATATTCTAAGCGGGAGTACGGGAGAATTTGGAAAAATTGCAAAAAAAATGGGAGATCTCCCACTGAAAACGGGAGGGTTGGAGTCTCTGTCTCCTTACTCTGAGCACTGCTGACTTTGTACTAGAGACACTTGAGGGGAGTTGGGCCCAGGAATGTGATGGACCAACATCCGAGTAGAATGGTTAATTCTCTCTGTTTCCTGCTACCACAAGTTGCAACCAGGACTGGTCAGACTGATTAGTGTCTGCCTTCATTTCTTTGAACATTAAAGAACCCACCTTTGATGTATTGAGGCACAGTTGGAAAATGCAAACCAGGTTTCAGATCAGTAGTAACTTCTGATTGCTGCACTATCTGTGGGACACCGTAGACGAGACCAGGAGTAGCTGTGGTCTGTGTAATTATCATCCACCATAAGTGGAAGATAGACAAGAGATGTCAATACCTGTCTCATAGACAACATACATGTAAGCAGTTGTGTGAAATGACAGCCTATATGGCAGGTGTATAATGTCACTTTGAGCTGGGGGGCAAAACGTCAATGGTGGCATGGGACTGGTGTGATTATTTGGGATCAAAGACAACTATATTGCCTTTGAAGATTATAATTGGCTATTATTCCACTGGTAGCCCCCATGGTGTAGGTAGCTGGCTGTTGTTGCTGATAGGGTGTGATAATGTACAACTATATTGTCAATGTGGCGACAATCTGACAGGTCCTTGTTGCAGATACAGAGTTCTTGTCACAAGACTTGCTGCACAGCTGATCAGTGTTTTGTATGTACTCATATTCTGTTCAAATGGAGCAAATGGTCTATGTGACTTATTGATGTCCTTCAAACAGCATCACAGTGGTGATGCATATTTGTGTCATAATACATTACCAGTCAACTACATTTGGTACATATGTGTAATCTCTTGGAAGTCGCATCCACACCAAAATTCTGTCCCATCAGAAACTTCTCCAATTACATGTTCCTCTGGACTAGTGGCCATGTGGTGCCCACTACCAGTTGACCCCGGTGCCCAGTACCCGACCTCATGTATTGACCCATGACTTCAGTTTTCTCTCGTTGGCTGCTTTGCATCCATGTTCTGCTTTACTCCATATAGAGGGTCGGAAAGGGGTTGCCCGTAGTCCGTACTTGGGCTTTTTTAATTTTTCGTACAGCATAGAGAGAAAAAACTATTCACCGTATAGCATACTGACAGCAAACCATGTACTCCGTACCGATCAAAATTTATTATGCGTAAAGCGTACCAGCAACACATGTAATATTCGTACCCATACTGAAAAAAAAAAGTCAGCTCGCGGCAAAGTCAACGTTATTCTCAGTTTGCCTAGCTGGCTTTACCGAACAGCTTTTGCTTTGTGGAACTTGAGCGTTACACCTGGGGCATGCTTCGCGTTGTATACCCATCTCAAATTTTAAAATGTATATTGCAGATGTCTTATTTTCTGTACTTTGTATTGGAGAAAAATTATTTCCTGTACTCTGTGCTGGTAAATTTTATTTTCTGTACCAGTGTACCAAATTAGGACCCCCCCTACCCCCACCACCCCCCATATACCTCTTTATGCCACATTTTATTTTCATTGGTTGTCGTAGTCGGCTGTTTTCTCTCTGTTTGTTTTTGTTTTTTTTTGCAGATAATTAGTATTATAATATAAGCTTATTGTAATTAGGTAAGCAGCAGTAATCTCATTGGTCCACAACCGAATAGCAAACGTGCACTATTTTGCCATAG
The DNA here is from genome assembly GCA_964020975.1 of Hermodice carunculata. Lineage (NCBI taxonomy): Eukaryota > Metazoa > Annelida > Polychaeta > Eunicida > Amphinomidae > Hermodice > Hermodice carunculata. The sequence goes on along the minus strand of OZ026616.1, from coordinate 46,937,913 downwards.
TACATGTCAATAGTACACAATGAGCAGTTCAGTGTTTTGCCACCAGGGGGTGTGGACAACTCATGAACTAGCAGACGATAATTTGTGCAGATGAGCAGGGCGGGGTCATGGAGCTCACACTCTTTGCTTATATTATAAAATAAATATTGTATGGTTACCATGTGCTATTGCAGATCATCAGTCCTCGGGGAGCAATAGCACACTCGGCTGACGCCTCGTGTGCTATTACTCCCCTCGGACTGATAATCTGAAATAGCACATGGCAACCATGCAATATTTATATGATAGCACATTAACTGGCAAGGTTGAGCTCCACAGCACTCCTTTGTAGTTACAAATAAGACCTGTCTCCATTGGTGTCATTCCCACCCCTTTGTAAACTTTCAAGCTGGCATCTCATGACAGCTTTGGCAGGAGGGATGCCAGGGGACATGCTATGGCAAGTTGGGACAACCACAGCCACTGCTGTCATTGCCTGGAGTCCATTAGAGGGGACAGGTCACTTGGGAGAACCCTTGATACATCTGCAAATCCTGGCCCCATGAGTTATGGGACAAGGTCAAAAGGGCAGACTTCAGGGCAAAACGGGAGGGGGGGGGGGGGAAGGAGGCCTCTCATGGTCCAACTTCCTCTCTGGCTATACACCCAGTCATGTTCATGGATGTCAGCCCAGTCTCCGATACCATTGGCGTGACCTCCTCCAGACTGGTGACTGTCCTCACTGCTCAGTTCCCAGTCACCAGTCCAGCAACAGGGCACTTTCCATGAGACCATCAGGCTCCATCATACATGTAGCCCAGCCCCCATTCTCAATCGTAGAGCCCTAATCACCTCCACAGGGGCAAAGTATATTCAAGTAACTGGGTGTGGGTTGCCAGTACAAGACCTTCAGTCTATGCAGGATACTTTTCCAGCAAGGGACCAGGTATGATCTCCAGCACCTCTATGGAACCGCTGAGTGTGCCCACCATTGTGGGACCATCTGCACTGAACCCTCAAGGGGTTTTTGTCCATCTCCGAACTGGTCAAGATCTCTGTTGTCCACACAGGGTCAGCCTTCCACTGCATCACACTCTGGAGACTATGGTCCATATGGATGTCAATGACATGCTGATCCAGTTATAGGCCCACCTCATACAGGCAGTACTCAACAAACACCTGCAGTCACGCCTATATACTTCACGGATCAACCAGCTATGGCTTGTCAATCCTGGGGTGATGTAGTTGGTGGTCCAAGACAACCACCAGGTGTCCCATCTGAAGATGCAACAGGGTTTTCGCCAACAACATTGCCTGGAAAAGCCATGAGATGGAGGAGGTGGTGGCAGTGGAAGACGGAAGCTTCTCCATGGCCACTGCAAGAATTTCAGCGTGGCGGCCGCCAAAGTGACAGAAGCAGAGGTGGCCCCAGAGGAAAAGGCAGCAGGAGATGAGGGGCATGAGGCCTGGGCCTACAGCAAGCTGATGTGCCTGATAGTGCATGCCAGTCATCCTTCACCTCACAGCCTTCTGTTACCTCGGAGCTCCAACAGGTGGTAGCCAGCATATTTCACCCAAATCCAGCTGTCCTTCCTCTTCATGCTTGGCAACTGTAGCGAAGGGCTTTGCAGATGTTGGATTATCAGACACGGTGGTGGCATGAGTCGCCAGAGGCAAACTTTGCGCCAGTGCTCTGAAAGTGTAGGATTCAAGTGGGCTAGGTTTGTCACATGGTGTGTGGACCAGGAACTAGAAATAGACCCCTGCAGGCCTCTATTCAGAACATGGGAAATTTTTTGATGTGCATGTATCATTTTGATCAAAGCTTGGAAGTTCACACTGTAGTGGGCTATAGGTCTGTGATCCCTTTCTACTTGGATTTGAAAGGCACTACTATTGGCTTGAGCATGGTTCAACATCAGCTATTAAAGAGCTTTTACACAGACAGCCCAGTGAGATGCAATGCCTGCCCTCAGTGAGACCTATCGGTGGTTCTCACCAGACTTCCTGCTCCAGTTTCTGAATCCAAAAGAACATGAACGCCCTAGGGTCACATTATCTGTCTTATAAAACAATATTTTCAGTTATGTTGGCCTATGGAACTGGAAGAGTGGAAATACATGCCCTCAAGGATTCCAAGTTAGGCCGTTTGGAGGACCGCACAGAAGTGTTTTTTAACCTAATCCTTTGTTCATGAGTAAAGCACATGCTCCCATTTGGCCAATTACCACCTTTATAGCCTTTTTCATAAAGTTTTTCTCTCCTCAATTGGATCAACAGGATCCTAGCAGACAACACACGTACATATATATGTCTAGAGATACAGTTTTCTCCTGTCAAGAGTTCACTTGTTATGTAAGACGCTCCACTTATGAGTGTCCAGAGGTGTCGTTTCCTCCTGTCAGAACACACTTAGTGTGTAATTATATAAGGTGCTCTACATTTTTTGTGTGGTTGAAGAGACAGTTTTCTGTCTGAGTACTCTTGTCATGTAAGGTGCTCTACGTATGAATGTCCAGAGGTACAGATTTCTTCTGTCAGAGTACAATTGTAATGTAAAGTGCTCTACATATTTACATGTGTGTATGGAGGGACAGTTCTCTTGTGGCAGAATACATTAATCAATCAAAATGAGAAGTGGCCGGAAACATGAAAAGATTGAAGATGAGTTTGCCAAGATAAAAAAAAGTTTCAATTGGCAGAAATACTGTTACTCACTTTTAGATTACTCTAATTTTATGTTTGGAACAAGTTAGACTCGAACTTGCAACCTTTGGCACCAGTCGCACATATCCGCTCGACCTAATCTCCATTCTTAAAAAAGAATGGTTCAATGGAGTTAGTTATGTGCAAGTGCCATATCAACATGGTTATGCAGTTTATGTACTGAGTCAGCATTTATTTCCAGAATTTGAGACTTAAATCCACCAGCGTTAAGGAAATGCCTGACATGAAAAGCTGCGCATATCTGTCAGAGTAAAACTATGTCCTCTGAAGCCATCAGTGAAACTATGTTTCCTCTCGCAAACTTGGATCCTCTCTGTATTTATCCATCCAATGAGAAAATGAGCTTTGTAACCTGTATGTCCGTATGAAAAACAAGTTTTGATACATGTACTGAACACCCTGTAATATATAAAATGATGTACACAGCTTTATTTCATAGGTTGTGTTACTTCTTTTTATTTTTTTAGTCATTCATTTATCTAAATTTATTTATTTGCTGATTATGCCCCGCTTCGAAGAAGGTGGGGCATATAGCGTTGCACATGTCGGTCGGTCGGTCGGTCGATCTGTCGGTCTGTCGGTCTGTTGGTCGGTCGGTCGGTCGGTAGACTGTCGTTTCCGCAAAATAACTCAAGAAGTTTTTGAGCTAGGACTTTGATACTGTATAGGTGTATTATTCTAGTCAAAAGCTAGGCAAAGTTTGAAGATGGGTGACCTTGACCTAATTTCCAAGGTCACAGTGGTACCTGAGTTAACTTTGGTTTCCGCACAATAACTGAAGAGGTATTAGCTAGGACTTTTATATTGCACAGGATAATAGTCCATATTTGGGGCTAGGCGAAGTTCGAAGATGGATAACCTTGACCTCATTTTAAAGGTCACAGAGCCACTTTACTGAATATGGTTTCATGCTTTCTGCATGATAACTTATACCTTGGAGTTAGAACTTTTATATTGCACAGCTTTATGGTTCTCTGTAAGGGCTAGGTTAATTTTGAAGATGGGCGACCTTGACCCAGTTTTCAGGGTCACAGAGAGATTGTAGTTAGACTGTGGTTTCCGCACAATAACTCAAGAAGTTTAAGAGCTAGGACTTTGATACTGTATAGGTGTATCATTCTAATCAAAGGCTAGGTGAAGTTTGAAGATGGGTGACTTTGACCTAATTTCCAAGGTCACAGTGGTACCTGAGTTAACTTTGGTTTCCGCACAATAACTGAAGAGGTATTAGCTAGGACTTTTATATTGCACAGGATAATAGTCCATATTTGGGGCTAGGCGAAGTTCGAAGATGGATGACCTTGACCTCATTTTAAAGGTCACAGAGCCACTTTACTGAATATGGGTTGGTACTTGAGTTAACTTTGGTTTCCACATGATAACTGAAGAGGTTTTTAAACTAGGACTTTTATATTCCACTGGATAATTGTCTGTATTCAGGTCTAGGTCAGGTTTGAAGATGGGTGACCTTGACCTAATTTCAAAGGTCAGAGAGCCATTTGGTTGAATACTGTTTCTGCATGATATCTTGCATTTTAGAGGTAGCACTTTTATATTGCACAGCTTTATGGTTGCCTGTAAGGGCTAGTTTGAGTTTGTAGATGGGTGACCTTGACCCAGTTTTGAGGGTCACACACAGACAGTAGACTTCTTTTTTTGTTTTTCGCACAATAACTGAAGAAGGTCAAGTGAAAATGAGTGACCTTGCCATAATTTCCAAGGTCATAAAGCCACTTTGCTGAATATGGTTTCTAAATGATGACTAATTTTTCAGCTATAACTTTTATATTGCCCTGGTTTTTAGTCATTTTTTAAGGGCTAGGTTAAAGTATAAAGATATGTGACATTGATGTATGATCAACCTTCACTAATTTTGTAAGGTCACGAGTGCCCCATCTACCACTATCAATAGGGTAGCAAGGGCAAGGGTAATGAGGGAGGGGGGCATCTATGTTTTACAAACATATCTTGTTTATTTAGTTATTGTTATTGGTGTTTATTTATTTATTTTTTGTATGTTTCTTTATTTTATTTACTTTTGTGGAAATATAGTTCAGTCTCATTGGTTTAGGATTTGTCACTGTCATTTTTCGCTAACTGGGCATGTCACAGTAAATGGTGGTTGAAGATTTGAGTCAACCGGTTATTAAAATAAGACAGTTCAACAGGTATCCATCTAATGCAAATTCGTTCACTTTTATTGTTGTTGGTTTTAGCTCTTTTTCATTATACATGTATTATAAGCATGGAAAGAAGTACAATTTGCAATGTCATTTTGTGAAAGTGTTCACAAACTAGCACAGTGTATGGCTCAGTGAAAGTTGTGGGAAGTACTCGACTCAAAACTGGAAATATGGAGAAATGTATGAAAGTAAATATGTTGATCCACAGTCCATGGAAATCTTCTAGTTGACAGTAATTATGTCTTGCACTGCTGATGTGTATATTATCATGCTTGGAGGCTTTTAGTCTTTATTATTTGATCAATTGAAAATGAATCAAATGTAATATAAGATCCATTCCCAAGCTGTGAGACGTTCAATGAGAACTTAAAAATCCTCTACATGCGAAGACTTACATGTTTGTGCGGGCCTTTTCTCTGCATACTGTGTAAACATTCCCCATGTGTGTGTGGGGGGGGGGGAGGGGGGGAGAAGACATTATCAGGCACACATCAGGCTACATCAGAGATGTGCATTGAGCTGTGAGTGCTTGCTTGTGATTATAATTACGTTTAGAGAGTCGCAGCCATTCTCTTAAAGGTTTTTGTGTGTTTAAACAAATCTAGATGACATTGTGATTGATGATCCCATCGAAAATATCATTATAAAGGCAAAATTTTCAGATATCAGTTTTCTTTCAATGCTATTCTTGTGAAAACAAATGTAAAGGCAGTTTAATAGGCACATCTTGGCTTTTCAAAATAACAGCATTTAGATTATAATTGTACAGTGTACAATTATGTCGTGAATGTTGGTGTTAAAAGAAAGAGCAGCAAATACACCAGCAACTTAATGGGATACAAACTTAATGTTTTGAGTGCTACATGAGCAGAGCTGAGTCAACAATCTTTGATAACATTGACCCAGAGAATGCAGAGGAAAACTGTTGATTTGGAACTGTCTTTCCTCTGGTAACACTGTAAATTGCTTTATTTTTGCGTGTTCAAAATTTCACGATTTTTTATATTTTTGACATTTCTCTGCAGTTATAATTTCAATAGTTTGGACATAATTCCTGTTCCTACAATGGTAAAAAGTATTTTGCAGTGTTTTCATTTTCACGGTCTTGTGCCATCAGCGAAATTAGCAAAAAAATAACACTGTGAAGTTAAAGCAATTTACAGTATAGGGATGCAAGCGTTTGCCAGAAATGTCATCAATCATTACGTACTTCAGGAAAGCACTGGCCCTGTTGTAATTGACACCAAAAGATTGAAGTCATCTCACACTTTAAGGAGATTATATATGCCTACAGTGTTCCTCTTACCCAACCACCCAAGTGCTTCACAAACCTGACCTTAGCAGATGTGGTCTGTCTTGAGGAGGGGTGGGGGTGGTGTAGTGAAAATGCCATACTTACTATCCATGTGGGGTGTACTGGCTTTGTAGAAGGGATATGGGGGGGGGTCACACATATAAGGGCCACTGTATTGCAAAGCATGGTAAATTATACATTTAAACATACAATGTACATATATACATATATATATATGTATGTATGTATGTATATATATATATATATATGTATGTATTACATGAGGATGATGACATTTCCTATTCAAGGGCATTTTATGAAATGCTTTGGGTTGCTGAATATTGCAATGTTTATAGCATATAATTAAGGTTTTTAATCCCCCGCCCACTTGGTGGGGGACTATAGGTTTGCACCTCGTCCGTCCGTCCGTCCGAAGCTTTTCCGGGCCATATTTCCAACACCATAACACCCACAGCTACCAAATTTAATGTGTTTGTGCTTCCTAGGATAGAGGTGTATGGTGTGCCAAAAGTAGGTCACTAGGTCAAATATCTGGGTCACAGAATACATATGAAAAATCTTGTCCGGGCCATAACTTTTTTGTCCTTTTACTTAGAGTCATGAAATGTTACACAAATGTGAAGCTTAGTCTAAGAAAGTGTCATAAAGCAAAACTAGGTCACTAGGTCAAATATTTGGGTCACCACGATATGTAAATATACAGAAACAAATTTTGTCAGGCACATATCTTCCCTATATTAATGCTACCTCTTCAATTTTTTTTGGTGGGTAGACCTTAGGTAGTAGCTGTGCATAGGCATTGTTTTGTGTGGCTAATTACTTGCATTAATTAATTATTTAACAAAGTTCGTTAAGTTAGACAAATTTTGTCCGGGCCATATCTTCTAAACTATTAATGCTAGCCCTTTGAATTTTTTGTGGTGGATAGACCATAGGTAGTAGGTGTGCATAGGCATTGTTTTGTGTGGCTAATTACTTGCATTAATTAATTATTTAACAAAGTTCGTTAAGCAAGACAAATTTTGTCCGGGCCATATCTTCTAAACTATTAATGCTAGCCCTTTGAATTTTTTATGGTGTGTAGACCTTAGGTAGTAGGTGTGCATACGCATTGTTTTCTGTGGCTAATTACTTCCATTAATTAATTAATTAACGAAGTTCATTAAGCAAGCTCAAGATACAATACAAATTTTGTCCGGGCCATATCTTCTAAATTATTGATGCCAGCCCTTTGATTTTTTTTATGGTGGGTAGACCTTAGAGGGGATATGGTAATGGGCACCGTCCGTGTGTCCGTCCGTCCGTCAAATATTTGGGTCACAGTAATACATAAATGTACAGTATTTTCATGTCCTTACTGTAATTCTTAAAAAATTTTGACTTCTTGTTATAAAAGTTTACTGATAATGTATTGTGACCTAAAAGTGTGTCACGATGCAAAACTAGGTCACTAGGTCAAATATCTAGGTCACAGTGTAAACTCCATGTAAAACCTTGTCCATGCCATATTTCCCCTACTGTAATACCTACAGCTACCAAATTTATTATTTTAATACTACCTGGGGAGTTGTTGTCACACGGCAAAAGTAGGTCACTAGGTCAAATATCTAGGTCACTGTGAAATCCATTCAAAATCTTGTCCGGGCCATAACTTTTTTGTCCTTTTACTTAGATTAATGAAATTTTACACAAATGTGAAGCTTAATCTAAGAATGTGCCATACTTTTAATTTTTTTTTTCATCTAGGTCACACCCCTATATAGTAGTCCATTCAACCTTGTGGGCGACGAGCGGGGGACTATGTATTGCTGTGCAATACTCATTAACTTGTTTGAAATCCTTTGGATTGCTGGTATTGCAATGTCTATAAAGTATACCTACATTTTTATGAAATCTTTTGAATTGCTGGATATTACAGTGTTAACAAGGTTTTATGAAATCGTTTGAATTACTGGATATTTGCAATGTCTTTAAAGTATGCATGAGGTTTCTGGTCAAGTGCACTCATGGCAAAAGTGTTCTTGTCTCTCTTTGCGACAGCCAAGAAAAGGAGACTTCAAAACCAGTGTCAGCATAAAATCCCAGACAGCAATTGTCTTGTTTATTCTCAAATATTAAACTCTTCACAGACGTAGGACTGTTACAATGCGACTGTGCATCAGCAATGTGAAGACATGCTCAGGCATACAGAGGATCATTAATTGGATCAAGGGGGGCACCTTTTACTTAGTAAAGAACCCTTGATGATTAAGAGTCTGTCACTGTGTCAACCTCGGCAAAATTACACGGGCAAAATGTGGTCGTGTTTCTTACTGTCTTTCACCTGAATGGGCAGAAGAAGGCTGCCATTTAGTCTGTGGTCTGTTTAACCCTTAAAGTGCTAGTCACTGCTATAGCTGCTTTCTTATTACCATTAAACATATAATGGTTAAAAGAGCCAAATTCCTCATGAAGATACCTTTCACTCAAATACCAGCAAGCCTTGTCTGAAACAAAAAGTAGTCGTAGGCAACAGCTTTCCTCGGGACACTTTGCACGCAATGCGCACAAAGTGACCCAAGGAAAGCTGTTGACTCAATCTTAAATCAGCGCTTTAAGGGTTAAAATAAAAAAAAATAAAAACTCCTGGAAATTGGTCAATACTGTTTGATGTATCTCATTCATGGCAGGTTCAAAGTGACTGAATCCTACAGATCTAGATTGTAGGACCGTGCACACAGCCTGACAACACACAGGCAACCAGAGCAAAATGTGTGGGCAGTGGACGGCAAAAGTGAATTTATAAAGCACAATATACAGGTACTGTCATGTGTGTGCAGCTTCAGTAAAAAATAGGGTTAAAAAATCAGGCTACATCTTGTAATTCCTAGATGGTCTTTAAGAAGCAGCCTCCTTGAATTTTATTGCCGCATTCATCAAACACTGCAGAAGATGAGCTTGACAAGGTATGTGTGAGATGCTTATACGCTGATGCTTCTGTACATGAAAGGGAGAAAATATGGGAAACACAATTAATGATGAGTCAGCTAGTATAGGGTTAAACATGTTAAACCAGGGAACAGCTTTCACAGATTTAGAGGGCTGGATAGGGGTAAATAGGAAACATTTGATGGTCATTTAGTGACCAAAAGGGCTATATATAAAAGCAGGAAACAAAGTACATTGGTTTAAGATGCTAGTTAAATGTTAAACCAGGAAACATAATTTATGATGATGTAGCTTATTTAAGGATGGAACTAGGAAACCAAATTTATTGTGATTTTTCATCAGTTTAAGGATCAAACTGCTATCAAAGCAAAAGTCATGATGATCAAACTACTAAGCAGAAGTCATGATGATTTTCCTACTTAAAGAGTGAATCCAAGAAAAATGATTCATGGTAATTAAGTTAGTATAAGGGTTAAATCAGCAAACACATTTCCCGGTGGTTAGTTTAATGTGAAGGTGAAAGCAGGAAGCCATTTTTCAATATGTTGAAAAAGAATAAGGCTAATGATACTAAATGTAACACAAATGTGTATCATGTCGAAGTTAAATATTAACCAATGTGGATGACCTTGACCTGCTTTTTTAAGGTCATGGAGGGAATACATTTTAGGATTTTTTTTTTTTTTTGTGATGGTCATCTGATCACATGGCGGGAGCATTAGGCCCATGGTTTTTTGTTATCATTGAGATCTTTTTGTATACTTTATCATGTGTATTATATATGACTACATACGTAAGATGATCTACAGTGTTTACACTTCCCTCACTTCTTGACAGTTGATGAATCCTCACACACACTGAACACAAGTGCAGCATATGTTGATGTCTCAAAGAAACAGTTCCAAGCTGCCAAGTCTGAGGAGAATGCAACTTTACTCAGTGAACTCCTGGGCATTGCAGCATTGGAACATCATTGCCGTTAATATAAACATATACACATGATTGATACATGTATACACACACAAAAAACACAAAGAAAAACAAAACAAAACAAACAAACAAAAAAAAAAACAAAAAAAAAAAACACAAACAAACAAACAAATAAAGACCCCCTAGAAAAACCCAAAGTAAAAAGGAGATATAAATACAGCTTCACAGCACAAAGTTATTATACATTTCATGTGTGGGTGCACACAGGGATAATTATTATTGTCATATGGCTGGTAGGAATTAGCCAATCATAAGGCTCAAAAAGTGTTGACTATATCCCATAACCATTGATTATGAAAAAGAATGTATTATGAAACTTGATAATGCATCTTTTTTGGGCTGACCTTCACCCTCAATAATCGCAAAAAGGGCCCGCCAAAAGAGTGAATTAAGTAAAACCTATAACTCACTCTTTCTGAATTAACCCTTCTAATGTCTAACAATAAAATTTGAAATGATTTACCTGAATTTCCATGATAAAAACTTTCCATTCAAGTACCAGCACACATTATACCATCAGCCACAAAACTTCTCCGGGTCAGTAGTCTTGATGCAGTAGCATATCATGATCGCAAAGCAAACTTTGATTGTGAAATTGTAAAAACACTACAAATAAAAACCAACATACCTCCCAGTACTGCTGGTGCCGTCATTTCTTTGGAAAAATAGTTGCTAAGTTGCAATATTATCAAGTTCAATTAGAGGGACGCCATCTTCCATTTTGTGGCAGCTAGCAGATTTACGAACTACCTGAACGCCTGAGCGAAATCACTAATGAAGTGACTCAGAAGTGAAATGACACTGTCACACGTGTGTTTAAGAATTTGATTACGTAACTGACAGATAATACGCTTTCAATCATGAAATCACTGATCCGACCTAAACACAAATGACCATTCCTACCAGCCAATGACAAATGTGTTATAACATGAAAGGAGACGATTATGGCTATTACAACTGTCTCATGGCTTCGCCACTCGACAATTATAAGCCATAATCGTCTCCTTTCATGTTGTAACTCTCACTTATTATTCTTGTTGTTGTCAAATCAAACTGCTATACATAGTCATATTTGTTCTAAATTTCAGGACTTTGCATCTATTGAGACTACCACTCATGGTTGAATGGGTTCAATGATGCATGCACACTGTACATGTACTTGTGCTGATGGCCCAGACCTGGTTGCAAGACATCACTTCTCACATTCAGAGGCTGGTTCTAGATAGGATCCACTATAGTACACTTATCTGAGGTGCATCGCATACATTTAAATGGCTACAAAACAAGGGTTACTTCTAATCATAGGGTCAACTGTTATCTCAGTCCGTAATATTGTAATCATCTGAAGACCACTTAAATGATAAGCAATCACTGTGGAAGGCAAAATTATTTAAAAGCCAAATGTAGTCTAGAAAGTCAGATAGAAAGAGTTGGACTTCTAAGTTCTGATATAATTGACTAAGGTGCATCAACAAAATCCACTATATGTAAAATATAGGCATAGTACACAGGCTACAGGCGGATATGGAATCTTGATAAGTGTTGGCACTTTGCAAGTCTCTTTAGATTGAACAAGGGGAGAATACCACTATCTGTGTGAATGTAAAATCTTGCAGCTGCCAGGCAGAATTGACATGTCAGGGTGCTTTAAAGCAGTGATGTTTAGAAAACTCCCATTTTCTGAAAAATTGATGCAGCCACAGAATTGCAGAATATTTTATTGTTGTGGGGGGGGGGGGTGAAGAAAGGATAGAAAAGGACATTGGAGGTTTAGCCCTGGTTAGAGAGAGCAGGGAAGCAAGGATATTACATTGGTGCAAAGAGGGAATTGGATGAAGGATAGAAAGTTTAAGTTCAAGCTCTATGTATATCACAGTAAAAAACGTTATCTTGAGTAAAATAACCAAGAAAAGTTTTCTATTTTTTTTTCTCAAAACAAAAATAATATTGTTGTTATAAGAAAGAAATATATATATATATATATATATATATATATATATATATATATATATATATATATATATATATATATATATATATATATATATATATATATATATATATATATATATATATTCTCAATATTTTTGTTTCAAGGGAAAAAATGCTCTTTTACTGCCAAGATTTGGAAAATCTTGGGAGTGACTGAGGATTTTTATCCCTTGGAACAAAATATTGAGAATATATCTCTCTCTCTTTTTTGTGTGTAACAAGAAAATCATTCATATGTTGAGAAAAAGCAGAATACTTATGGTTATCTTAAGATAATGATTTTTCACTATATTTCCTTAGCATTATTCTAATCATATCAGAAATTCCTTAGATTTTGTTCCAGTGGTGACCATTAGAGCTTTCAGCCACTGGCATGATGCTTGTCTAGTCCTCCCTTTAATCACATGTATGTGTACAGCCACTGGTGCAATATGCTCATCTAATCGTTAATAAGTCAAAGCCAGTGATATGATGTTTATATGCATGTAGTTCCCCATTAGTCATAGCTGCTGGAACAATGCTTGCTTATTCCCCATTAGTCACAGGTGCTGGAACAATGCTTGCTTATTTCCCCATTAGTCACAGGTGCTGGAACAATGCTTTCCTATTTCCCCATTAGTCACAGGTGCTGGAACAATGCTTGCCTATTTCCCCATTAATTAGTCACAGGTGCTGGAACAATGCTTGCCTCTTTCCCCATTAGTCACAGGTGCTGGAACAATGCTTGCCTATTTCCCCATTAATAAGTCACAGGTGCTGGAACATTGCTTGCCTATTTCCCCATTAGTCACAGGTGCTGGAACAATGCTTCCCATTTCCCCATTAGTCACGGGTGCTGGAACAATGCTTGACTAGTTCCCCCTTGGTTACAGCCACTGGCATGATGCTTGTCTAGTTGTGCCCCCCCCCCCCCCCATTGGTCACAGCAAACAGCTACAAGCGTGATCCTTGTCTTGTTTCCCCCCCCCCCATCCCGTTTCTCATAGACTCTTGCATGATGCTTGTCCAGTCCTGTCTTTAGTCACAGCCACTGACACAATGCTTGTCTAGTCCCCCATTAGTCACAGCCACTGGCATAGTGGGTGTCTGGTCCCACATTGTTTACAGCCACTGGCATGATGCTCACCTGGTTTCCCTTTTAGCTGCAGCTACAAGTATGACACCTGTCAAGTTTACCCCACTTATTGCCATCTCTTGTATAATACCTGTCAGGATTTCCCTTCTTGCCCCAGCCACTGGCATGTTCATCAAATTTTCACCATTATCGCAATCTCTGGAATTACGGCTGTCGAGATTCCCCCTCTTCTCACAATCTGTGGCATGATGCTGTCAAGTTTTCCTTTGTCACAGACTATGACATGATGGCTACCAAGTGTCCTTTCATCACAGACTATGACATTATGGCTACCAAGTGTCCTTTCATCACAGACTATGACATGACGGCTACCAAGTGTCCTTTCATCACAGACTATGACGTGATGGCTACCAAGTGTCCTTTCATCACAGACTATGACGTGATGGCTACCAAGTGTCCTTTCATCACAGACTATGACGTGATGGCTACCAAGTGTCCTTTCATCGCAGACTATGACATGATGGCTACCAAATGTCCTTTCATCACAGACTATGACATGATGGCTACCAAGTGTCCTTTCATCACAGACTAGGACATGATGGCTACCAAGTGTCCTTTCATCACAGACTATGACATGATGGCTACCAAGTGTCCTTTCATCACAGACTAGGACATGATGGCTACCAAGTGTCCTTTCATCACAGACCATGACATGATAGCTACAAGGGTCCTTTCATCACAGACTATGACATGATGGCTACCAAGTGTCCTTTCATCACAGACTATGACATGATGGCTGTCAATTATTGTCCTTTTGTCACAGACTATGACATGATGCTGTCAAGTATCTCTTTGCCAGAGTGCTGCACATTTTAAGTGATTTCAAGTGAAAAATTGGTCATTTCCAGCTTTACCATGAAAACTTAACCAGGTCTTACTTACTTTTTGGAAAATGTAAAATCTTCTTTCAAGAGCAAATAATATTGCAAACTCTAATTATGAACAGATTTTAAAAAGTATGCATCACAAGTCACTCCAGGTATATGCCATTGAAAGTTGTGGTGTCACTGCATATCCCATTCAGGGGTATGGTGTCTTAGTATCCACAATTAAGTCTTATGGCATAAATATATACATATATATCATATTTAGGCTTTATCTTAATTAGTAGATCATGCGAAGGCTTATGGAATCTTGGTATACAGTATCCATTCCACTTGTACCGCATGCCCTCAAAGAAGCACGCCCCCAACTTTTCATTTTGGTGACTCCGCATACATGTACAGTATCATTTTTCATTTTTTTCTCAATAGAAAAAGCAGGCAACACTAATGGTAATTTTAGATTTCTAAGCTTTTAAAATGTCCTGTGCAGACTGTTATTATTTCAAATGAGAAGAATCTTCATTTACAGAGTATCAGAATTAATCCCCAGGTTTGATCCACAAATTTTTGCATTAGCATTAGCTGCTAGTACATGTATATATTGGAGTGAATATGGTTGTCCATTAAAGCTCATTATACATGTATCCTAATGTATCCCTGAAGGCTTATACTTTCTTAATTTATCCCATTAAGGCTTAGTGTACCTTAGTTTATAGCATATTTAGTATAATTATGGTGTGATAGTAGTCTGGTATCTTTGGTATAACATCCTATCAGCGACACACAGCACTGCTCCATCTACTGGCAGAGGCTATCACCTGCTGGCTAATACCATGAGTGTTATCACACTGATATCAACTCTATGGTACATGTTTAACATGAAAGGTGGTGAGTCTAGCAATTCATGTATGATATTTGTACACTGTACATGTACATGTACAAACGTGGAAAGCTCCTCACGCGTGGAAGTTAGCCGGGCGCGGAAGCTTGAGGTCTCGGCCGTGCACCTCGCTTGTCCATGCGGGAACAAGCACTCGGCCAGGTCGTGACCCGACTGCTGTCATATCGGCACACTTGCAGGAGCCTTGCGCGTTTGGTTAAAAGACTTTCGATCGGTACTGTACGTGTACAGTTAAGCCCATCTGAAATTTAACAGCCAAATGCAATTTTTGTGTTGCAAGGTGTTGTATTGGGGTTTGTAAAGGTTGAAAAAGGGTTGCAAAAGGTTGACAAAGAGTGTCAAATGGTTGAAACGGTTGCAAACCATTTCAACATTTTCATCAATAAGGTTGAGAAAGTGTGTGAAATGGTTGTTAACCATTAGAGAAATGTTTAAAAGTGTTTGAAAGGGTTTTAATGCAATAAGAGAAAATGGTTTGGAAATGGTTTGGAAAGTGTTTGAAAAGGGTTTGCCTTTCACTCAAATGGTTGGAAAAAGGTTGCGAAAGGTTGATGCGTTTGGTGACTGTTAAGTTTAACGCGGGCTTAACTGTATATACAGTATATGTACACACACACACATATATATATACATATGTATATACAATGTACATATACATGTGTGTGTGTGTATATATATATATATATTTACAGTGAAACCTCATTATAAAGACACTCAGATATCCACGACATGTTCAATATAATGACACTAATTTTCATGGGAAAAAGTTAAGTTTCCTTGTTATTTGATTCAGTCATCTGTCACATTTCTACGGGAACAGATGGTGTCATTATAATGAGTTTTCACTGTACATATATATATATATATATATATATATATATATATATATATATATATATATATATATATATATATATATGAATTGCCTGCATAACATACTGAAAGTCAAGATCTATCATGTATGAGAGACGCATAGCAGGAAAATGTACTTATTGAAGTTTGCAAACAAAAGCCCTCAGAATTCACATATCCACAAACCATAAATCTCAAACGCAGCAAATATGTGGAGAATCTTGGAAGACTGTAGCCGTAATGTGATTCATCTTTTTTTCTTTTTTTTTTTGTGGTGCAAATGAAAATGCTATAAAGTCAAATGTTCATGCATATGAATATGCAGGAGAGGATGGCGGAAGACAGCAGATATGAATGATCTCTTAAACAAGGCATGTGTCTCTGCTCCATTGTACACATTTTCATGTCAGTGTATATTGAATTATCTAAGTTGTCGCTGATTTATAGGATTTTTCCTTTTTTGGGGAAACATACGGATTCCAGCTAGTTTTTAGTTCATGCAAAAGAGAGTGGTATAATGAATGCACCTTGGAGAATTCTGGGTATTGATATCATGTCTTCGCCAACCACATGCAAAAGAACGATAAGACAAGCATTGACTCATTTGAGATGCTCTTCCTCCTATCAGGAAGGTTTATTGTCTTGAGAGTCTGCAAGTGAAGCCCACAGTTTGAGCAGCTGACATGTAGTTAGCTACAGCATTCGTACCAACAACGCTACGTTGCACTTTGTGGCCATATGGTAGTGTTAATAAACTACCTGCCCTGCCTCTCCAAAAAAAGAGGGTTCATATGCTAGTCCTGTGACAGGAAAGACTGGTTTCCCATAAAAGTTTACGAGGCAGGATAGAGTGGCTCTCAAAGAAAAGGTTTGTGATGCAGGATAGAGCTGTTCTCTGACTTGTCAAAGAAAAGGTTTGTAAGAGAGGATAGGGTGGCTCCATGAGAAAAGGTCTGTAACACAGGATAGGCTGTTTTTTTTCAAAGAAAGGTTTTTAATGCAGGATAGAACAGCTTTGCAACTGCATGATCTATACCCACTGTTGCCATAGCTTTGAATAGCAGGCAGGCACCAAGTATCATTTGAAGGAATGTATACCTAAATGTTGTGATATTGAGCTAGCATTTATCCTATTGTCAATTACTGGTGTGGTAACATGTAATGTATATATCCACTAAGAAGAGCCCCTGGAGAGTGGCTGTGCATCACACAGTCCTGCCTGAGGCATGAGGTATGGTTGTCAGGCATGCAGCATGATGGAGTCAGGTTTGTGTTGTCTGACTGTCAGACCCAGTTAGACGTTCATCCTACCAGCTGTGCGTGGTAGCTGTTATATTGATACACAAAACAAACACCTCTTGTCATGTAATCCACATTACTCACAGAGCTAGAAGCTCCTGTATGACAAGGGCCAGCCATGTACCAGCACTTGCTTATACAGGGGAAGGAACAACCAGCCATCTTCCTCAGGGGCTGGGCCCAAGTACAGTGAAACCTCATTATAACAACACCCAGATATCCGACATATTCGTTATAATGACACTAGTTTTGAATGGTAAAAGTTCCCTTTCTTTGTTGTTTGATTCATTTATCTGACATATTCAGTTATCTGACACATTTCTAAGGGAACAGATGGTGTCATTATGATGAGTTTTCACTGTAATACTATGTTCTCACTTAAACTTGGAATGTTTGTAATCTCTCAGCTGTTTGTTTTAGCTGTAAATGATACTGTTCCAATATCAGGTCCTCCATAAAGGATACCTTTGCATGGGTCTGTCTTGTGCAGTACCAGTAATAAATTAGGAACAACATTGTGGTACCCCCCCCCCTTCAGAGATTACCCTAATAAGAGACCACATACACAATTAGGACATTCATGCATACCCACCTCCATTGAACCGTTCTTGTTTAGAATCTGGGATTTGGTACAATGTACCACAATGGATGACAGGTAAATCATCAACAGCCTCCCAAAAAAGGAAGAAAAGAAGAAAAACAAAGCAATATAAAAAAGTGTAGAGAGAATCGAGAACTGATTGTACAGCAGTGTCAGCATGTAGAACTGACAGAGAGAACTGATTGTACAGCAAATGTCAGCATGTAGAACTGACACAGAGAGAACTGATTGTACAGCAAATGTCAGCATGTAGAACTGACTGTACAGCAAATGTCAGCATGTAGAACTGACTGTACAGCAAATGTCAGCATGTAGAACTGACACAGAGAACTGATTGTACAGCAAATGTCAGCATGTAGAACTGATACAGAGAGAACTGATTGTACAGCAAATGTCAGCTTGTAGAACTGACACAGAGAACTGATTGTACAGCAAATGTCAGCATGTAGAACTGACACAGAGAACTGATTGTACAGCAAATTCCAGCATGTAGAACTGACACAGAGAGAACTGATTGTACAGCAAATGTCAGCATGTAGAACTGACACAGAGAACTGATTGTACAGCAAATGTCAGCATGTAGAACTGACACAGAGAGAACTGATTGTACAGCAGTGTCAGCATGTAGAACTGACAGAGAGAGAACTGATTGTACAGCAAATGTCAGCATGTAGAACTGACTGTACAGCAAATGTCAGCATGTAGAACTGACACAGAGAGAACTGATTGTACAGCAAATGTCAGCATGTAGAACTGACACAGAGAGAACTGATTGTACAGCAAATGTCAGCATGTAGAACTGACACAGAGAGAACTGATTGTACAGCAAATGTCAGCTTGTAGAACTGACACAGAGAGAACTGATTGTACAGCAAATGTCAGCATGTAGAAGTGACACAGAGAGAACTGATTGTACAGCAAATGTCAGCATGTAGAACTGACTGTACAGCAAATGTCAGCATGTAGAACTGACTGTACAGCAAATGTCAGCATGTAGAACTGACACAGAGAGAACTGATTGTACAGCAAATGTCAGCTTGTAGAGCTGATACAGAGAACTGATTGTACAGCAAATGTCAGCATGTAGAACTGACACAGAGAACTGATTGTACAGCAAATTTCAGCATGTAGAACTGACACAGAGAGAACTGATTGTACAGCAAATGTCAGCATGTAGAACTGACACAGAGAACTGATTGTACAGCAAATGTCAGCATGTAGAACTGACACAGAGAGAACTGATTGTACAGCAAATGTCAGCATGTAGAACTGACTGTACAGCAAATGTCAGCATGTAGAACTGACACAGAGAGAACTGCTTGTACAGCAATGTCAGCATGTAGAACTGACACAGAGAACTGATTGTACAGCAAATGTCAGCATGTAGAACTGACACAGAGAGAACTGATTGTACAGCAAATGTCAGTATGTAGAACTGACTGTACAGCAAATGTCAGCATGTAGAACTGACACAGAGAGAACTGATTGTACAGCAAATGTCAGCATGTAGAACTGACTGTACAGCATATGTCAGCATGTAGAACTGACTGTACAGCAAATGTCAGCATGTAGAACTGACACAGAGAGAACTGATTGTACAGCAAATGTCAGCATGTAGAACTGACTGTACAGCAAATGTCAGCATGTAGAACTGACTGTACAGCAAATGTCAGTATGTAGAACTGACTGTACAGCAAATGTCAGCATGTAGAACTGACACAGAGAACTGATTGTACAGCAAAATCCTTTATGGATTATACTGGGGTGGGTCTCTACCAAGTTTACAAGACATGAGTGATCTTTACATGTACTTCATTCCCAAGGTCACAGGGTCACTTTTATGAATTTTACTGCTCATTGGCTAACATGAAGTCATTTGAGCTAGGGCTGTGACTGTTGGGGAAGTACTTTGCTATTTGTGCCTGATGGTCTTCAAAAAAAGTGGCCTTGACTTAATTTCAAAGGTCACAGGACCACTATATTTTGTGCATGCAAGGTCAGCTGAGCACAGGACTTTCGTCACAGTCCTCTCGTTAGATGAGTGTAGCTGCTGTAAGGGCTAAGTGCCAGATTGACAAACCAAAGTGGCCCAAGTGAGACTGGAATCGGCAAGAGATTCAATAACCCTATACTCCATTTTGGTGTAATAGCTAGCACCTATGTACAGTCATGTACAGCTATATTATGTCCCAAGCTAGTCTAATCACCAAGCACAGTTACATGATAATGGCTACCATTGTGCCACATCAAATGAGCTGCACATTTACTCTGTTCTCTGCACGATTTCCGCCATGCTGTTGTGTTGGTTTGAATGGTCTTTTGTGCAGGAAGGGTGTGCATATCTTCGAATCGCTGAGATATCTTTGACTTTGCCCCAGAACCTTTGTGTTTCATCCATATTCAATGCTTTGTTGTTGACGTCAGGATAATGGCAAGAGGTGCGCTAAATATTGGGAAGTAGGGACAGAACATAGCATGAATGATTTTTGACTATGTACTTGAAAAGACAGCTAATTTTAATGCATGGACTTCCAACTATTGACGCAGAATGATCAAATCAAGGAGGACGATCAGATTATGGTTTGCCATGCATTTACACAAAGGATTATATGAGGTGTTGATCACGTTCATCTCATTGCAGTGAAAGAGGGCCCCTCTTAATTGCCCCACTTTGCATTTCAAAAGCCCTTGATGTTTCCTACAATAGCAATGGAATTGAAAGGTCACGTGCATATTTTTTGTTATAAACATATTTCTGTGGTGAATTATTTACAGACTTAACAGCTTTTTAGCTGTCATCAGTTCCTATGTCGTTAGTGCATGCATTTGTTGAACTAATCTTCATCAATACCAGTTTTACATGCCATGACATGCAAGATTAGGTTGTTCTACTAAAAAAAAAGTCCAAACTTAAAAGTTTATTTATTTCTCATTCTGGGCATGCAAGAAAAGTTATATGGATCTGGGCTTGTATCACAATGGGTTTTATGTGCTGTGTTTTTCTTTGGTATTGATATGTTGTATGCTTCTATCCAACTTGATACCCTCAATGGGGAAAGGGACAAGGAGACCATGTGACAAGACCAAAATGAGGAAGAGAAAGTAAAAGCTGTGACCAAAAGAGAGAAAGAAAAGGAAAAAGTTTGACAAAAAAGAAAGTGAAACCTCTTGACCAAAAAAAAATGCTGTTCACCTAAAAGAGAAAGTGGCAGTTGTCCTAAAAAAGGAAGTGGAATTGAAAATGTTTGGTCTAAATAAAGACAATTAATGGCTGCTGCAAAAAAGGGAAGTCAAGTTAAGGAAAAATTTATCAAACTATCGTTCAGTTTGCTTATCAGTGATTCCTGCAATTTCGTAATTTCTTTGAGGGTGAAGAGTACTAAGGATACATTTTTCTTCCAAAATGAGGAAGTGAAAGTAAAAGCTGTTGAACAAAGGATGAAGTGACAGTTGTTCAGTGATAAGCGAAAGTGAAAGTGAGAGTCTTGACCTGGTACAAGGATGTCATTAATTGCTTGGCTCAACATACAAATGTGTCGGCTATTTACAGCATCCTGGAATGCCATTACAATGTGGTCATGTGCAATAGGTCATCTCAGAGGGCAGGTACATTTGAGAAGTAAATTTACTAAGTGGACTTCAAAGATTGGTTTCAAGATATTGACGATAATCATTATTAATGCAAACATTTAAAAAAATAATGTATGTATTTCAAACGGCAATAACCTCAAGATTTCAAATCTGATTAACCCTTTCAGTGCACATATTGGACAGAGTCAAAAGCTTTCCTAGGCATGCTTTGGGCATAATGCACCCAAATTGCACCAAGGAAAGCTGCTGACCTAGACTATTACATTCTGTGCAACTACAGGCGTGCTGGTACTTGAATAACAGGTCTTTTGACAAGAAACATGAATCTAGCACCCTAATAATGTAGAGCATTTCATTTTAAGTAGTTCAATTTTAGTTGCGGCTGCCACTGAAAGAGTTATTACATAGCCTTTGTGAGCTAATTCTTAAGTAAACATTTGATTTGTTACATGAAAGTGAAATTTTGTATGTCCATACAAATGTGGAAATGACTCTTTACATGTTGATCCAAATTGTAAACATTTTGCATAGAATTCCTATGTATCTACAGTAACTAAAAGCTATTGATTTACTTAATCTGTCTTCGTTTTGCAATTATGAAAAAAGTGCGTGTAGTGTTTCCACATGTTGAAGTGCATTCAAGGTGGAAAGGCCATATCTGAAAATGAAGAATTGCCACGATTGTATATGTGTGTGTGTGTGTGTGTGTGTGTGTGTGTCTGTGTCTGTGTGTGTCTGTGTGTCTGTGTGTAGTTAGATAGACAATGAAACCTATTTAAGGAGACCATTGTGAGGAAGGACCACCTGCCTTTTCAGACCATGTTTACCATGTCCCTTTTGCCATCTTTCCCATATAATTGTACTTTATTCAGACCACCTGCCATATAGGACCACTTTTTGGCCTGCTTTAGGGGCAGTTTCCCAAAACAGGTTTATATATATATATATTTTATTTTATGAGGGTGGCTTGTCACAAATCTAAATATTGATTGATGACAATTAGCTCAAAAAGCTTATTCTATAGTCCTACTTGAATTACCTGATGCCTGTTAAAAAATAGATACTTTATAAAAGTTTGCGTATTACTTTTCACTCTGAGTCTTGGGAAGTACCATATATACATGTACCCACAAATGGTCTTGTATCTCCTGTTTTAAAAGAGCAAAGTGCCTAGCATCATAAGTTATTTTTTATGTGTCGAAGTTGAGTGCTATCTGCTAAGACAATTTTGGTAACAAATAGACTGGAAAGAACCCAGGACTCAGAATATGCTGATTTGACCACATAATATTTACAGTTGACAGACCACTCAAAAGTATTATCCCCAGAGAAGTATAAAAAAGAAACTTGATTGTGACAGTCTATGGAGCCTAGCCTAGATTTGGAAGCCTCAAGTCTTTGTTTTTATGCAAGCATTTTGTGCAGGATGCTTACTTTAGATCAGAGTTGTCAATGTAGATGGTTGAGGCAGTGGGGGTATTGAGGTCAATAGATGAGTGACGTGGTGGGTGTGAAAGTGAAACTGGCATTTGGACTAGCTCCCAGGAATCAGTTGACAGTGTCAGGTGCGTGATGTCAGCCAGGTCTATACCTGTACCTACACAGACATAAGTGTTCTGCATCTCTCAGATATTCACTCTCAATTAAGCTTTAGCTAAAACTATTTCCGGTGCAGTAGCGTTGACTGTGAATTTAACTTGCACCATTGGACTGTTGACAGCAGGCAAGGATGGGCCGCTGCTTCTCCTTGTGAAAGGATGAAGGGCAGTGAAAACATTATAGTCCATTGTACACAGCGGAAATGAGACTGTTTGTGGTGGCATTGCAGCCTCAATATCTTGACTTGAACATCAAAGATGCCCCATCAGAGGGGGGCCGACTGGCTGCCATTAACTGTTGTCACTGGCATATCAACTCTGCACAAAGTTAGACATCCCTAGGCTTGGAGATGGACACTCTTTGATCTGAGAGCCACAGGAGTACAGTTGAGCTTCGGTTTGGAGCATTCAAATTAAACACCTTAGCCTGTAATAAGCTGTCCTGTATGCATGCTGGCAGACTGATGGAAGTTTAGCACAAACAGGTTGGCAACAGATTAGACAGTGCTGACATACATGTAGCTCAGGGGCCACGGTGCTTCCACTCCGTAACGCTTTCTCTGTTTACTGTTTGCGACTAGAGCATACCTTGACTTCCGCGTCCTGGCTTTGGCTCGTGTGACTTTGTCTGTAGTACATGTACATGTAGATATGAGCATAGAGTGTTATCAGTGTATCTAAAGTATCTCTGAGCATACCTGTTACAGTAAACCCGAGGTATGAATGTGTAGATAATGCTGATACATTACTAGCAAGGTGTTTGTACCTACATATATATTGATTTGCTTAAGGTTCCAGTTATGATTGATAATTTATTTCCTAGTTTGACCAAATATGTATTCCAGTTTAAATTGTCTTGTATGCGAAGACCAAAGAAATCAAATTCACCAGTTTATGAATAGGAATATCATTAATCTCTAAGTCCAAGTCAAAGAGAATCTTCTTTTGAGGAAAATAAGATACCATGTATTTGGTCTTTGTTATGTTAAGTGATAATTTGTTAGCTGCTAACTGACTATAAACATTTTGTAATTGATTATTTATCGGGCCAGACTTATTTCCAGTTACATCATACAGAGAGTTTCAGGAGCAAAGTAAGTTTATCAGTGTAGTCTCCGCAGCATAAAGTAATGAAACAAAATTTGATGAGGTATATCCTTTATATAGTATGAAGAGCCCATGTCAAAAAATGTAATGAAACAGTAAGAGTACCAGACCACTGGACGTGACCCCAATTATTTGTAAGAAATTTTAATGTAAGGAAATGAGGCGTATTCCTTACATATTCTTGCATGCTAGATATTTAGTATTGTGTGTAAGGAAATAAAGGGAATCTGTAAGAAATCATGACACTATTTAAGGAAATGTGTGAATTTTATAAGAAATATGTACGAAACTTGTAAGCAATTGTAAGGAACAATTTTACAAGATTTACAATTTCTTACAAATTTCTGACTGTTTCCTTACATCATTACACGGATGACCTGGGCCTTAACGGTGATACATAGTGACCTGAGCCTCCTTGTTACATTGACCTTACTCTGATTATTTTGCATCTTAATGGTGACATGTACATGTATACTGACTGTCCTCAGGCTGTCCCACTGCCATGTCAGTGCTACACATCAGCCTGCCTGTTACTGTATCTTTCTGTCCGTCCCTATTCCATACATACTGCCTTCCTCACCTTCATCCATCTTTCCATCTGTTCTTCCTACCTTCCATCCATCCTTCCTGCCTCCATCCATCCTTCTATCCATCCATTTCTCCATGGTATGTTCAAAATCTAAATACTTCTCAAAAATTATGTTTCCAGGATTTGTTCTGACCGTACACTGTACAATGTACATCTGTACACTGTACTCTGTACACCGTACACTGTACTCTGTACACTGTACTCTGTACACTGTACTCTGTACACCGTACACTGTACTCTGTACACTGTACTCTGTACACTGTACTCTGTACACTGTACTCTGTACACTGTACACTGTACTCTGTACACTGTACACTGTACTCTGTACTGTGTACACTGTACTCTGTACACTGTACTCTGTACACTGTACAATGTACTCTGTACACTGTACTCTGTACACCGTACACTGTACTCTGTACACTGTACTCTGTACACTGTACACTGTACTCTGTACTGTGTACACTGTACTCTGTACACTGTACTCTGTACACTGTACAATGTACTCTGTACACTGTACTCTGTACACCGTACACTGTACTCCGTACACTGTACTCCGTACACTGTACTCCGTACACTGTACTCCGTACACTGTACTCCGTACACTGTACTCCGTACACTGTACTCCGTACACTGTACTCCGTACACTGTACTCCGTACACTGTACTCCGTACACTGTACTCCGTACACTGTACTCCGTACACTGTACTCCGTACACTGTACTCCGTACACTGTACTCCGTACACTGTACTCCGTACACTGTACTCCGTACACTGTACTCCGTACACTGTACTCCGTACACTGTACACCGTACACTGTACTCCGTACACTGTACTCCGTACACTGTACTCCGTACACTGTACTCCGTACACTGTACTCCGTACACTGTACTCCGTACACTGTACTCCGTACACTGTACTCCGTACACTGTACTCCGTACACTGTACTCCGTACACTGTACTCCGTACACTGTACTCCGTACACTGTACTCCGTACACTGTACTCCGTACACTGTACTCCGTACACTGTACTCCGTACACTGTACTCTGTACACTGTACTCTGTACACTGTACTCTGTACACTGTACTCTGTACACTGTACTCTGTACACTGTACTCTGTACACTGTACTCTGTACACTGTACTCTGTACACTGTACTCTGTACACTGTATGTGGCATGTAGTATGAGTGGACCTACTGTTATGCTAGATATGGATGATACTACATGTACAATGGGGGTTTTTCCATTTTTTTTTTTTTTTATGGAGCTGATTTTTAAATCAATTAAGTTTATCTTGTGGTCATTCCTTCATCATCTTTTATTGACAATTTCAGTTTTGGGGGCTTCTCAAGAACTGCTAGCCAGATCATCTTCAATCTTTGTCACAGCCCAAGAATAAATATTTTATTTCCTACTGATTAGATTAGATAGGTTCTTGCATGGACCAGTTTGAACAGGTTCCAACCTTACCAGGTTTGTTACTTTGACCAGTTTTAACAGTTTCTTACATTTACTATATTTGCTTTGGAAAGTTCTGACTTACAGATGTATTACCAGATTAATATTACTTTGACCAATTTTAATTGTTTTTTCTTTCACCAGATTTGTTATATTGACCAATTTTAACTAATTTTTACTTTTACCAGATTTGTTACTTTGGCTAATTTTAACAGGTTTTACTTTCACCAGATTTGTATCTTTGACCAATTTTCGCAGGTGTTTACTTTCACCAGATTTGTTACTTTGCCTGTTTGAACAGGTTACTGTAAACAGCGCAAGATAAAATCGCAATACAAACAAAGGCAGGCTGTTTCAATCTTTGTTCTGATTTTTAACAAAAGGCCAAAGAATAGATTGCAACAATCATGAGACTGATTAATATTTGCTCAGACATTTGCCATCAGAGCTTTATTGGCAAGAGGTTTGAGTGAGTTCTTGGGAAAGCTGATCAATAAGTCAAAATATTAAGTGCAATGCTTCGTTTGACAGACTTTCCCTTCAAGTTTGAGCAAGTACTTGTAAAAGGACTGAAATTAATCTCTTTATTATGAGAGTGGTTGGAGGCTTGTGCCGCGAGGCTGACTGAGTTCTTTGGCACAGATCAAGAACTAATGACACAGTAGTGTAAGGTAGTTTATACCCAGTTTGTAATTCCAAGCTTTTTATGTGACGAAATGGGCAAATTAAACTGCCGTTTATGTACTAATTTGTGAATTTCAGCTCCAAATGGTGGGATTTATACTCAAATTGTTCTTGCATTGTGTTGGAGAAGATGGAGTACCTGGCTTGAAATTTGCGCGTGTCAGCACAACCTTATGAGTGGGCCATGAGGTCTGTGTGAAGTGTAATTTTAGAAGCATGTCTTGAGTGACAGTGATGACAAAGGATGATCCCAGTTGGTCTACACCGGTGATTGGGATGGGCCGTGCCGTTATCAGAGGGCTGATGATTGGCCCGCCATTTACACTGGCATCTGTTGGGATTTGTTTGGGACATGAGGGTTGGACCTTAAAATGGGGATACCATTAAATGAGAAGAGTTCTGTGTCACCTTTGTCACTTCTCAAAAGGCCATAAAATCAACCAATGAGCAAAGATGGCAGTTTGTTTATGGCCACGTTACAGACCTATGGAGCCAGCCCCATTAACAAGCTGTATAAAGTGACAAAGAGTCATCCGTTATAACGGTGTCCTCTCTGTGGACACCAGGTATGTTAGTTCAGCCTTCACTCATTCCAGTTGATTTTGTGTATGTGCAGTGAGGTGACAATTGCAGATTCAGCTTCTTCATACTCATGTACACAATTTGCATTTAATATCATAGTTGAGTGTTGACACCTTCTGTGCTAAAACTGGTAAACGCGGCAGTTGGTACATGTCTTTCTTGTGTTACCCAGTCTGGAGTCAGGCTTAAACTGATCCTGACATCTAAATAGGGATGGTCAAATTGTCATTTTTTTTATTTAAGCTCCACTGACCATACACTTAGGTCACAGAGATTACATTTGTCTCTGATCACTCCTGTCTGTCCGTCTGTCATTCTGTCTGTCCGTGCATCCATCCCGTCTGTCCATAAACAATTGCCCATCAACATGATAGCACCAACAGTTTTTACGTTAACCTCTTGAAGTTGAGGGACATATTTGATGAATGAAAAATCAATGTTTCTTTTCTTCTACATGTATGTGGAAGTTTGATTTCGCAGGATATAGATGATTTTGATCCACTACATGTACTTACACAAGGTCATGGAAGGAATGCATTTCAATAAATGATTTTTTGTGATAGCCATAACATCTGAACTTGTGGACATGTATCTACATTGTATAGTGTATGTATACCATTACAGGAAACATTTTTAAAAATAATTTTTCCTTTTTTGCTGACTCAGCAAGTACAATAACCTGGCTTATATCTCCCGTTGCATGCTAGGCTTATGGTTAACATTTAACGTCATTAGGAAAACACATGTGGGCATTCTATTCATGTTCTTCATTTTGACCCTCATTGACCTTGAAGGGTCAAACTAAAGGTCATTCTGACATACTGGCTTATAATTTGGTAGTGATTGGACCCAGGCACATGCTTACTATATTAATCATTGATGTCTAACTTTTGATGCTGTTTGTTTTGACCTTCCGTGACCTTTTAAGCAGCTTCCTTTTGACAAGTCTCTGTATATCACAAAAACTCTAAGTGATCATAGGCCTATAACAGATCCATATACATATACAAGTAGGCAAACTGCTGAAAGCCTATATATATATACTCCACATTCTGCTTCTGTGGGTATTGTCCCATTTTCCTGGTCCTCAGCCAAAGGACAGAGTCACTGTCTGTAGCAATAATGTATGCATGATATAATGTAATGCAGAATGGGACAGTTGATAAAAGGCTCACTTTGTGCACAATATAAATAAAATTATACAAAATCTAAAGTGAAAAAGAAGAAAAAAAAATCAGAATATCCCCAATTTCCTATTTTTGACAAAAAGCCCCAAGTTGCTGATTGTGTGATGTTGTCAGTTTATGTTCTCTGTACAAGGCCGGATGGTGCTGGAATAAGACTGCTTTTTTACAAGGATTCAATTCTGCAAAATTTTCATCTAATCCAAAAAAGGAGTACTGTTTGTCAGTGCTACTGAATCTTTTTTTTTTCTTCAAATAATAGTTGCATGAAGTATAAGAACAGTTTCTGCCCCACTCTGAACTTTGCTGCTGTTGAATCCCATCCAGCAGAAACCTCATACTGTACCACTCTAACCCCAGCCAGTAAGAGCCTCGTACCACTCTATCCCCAGCCATGCAGTAAGAGCCTCGTACCACTCTATCCCCATCCAATAACAGCCTCATACCGCTCTATCCCCAGCCAATCAACAGCCTCATACCACTATATCCCCAGCCAATAACAGCCTCATACCACTATGTCCCCAGCCAATAACAGCCTTATACCGCTCTATCCCCAGCCAATCAACAGCTTTCTGTGACATGTCCATGATGCACAGAAGAAAGCTGGTGACCCATTACTTGCAGGGTTAATTGTTGCAGTGGTTCAAGTCAGTATCCTGTTGAAGTTAAATTTGGCCATTAAAGCTGCAGGCTTGCAAGTATTAATGGCCGAGGGTATAGCAAGATTTCCTGCAGAAACTTCTTTCAACTCAAATGCTGCAAGAAGAAGAAGAGGAGGAGGAGGAGGAGGAGGAGGAGGAGGAGGAGGAGTTATCTCAAGGTAACTGGTTAGAATGGGGTTACAAGCCCATAATGATTCAGGAAGTGGTACAGGGAAGTTGAGGTAAGAATATGACAGAGACAAAAGTGTGTTGTGGATAAAAAATGCTGACCTGGTGTCCTCCAGTGTCAAGCTGCGCATACTGCTTCCCCGGTATCCTCATCCGGCAGGATTATACCGTCCAATCAAAGACGAGAGTTTATCCATTTTCTAATTATATTTTCCAATTAAAGCCTCTCTGTTATATCACGTTCAGCTATTAAGGTAATCTGTACAGTTTTTGAGGTGGAGACAGACTACAGGAACAGCTGTAATTAGTTTGGAATGAAATCCTAGGTTTTGCACCAAGCTGGGTAAGCAAACAAGAGAGCACTTAAGCTCGTCTTGATGAAAGCCTCCTATCACTTTGATCCAAGGACTAATATGTTTTATTTCCTCGACAAACACAAATTGGAGGCAATGCTAGCCAAAGATTAACATTATTCTCATTTTTTAATCTGAGACGGCAGACCAGGAAGCATGCTTTGTGCTTTTTTTTACTGGTACACTCAGCTCTCCAACACTGTGGATATTTTCAGTCGCTTGTGTTTCAGTGTCAGTGTGCATAAGTGCAATGAGTGTCCGGTATGGTGTGAAGAGACGTGTCACAAGTATACAGTTCATAGTGTCACTATATTGTAATGTAGTAGTGTAAAAAGACACATCACAACATATCATAGTGTCATTGGATGTATATGGTGTAAAGAGACGCATGTCATACCGTACATACATCATGTTCATGGTGGCATTATAGGCCTATTGTATTGTACTAGTGTAAAAAGACACGTCATAATGTATGTTCATGGTGTCATCATATGCTGCAAAGAGACGTCACAACATATGTTCATGGTGCCATTGTGTGTGTATGTATATGTTTTAAAGACACACATGTCACTATGTTCATGGTGTCATAATATGCTATAAAGAGACATGTCATAACATATGTTCATGGTGTCATCATATGCTGTAATGAGATATGTCACAATATATGTTTGTGGTGTTTAACCCTTTCCCCCTGAAACCGGCCAAAACCGGCTGGTGGTCAAATATCATCTGCTTCACTGTTTTCTACTAATTTCAGCAGTAATGAAAAACAATTTGACTGAGAATTGTAGATGAGACCTATCAAGATCACATGCCCCAGGTCAACAGCTTTCCTTGGCATGGGTTGGACACTTAGTGCCCAACCCATGCCAAGGAAAGCTGTTGACTCAGTCTTAATTCAAGGGGGAAAGGGTTAAGTGGTGTAAAGAAGGCCTGTTGCCTTGTACAGTGTTAACATCCAGAAGTCACCATGGTTGCCTTATAGAGTGTTCACTGACACTCTTGTATCATTATAGTTGCCTTACAAAGTATTCATTAACACTTGTACCACTATAGTTGCCTTATAGAGTATTCATTAACACTTGTATCACTATAATTGCCTCATAGAGTATTCAATAATACTTGTATCACTATAATTGCCTTATAGAGTATTCAATAATACTTGTATCACTATAATTACCTCATAGAGTATTCAATAATACTTGTATCACTATAGTTGCCTTATAGAGTATTCAATACTGGTGTCACTATGCATGCTATACATATGTAGATGTCTAATATAGAGCATTCATTGACACTCATATGTCACTATTGCTTTCTTATAAAACATTCAGTGACACTCATGTCACTATAGTGACATTACAGAGTGTTCATTAACACTCTTGTGTTACTTACATATAAGTTGTCTTATAGAGTATTCATTGAGACTCATGTCACTATAGTGACCTAGCTTAGAGAGTGTTCATTAACACTCTTACATGTATGTCACTTACAATGTATGTATAAGTTGTCTTATAGAGTATTCATTGAGACTCATGTCACTATAGTGACCTAGCTTAGAGAGTGTTCATTAACACTCTTACATGTATGTCACTTACAATGTATGTATAAGTTATCTTATAGAGTATTCATTGAGACTCGTGTGACTATAGTGACCGAGCTTAGAGAGTGTTCATTGGCACTCTTATGTCACTTACATGTAAGTTGTCTTATAGAGTATTCAGTGACACTCGTGTCACTAAAGTGTCGATCCTTACAGCGTCTTCTTTAACACTCATGTGTCACAGTATTGCCTTTATTATTCCTTGAGTCAGGCCCATTATGACCACACATACTCCCATGTTTACCAACACACCGCGTCAGTCCTGTGTAGTTCCCACTTCCCCACCCTCCCTGTATGGAAAAGGCAGAGTAGAATAGCCACTAAATTGAATTTGTCAACCTGTAATGGAATTGTTTTATGTTACGGTGAAGCTGTACATGCCCTAGCCCAGACCACATGACAGAGGTGTATAGTTTATTGTATAACTCAATTTCTATAATGTAATAGTGTTTTGTTGCAGTATCTTGTCTTATTTAACATTTGGGTTATTATGCAGGACAAGCTAGTTTATTTTGGTGATTGTTTTTCGTTTCAGTATCTTATCTTAGTCAAACTTTGTGTTGCTATGCAGGACAAATCTGTTTATTTTCCTGATTCAGTTACATGTAAGTTAAGGTACTAGGCCTTGTTGAATTGTATGACATGACCCAGGTTTGTATGTGTACTGTAAGTTATATGTATCATTTGGCTCTCATATGATGGACTATCTGGCCCAGGTTTATACTAGTAGTTATAATATGTATTGCGTGCAATTGGCTCTCATATAATGCCTGACCTGGCCAATGTTCATAGTACAAGTTAAATATATTGTACAGTTAATTATTTTAGACAGTATTTTCATATATGTGTTTGGGCACCAGGAATCTTTCTTTCCTGCAGTTTGAGAGATCAAAGTATACCCAGGACAGTAGTTCTGCCTGACGGTGGTATCTTACAGAATCATACTGCATTTATATTGTGTTTCCCCCATATCTCACAGAATTATATTTACGTGTTGTTTCCATCCCCAATATCTCAAGGAATCACACTATATTTGTATCATGTTTCTGTGCCAATTTATCATGAAATCTTATATTTACAGAGTACACTAGTCCCTCCTATGATAGACCACCCCTAGTGCCACCCAATAGGTGGTCACATAAAGCAGGTGGTCTCTCAAAGGAGGTATGAATAACATAAAAAGGACCGGAGAAAGAGCTAACAATTTTGGTCTTTCAAAGGAGGGTGGTCTCCCAACAGAGTGGTCTTTCAATGGAGGGACCACTGTACATGTATTCTGTAATAGGAGGTATTCACATTCAACAATATTAACTGCAGACTTGCTCTGGTCCCTCAGTTGCTAAGCAACAGAACTATGCCTCCGTCATGATCAGGGCACTTTTATTAGTTATGTTTATTAACCATCCAGAAATAACACTTTGTCTACCAAACAAATTAAATTTTCTAAATATGGATAGCATGTTGTATGTTTTAAAACTTAGTGAATGAATTTTTTTAGCTTTTTGCTTTCTGAACTTGCTCTTTTTATCATAGGAACTCATTTGCCCCTGCTTAATACACAAATGTGCCCTCCTTCCTGTCAAGTTCCTTGCTGCAGTCTTGGTGGCAGACCAGGATCTCAGTTAATATGCATACCTCCTATTCTGTCTGCAATATCTGAGAATCATACCGTATGTGCACTTTATTGCCTTTCCCAATATCACATACCATCATATTGTATTTATTGTAAATTTTTATTTCCATCTCCAATATCTCACAGAATTATACTGTGTTTACATGTTGTTTCCATCCCTAATATCTCACACCATCAAACGGTATTTACAATTCATTTAAAATTGCATTGACTGAAAAGGACAGATCCATGTGTTTCACAAGGTCATGAAACATAACAGAGAAAACATATTCTACATTGATTGGCTTAATGTACATGTAACAGGAAATTTTGTCTTTCACAATATTATTTAATGTGATTTAAATGTTTCTCTTTATTTTAAAAAGACTTTATTCTCAGCCATTTCATGGTCTAAAAAGAAAAAAAGAAGAGAAAAAGAAAAAAGAAATATGCTATAATGAGGCAAAATACAATCTGATACCCTTGACTCAATGTAATAGTTGATTTTATACCCAGCCATTCCATGGTCAAAAAAACTCAAAAATAATATGCTGTAATGAAGCAAAATATACAATCAAATACCCATGACTTAATGTAATAGTTGTATCATCATCTGGTTGGTGCATGATTTTTTTATAGGGGGCACTTCTGTACATATGTTCTACAATACGAGGAAAAAAGAAAAAAAAAAAGACTGCATGTATATGCTGGAAAAAGAAGACAAAGGCTTGAAAGTCATGACATACAGGAAATATTTTATTGAATAAATGCAATCAATACACCCCACTACATAGTACAATGTTTATGGGAGACAATATTTTATGTTACAAAGATTACAGTGGACTGATACACCCACTTGCATTTACATAATGCCCTAATACCAATCAAGTCACACATGTTTTAGTGGGATTATACTAATTGTATATGTGTTAAAATTCTGTACAAATGCAACATGCACTGTCATAGACTTGTCTGCATGCACTGTCATAGACTTGTCTGCATGCACTGTCATAGACTTAGCATTTTTATGACTAAAGAATATCATGCTTTAGTGAGAAACACCCTGAGACTATCATGTAGTGTGTAATAGGTTTGACACGTTCTACAAAGACTCTACTGATTGCGATAGTTACATAGCATACTAATGGAAATATTATTAGACAAAATTTAACTTGATTGTAGGTGAACGTATCACTATATAGACCTCTACCCTCCCCACTTTCATTGGTTTAAACATGTTATATTTAGCTATTGTGGAACAGGGTTGCCCTGATACATGTATTAACTCCACTTTTGCTTGCTCAATGTATGAACAGGTAAATGTTGTCATTTTTGTACAGTTGACTTAAGATCTAATTTTAGTGGAACATGGCATTTCTATCCAAGCCAGTTTTATTCCTGTATAGCAGTAATTCACTTTCAATGGGAAAAATATATCAAAAGTTTACTTTCATGTATGTCACTTACAATGTATGTATAAGTTGTCTTATAGAGTATTCATTGAGACTCGTGTGACTATAGTGACCTAGCTTAGAGAGTGTTCATTGGCACTCTTATGTCACTTACATGTAAGTTGTCTTATAGAGTATTCATTGAGACTCGTGTGACTATAGTGACCTAGCTTAGAGATTGTTCATTGGCACTCTTATGTCACTTACATGTAAGTTGTCTTATAGAGTATTCAGTGACACTCGTGTCACTAAAGTGTCCTTACAGCGTCTTCTTTAACACTCATGTGTCACAGTATTGCCTTTATTATTCCTTGAGTCAGGCCCATTATGACCACACATACTCCCATGTTTACCAACACATCGCGTCAGTCCTGTGTAGTTCCCACTTCCCCACCCTCCCTGTATGGAAAAGGCAGAGTAGAATAGCCACTAAATTGAATTTGTCAACCTGTAATGGAATTGTTTTATGTTACGGTGAAGCTGTACATGCCCTAGCCCAGACCACATGACAGAGGTGTATAGTTTATTGTATAACTCAATTTCTATAATGTAATAGTGTTTTGTTGCAGTATCTTGTCTTATTTAACATTTGGGTTATTATGCAGGACAAGCTAGTTCATTTTGGTGATTGTTTTTCGTTTCAGTATCTTATCTTAGTCAAACTTTGTGTTGCTATGCAGGACAAATCTGTTTATTTTCCTGATTCAGTTACATGTAAGTTAAGGTACTAGGCCTTGTTGAATTGTATGACATGACCCAGGTTTGTATGTGTACTGTAAGTTATATGTATCATTTGGCTCTCATATGATGGACTATCTGGCCCAGGTTTATACTAGTAGTTATAATATGTATTGCGTGCAATTGGCTCTCATATAATGCCTGACCTGGCCAATGTTCATAGTACAAGTTAAATATATTGTACAGTTAATTATTTTAGACAGTATTTTCATATATGAGTTTGGGCACCAGGAATCTTTCCTTCCTGCAGTTTTAGAGATCAAAGTATACCCAGGACAGTAGTTCTGCCTGATGGTGGTATCTTACAGAATCATACTGCATTTATATTGTGTTTCCCCCATATCTCACAGAATTATATTTACATGTTGTTTCCATCCCCAATATCTCAAGGAATCACACTATATTTGTATCATGTTTCTGTGCCAATTTATCATGAAATCTTATATTTACAGAGTACACTAGTCCCTCCTATGATAGACCACCCCTAGTGCCACCCAATAGGTGGTCACATAAAGCAGGTGGTCTCTCAAAGGAGGTATGAATAACATAAAAAGGACCGGAGAAAGAGCTAAAAATTGTGGTCTTTCAAAGGAGGGTGGTCTCCCAACAGAGTGGTCTTTCAATGGAGGGACCACTGTACATGTATTCTGTAATAGGAGGTATTCACATTCAACAATATTAACTGCAGACCTGCTCTGGTCCCTCAGTTGCTAAGCAACAGAACTATGCCTCCGTCATGATCAGGGCACTTTTATTAGTTATGTTTATTAACCATCCAGAAATAACACTTTGTCTACCAAACAAATTAAATTTTCTAAATATGGATAGCATGTTGTATGTTTTAAAACTTAGTGAATGAATTTTTTTTAGCTTTTTGCTTTCTGAACTTGCTCTTTTTATCATAGGAACTCATTTGCCCCTGCTTAATACACAAATGTGCCCTCCTTCCTGTCAAGTTCCTTGCTGCAGTCTTGGTGGCAGACCAGGATCTCAGTTAATATGCATACCTCCTATTCTGTCTGCAATATCTGAGAATCATACCGTATGTGCACTTTATTGCCTTTCCCAATATCACATACCATCATATTGTATTTATTGTAAATTTTTATTTCCATCTCCAATATCTCACAGAATTATACTGTGTTTACATGTTGTTTCCATCCCTAATATCTCACACCATCAAACGGTATTTACAATTCATTTAAAATTGCATTGACTGAAAAGGACAGATCCATGTGTTTCACAAGGTCATGAAACATAACAGAGAAAACATATTCTACATTGATTGGCTTAATGTACATGTAAC
Organism: Hermodice carunculata; assembly: GCA_964020975.1. Lineage (NCBI taxonomy): Eukaryota > Metazoa > Annelida > Polychaeta > Eunicida > Amphinomidae > Hermodice > Hermodice carunculata. Next base: position 46,901,504 of record OZ026616.1, on the reverse strand, counting down.
AGGAAATTTTGTCTTTCACAATATTATTTAATGTGATTTAAATGTTTCTCTTTACTTTAAAAAGACTTTATTCTCAGCCATTTCATGGTCTAAAAAGAAAAAAAGAAGAGAAAAAGCAAAAGAAATATGCTATAATGAAGCAAAATACAATCTGATACCCTTGACTCAATGTAATAGTTGATTTTATACCCAGCCATTCCATGGTCAAAAAAACTCAAAAATAATACGCTGTAATGAAGCAAAATATACAATCAAACACCCATGACTTAATGTAATAGTGGTATCATCATCTGGTTGGTGCATGATTTTTTTATAGGGGGCACTTCTGTATATATGTTCTACAATACGAGAAAAAAAAAAAAAAAAAAGACTGCATTTATCAGCTGGAAAAAGAAGACAAAGGCTTGAAAGTCATGACATACAGGAAATATTTTATTGAATAAATGCAATCAATACACCCCACTATATAGTACAATGTTTATGGGAGACAATATTTTATGTTACAAAGATTACAGTGGACTGATACACCCACTTGCATTTACATAATGCCCTGATACCAATCAAGTCACACATGTTTTTAGTGGGATTATACTAATTGTATATGTTTTAAAATTCTGTACAAATGCAACATGCACTGTCATAGACTTGTCTGCATGCACTGTCATAGACTTAGCATTTTTATGACTAAAGAATATCATGCTTTAGTGAGAAACACCCTGAGACTATCATGTAGTGTGTAATAGGTTTGACACGTTCTACAAAGACTCTACTGATTGCGATAGTTACATAGCATACTAATGGAAATATTATTAGACAAAATTTAACTTGATTGTAGGTGAACGTATCACTATATAGACCGCTACCCTCCCCACTTTCATTGGTTTAAACATGTTTTATTTAGCTATTGTGGAACAGGGTTGCCCTGATACATGTATTAACTCCACTTTTGCTCGCTCAATATATGAACAGGTAAATGTCATTTTTGTACAGTTGACTTAAGATTTAATTTTAATGGAACATGGCATTTCTATCCAAGCCAGTTTTATTCCTGTATAGCAGTAATTCACTTTCAATGGGAAAAATATATCAAAAGTTTACTTTCTTTGAATCAAAGAAGGCAGTTCAGTGCCTGGCATGGGGATCCACATGCTGGATATGGTGCACTTTGCCAACACAAGAGGGCAGCACCAACCATTGGGCTCGAAATCCCCTACATTTCACTTCAGACACACAAGTTCTCGTCTCATATGGTTTTGAAATGGATGTCTGCACATTGATGGCCCTCATAATCAGAGAGTGTAGTAGTTCTGATAAAGCATGATAATACAAGAACTACTGTGTTAAAACCAGAGATGATTCATTATACATCTGCACCTATAGGCATTGTGGACAAAACCCTCACATTGTCATAAATTAATTTGTCTGTCCCCTCCAATTTATACAAAGAGACCCCGATTAAGTGTGTGTATGCATATTACTTTATACAGTACATGTATATAAAGTACATGACACTACATATTTGGAATCACATACAGACATCAATGATACAGTCAGGGAAACGTGACTAATTATTAGAATACTGTACTCTTGAAAACACACAAATTAAAATTATGCTTATATCTGGATGAGCCATTTTTATTTTACAATGATAATACAAGATGTCATTTATTAATTTATAAAAGAGGTGCTGGAAATTATACTGCCATATGACAACTGAAGCTTAAAGTATAGACCCATATGCTTTACATGGATTTCCGAGCTTGATCCAAAACACCATGTGTACATGAACTGGTGTTCTCTGTAATTATGCTCCCTCATGCTACAACTGAAGTGGGCATAAACCGGTGTCCTCTGTAATTATGCTCCCTCATGCTACAACTGAAGCTTGCCCCAAAACACCATGTGGGCATAAACTGGTGTTCTCTGTAATTATGCTCCCTCATGCTACAACTGAAGTGGGCATGAACCGGTGTCCTCTGTAATTATGCTCCCTCATACTACAACTGAAGCTTGACCAAAACATCATATGGACATGAAGCAGTGGTAACTCTGTTGAGACACAGGTCTGATGTGGCGAGAGATCGCCTTGCTCAATGCTTTGAGTGCCAACTGCAACTTAAGTCAAGTTACGTGCAAAGAACTGCTCAGAATTATGTTAAGGGTGCCTGATTCAGGTCCCTTGTTAAAAGACCTTCCATTCAAATACCAGCATGTATGTAGTTACATAATATATACTAGTCCAGGATAACAGCTTGCTTTGACACACTCTGGATACAATGTGTCTAAACTGTGCTGAAGAAAGCTGTTGACTAAGTCAAAAACGTGGCACAGAAAGAGTTAAGCAGGGCTGCCCAATTGAACATTGTAACAAAATTTTGCTACAAAGCCCTTCAAAACTGCTACAGATTTTCTCCAAAATAAGTATTTCTCTTGTAAAGAAGTGGACAAATGCTACAAGGAAAGAAAATTTTGCTTCAAAGATTTTCAGCTGGGCAGCACTGGTTGAGGGGTCAGGTGTTTGGTCGCATCACCACAGTATTTTTATTGGTTTCTGGTACATGACCTGATACACCATCAGAACCACATTTAAACAGTCCTTGAACTGATCTCTCAAATGACAGACCAGTTTAGATGTCGAACATGATGTTGTGTTGTTGTAGCACAGATAAAAGAAACCATATGTGGTTGCAGTTTGACAAACACAGTCTACATTTTTGCAGTTTCTATAAGAGAATATTTTCAAGAAGATCATACACACTATATATGAATAATATATAAGCAGTGGTACCTGCATGCTCTAGAGACCATCTCCCATATAAGACCACATGTCTTTTGAGACCATTCTTTGAGGATCCTTCACTGTATTTCTATGTTAAATATACCTTTACATTAAGACCATCTGCATTATAAGACCACTCTTTTCCTGTCAATAGGGACGATCTTGAATGGCAGGTACCAATATAGTAATAAGACACACCTGCTGTGAGGACAGGCATCTGAGGGACTATTTAACTTACACGTTCAGGTAAACAACCAACATTTGGCTGTCCCTGGTGGAGATTTATGTCAATTTGCCCTATAAAACATGCATGTGGCTGTCCATGAAGGCAGTTAATGCCAATTTGTACTATAAAACATGTGCGCATTCAATTTACATTCACATTTAATGGTGATGATACAACTTGTTCACAGGTGAGCCGGTGTTGATGTTTGCCGCGGCGGCCATGTCAAGAAAGGCCAGTTCTGGCTGACAATGTTCAGGCTCTTAAACTTTGATGATGGTGACAATGACTTGAACACGATATTAATCCTTTCTCATAACGTTACTGACATGCTCAGTACCAGTAGACTGATGACCCAAAGGTTTGCCATCTTGAAGACTGATGAATGACCTTTGACCTCTTTTGGAGTCACATACCGGGCCACTTTTCGTTTTGGATAGAAGCTGGCATGAACAGTTCTGTTGTATAAAGCCTGCACTGGCCGGAAGTTGTCCACCAGGGGCTCCCCAGCTACACTTCTATGCAGACTGCGGAATTTGTCCATCTGCAGAAAAACATTGCACAATTTTGTAAATTTGTTGATAAGATTCTGTACATGCTAATCAGTTGATGAAAGCTTACATGATTAAACTTATGCTAATGAGCTCTTAAATGCTTGTTATTAAGGTTAAACTAAGCCAATCTGCATAAATGCTGATAAGATTAAGCATATGCTAATCAGTATAAGCAGTGATACTTGACGCACCCTCTCTGCCTATACATGTACTGACAATTCTGATACTACATTGGGATAAAAATTAAAACAAGTTGGATCCCAAATTACTGAATTCTAGGGCCAACAGCCTATCAACAATTGAAACATGAACCAAACTCTGTTTTTATGGCTATAATAAGAATCATCTGATTAACAATTCAGGATTGTGTCTTCGTTTTAATTTGATCCACTGTTATCCAGATTTAAGGATAAAGTACTGGCTCAAAGTAAGATTAATTTCATAAAATGGAAATGTTAAACGCAAAGGTTGTATTATGGCCAAGAACATAGATTGGATAAGCCTGGAAGTTTCCATTCAATATTAGAACATGGATTAGATACTTCAGAGTCAAAAGCACTTCAATTTAATTTTAGTATCAAATTCAGGATCATCAAATTCTTTGTGAATATGGCCAGGCATTTTAATCATGTGCTCACTTGTCGTCTGGAGATTGGTGCGGTGGTGTCGAAGACAGTCCAGATGACATTCTGGAAGCAGCCTGGAGTGGTCAGTGAGCCCTTGTAGCGGTAGTAACTCTCACGTTTCCTAGGCAACAGGTCTGTCAGAGGAACCATCGGAATGGTCTTCATCTCTTTTGCTGAAACACACAAAAGTGCAAACTCAAAACTTACTTTGCTGTGATATATGTACTTAATTAAATGTTGAAACCCTTACGAACAAGTTATCTAAAATAAAGAGTCTCAGATTAATTCAAGAGAAATATTCACTACAGGATATTTCAAATTGCTGTATGTGTATATTAAGCTCTTAGTTAAAGAGGGTATCTCCCTATTGCTGCTAATCTGCCCGCAACCCTCTTAACCCTGGAATGCCAACTGTGACTAAACTCAAACTACTTAAGACAAACTGCTCTCAATTATGATAAGGATGCTAGATTCATATTCCTGGTGAAAAGACTTTTCATTCATGTACCAGCATGCTTATAAAGTTCCAGATGATATAATGGTCCAGGTCAACAGATTTCCAAGGCATGCTTTGTGTGCAATGCACCCAAAACATGGCAAGGAAAGCGGTTGACTCAGTTCAAAACTTGGCACTCAAAGAGTTAATGGAGGGCATGTAATTTACATAACACAGCTCACAATAATGAATTCACAATTATTATAGGCAATAATCAACATGTACACAATTGGAGAATCAGTTTGGGTTTGAGCACCAAGTCAGATTGATGCAATGAAGCGCCACAGAATCTTCATTTTTTGGTAATATGTCAGTGAAATATACACACTGAGACAGCAACAATGAGTGGGAGTTGGAGCGGGGGAGTGATGATAAATCTTGTACACACAGCAAAGCTGCAGTTATAGAAAGCAATTTGTTGTAATTTACGACTTTCTATTCCACTGTAAATTGCTTAATTTTGCTGTATTCTTATTTTCGGTAATTTCACTAATGGCACAAAACCACAGAAATAAAAACACTGTGACATATTTTTTTAACATTGTATGGATAGAAATTAAGTCCAAAATAGTGAAAGTAAAACTACAGTGAAATGTCCAAAATACAATAATGATTAAATTTTATACACGTGAAAGTAAAGCAATTTCAGTAATTTATTGTTGTAGTTATTATTACAATTTACTTATTCTGTTGATGGTACAATGAAGCCTCATTATACACACTCTGAGACATCTGACATACATGTATTCTGTTAACAAGACTTGTTTGGAGGGAATGCAAGTAAAATTTATTTGCTGGTTGACTCATTTATCTGACATATTCAAATTACTGACACATTTTGCAGGGAGTACAGATGGTGTCATCATAATAAGGTGTCACTGTATAATGTAATTGCTGTACTCATTACAACCTCTTGAACTGTTAACATATTAAACATGGAAAAACATGAAAAATTGAGCATAAAACAGAAAGAGCAGGGTTATCACAGAAGGAGCAGGGTCATGACAGAAAGAGCAGGGTCATGGCAGAAAGAGCAGGGTCATGACAGAAAGAGCAGGGTCATGGCAGAAAGAGCAGTGTCATGACAGAAAGAGCAGGGTCATGGCAGAAAGAGCAGGGTCATGACAGAAAGAGCAGGGTCATGGCAGAAAGAGCAGGGTCATGACAGAAAGAGCAGGTCATGGAAGAAAGAGCAGGTCATGGCAGAAAGAGCAGGGTGATGAGAGAAAGAACAGGGTCATGGCAGAAAGAGCAGGGTCATGACAGAAAGAGCAGGTCATGACAGAAACAGCAGGGTCATGGCAGAAAGAGCAGGGTCATGACAAAGGATGTACAAGCAGCAGAGGCAACTTACTTGGGCTCCTGATGGTATCAAAGGTAGAGATGATAGGCTCCAGTGAAGGATTATCTTTTTGTGTAATCTGAAATGGACAACACTTGGTGCTTAGTCTCATGGGCTTCCAACATGTCTGAGAAAATACATGTAACACACTGACATGTTAACCCATAAGCTTAAATATATTTAGTTCACCTGGATTGCCAAGTAGTACAAAAATACTAAGTGAATGGCTCTCCAGACAATTCCTGGTCAGAGTACGACTGAGTCAATAGCTTTCCTTGTACCCAAGCTGTGCCAAGGAAAGCTGTTGACCCACAGCTTTGGGCATGCCATCACGAATGGTCTCACATATGAATTTCAGAAAAAAATGATTTTATGAGAAATATAAGCAAAAACGCTAAGGCAGATGACCTTGTACATCTGGGCCCCTTAGGGCCATTTGAGCAGGAAAGAGTTACACCCTGAGGTAACATTATGGTAAAGTGAATCTTGTTTACATGATGACAGGTTGGGATAGGCACTGAAAACATCAGAGCGGTGAGATGATACACAGGTTTTACATTGATTACAGCTTCACAACAAAATTCTCGTTAGCAATCTAATTGAATGCCCACGTTGCAATTTCCACATCTATTGGAGTCATTAACAATTAAGTTCAAAGTGAACTCAAAACATTTATGTCTATTGTCAGTTTTTTATTATCAGTTATATTACTAGTTTTAATCATAGCTTTATTGCCATTTATGTTATTTTCAGTTTTATTATGAGATATACACTTTATTATCAGTTTAATTTTTGTTAGTGGTGATGACCGTACATATACGTGTAGGTTGTCAAGCTTATCGCATCACTCAAGTCTGTCCGTTTGTCCCTCCATCTATCCATAAGCTGCCTGTGAATATGATACAGTCTACATCAAGTCAACTTATGCACAACAAATAGGAAAATATGCTGAAATTTAGTGGTTGCACCTACAGCATAATACATGTCATGAGTGTTTAGTTTTGAAATTGGCGTGTTGAAAATACATTAAAATCAATATGTTGAGAAAGAATAAGGCTAACAAGGCACAAGTGGTCCTTTGTCACAGTGACACAGGACCATGGCAGACAAGTGGACAGCCACAGTATTATTAGGCCAAATGTAGCATGAATGTATGTTAATGTAGGGAAGTTTGATATTGCATAATATAGATGACCTGGCCTACTTTCTCAAGGTCAAGAGGGAATGGATCTCAAGAATTCCTTTTTTTCGTGAGAGTCATTATATCTTATCTTGTGTACAAATATGCATACCCCATTACAGACAAACTGTACAGAAAAAGGCCTAAGCAATGATGAGGAGGGCCATGGGGGTGCCACTAGTGGTATTAATGGGAACTGGTGTACAGATATCAGTGCACCCAGGGGGAGGGAGGGATCTGCCATTAGCGATGATACTGGGTATATGCCACTAGGAAGGTCCCCTCTTTTCAGCAAAAATTCCCTGCCAAAAATTCCCCAAAAGGGTAATTTTTCTCTGTTATGGCCCAAAATTGGGAAAATTTCATTAACTAAGGTCAAAATTTTCTTCCTGGAGCACTTTTCTCGCAAATTTGGGACCATATTTTCTACTGTTTTGGTTAAATAATTCGCGAACAAAAGTATCATTTTTGTGGAAAAAAAAGTACCGTAGCAAAGGGTGGGGTTTTGAAATGTGGAGCTGCACACCCCCACCAAAAATTCAGAGAAGTACCCTTCCCCCGGTAAGTTCATTATTGTGTTAATAAATTGAGATGCAACAACAGAATTCACTCCAAATATAAGTTGGCCAATGGTCAAGCTTTGCAAAATTTTGTGTGACCTTGCCCTGTTTTTCACAGTCATAAAGCACTTTAGTAAAGGACACTAAATTCAGTATGTTGATAAAGAATTAGGCTAATGATACCAAATTAACTACATGTGTGTTTCATATGTAATAGTGTAATATTGCAAAACTGTAGATGACCTTGACCTACTTTGTCAAGGTTGCAGAGGGAATGCATTTCAGGAAGTATTTTTATTGATGGTCATTACATCTTAACTTTTGTACATGTATCCATATACATCTAGCAGTACAGGAACATAATACAGACAAAAGTCTACAACATGGGATCATGGTGGTGCCACTGGTGGTATTAATTGGAACTAACATCACAGGTTTTACAAACACTCTCAATCATTGTTGCAATAAAAATTGAGATGCAACTACAAAATGCACACCAAATATACATTAGGCTAACGGTCAAAGGGTGTAAAATTTTGGGTGACCACATATTTTCAAGTTCATGATAAGCATTTAAGTAGAAAACAGTAAATTGAATATGTTGAGAAACAGTATGACTAATGATACTTAATGTACCACAAAGGTGTATCATATGGAGGTTTGTTGTTATATAGTGTTAAGGACTTGAAATACTTCAGTTTCTCAAGGTTACAAATGGATTGCAGTTGCATCATAATTTTATAACCAGTTTTGTACAAACATATATTATCAGTTTTGTCAGTTGTATTATTACTTTTATTCAAAGATGGAAGTAGCTTTCATTACTTGAACATCTGTGTTGTGTGATAGATTGGTTTATTTTGACCCCAGCACATGCTTGATAGCTGTGAAATAAATAAATGAGTGAGTGAGTGAGTGAGTAAGTAAGTAAGTAAATAAATAAAAACAAAAACTAACACATTCAGGGCAGAAAATAAAAAAAAAAAAAACTGAAGTGACTGCATTAGCTATGTGGACTGAAACATTAGGATGACTGTATGCCAATGGTTTTTATCAGTAATGCCATATGGAATAGCTGTTATTTAATAAACACCTTGGTGTCACAGCTAATTATCCTGAGGGGCTGGGCTGAGAGGCCTAAGGACACATTCATGTGCTGCCATTGTGGTGCCATGGCTTGATTAAGGGCCCATAGGGCTGTGTGTAAGTATGTCTGACATGCCTCACATGCTGACTGCTGTCCTGTCCTGCTGTTTGCATCCTTTGGTCGTTTGCATCAGAAGTTGACTTGGAGGTTTCACTATACATGTTGAGTGGCTTTTTAACTCATTCCATACCAGTCCCTGATATTTACGTATATTTACCAAGATTTAAGACGACAATTGCATATTTATATTCTTCATGAAAAGAGCTTTTATTCAAGTACCAACATGCCTATCGTCTTAAGTCCGTGGTTCTGGCACTGCCTGGCAAGTCATGCTGCAGCTGCCCTTCCAGCAGCTGCAGCATGACTTGCCAGGCAGTGCCAGAACCACTGACCAAGGCCTGTGACCATACTATGCTCATAAATCCTGGCTGTGAGGATGCAGTAAAACATGGGGGGAAAGGGGCTGTTTTGCTGTGCCCTTACAGCTGGCCTTTGGAAACTTGCAAAGCCTCCCCACATGTCGTGAAACCCTATTCTATCCCAGAAACATTATATATGCATTAAAAGAAATAAAATTAAGAAAACAAAAACAAAGCCATCCTGGGCCTCTTTCAGCTAAAAGTAGTCCTTGGGCTTTGTTTAACCCTTTCAGTGCCAAATTTTGGACTGAGTCAACAGCTTTCCTCAGCATGCATTGGGCACATTTGTTGACTGGGATATTCTCTCTGGAACTGTAGGCATATTGGTACTTGAATGAAAGGTCTTTATATGAGGAATACGAATCTGTGATCCTAATGATAATTCAGACTAATTTGACTAAATTGACTTGAGACTTGATTTTCACTGAAAGAGTCAATTTCAATCACATGACTGTAACATTTTGTTACAAATTCTAGGCTGCACAGAAAGAGGAATTCACTTTGGACCCACTTGTGACTGGGCTGGAATATGGTTTTAATTGTCACTCCTTGGTTTTACTTCTTTTGATATTGACAGAGAGAGAAAAGTTTGTTTCGTTTTGTCAGGGATGTCACATGATCCATGGGATCAGTAAAAAATGATCCTACATGCAAGTGAAAGAGAGTTTTAACTCTTTCAGCACCAAATTTTGGGCTGAGTCAACAGCTTTTCTCGGCAGGCATTGGGCGCCCAATGCACGCTGAGAAAAGCTGTTGACCTGAGGTATTCTCTCTGGAACTATAGGCGTACTGGTATTTGAATGAAAGGTCTTTTTAGGAGGAGTATGAATCTGGGATCCTAATGATAATTCAGATAGAATGACTTTAGACATGATTGGCACTGAAAGAGTTAAAATTTAAAGGTGAAATAAGATTGTAGGTATATAATCGTTGGCGAATTGAATTTGCATATGGTTGAGTGAATTGTCTGATGACACTTTACCTGAAAGAAGGTGCCCAGCACAGCCAGTGAGTCCTCCCCATTGAGGGCATCATGGACACTGCCATAGTTGTTGTTGTCATAGGTCACCACATGTAGCTGAAAGACAAAGACAAACAGTTACGCTTGTGTACAGAACAAAGAGAATGAAGCCGTTCCCACACATAGTTCTTGGATTGAAATGTTGTCTAATCCAATGTTTCTGTTTATGTTTCTCATCGTTTGAAAATGGTTTGGATCAGAATTGCAGGCCGATAGTTTTCCTTGGTATGCATGGGTTGAGCATTAAGTGCTGAATCCCCAAAGTGTAAAAAAAAGTGTTGAATTAGTCTTTAGCTCTTACAGGAAATCTTAATAAGTACCGTGCTTATCACAAGCTACCCCATCTGTACCTAGGAAAACTGACAGGGCCCTTCTTTTCAGATTTGAGACCCAACAAGCTACCCTGTGTGTACCTAGTAGCACTGACAGGGTCCCTGGTGTTGCAGGCTTTAAGACACAACAAGCTACCCAGTCTATACCTAGCAGCACTGACAGGGTCTCTGGTGTTGCAGGCTTTAAGACACAACAAGCTACCCTGTCTATACCTAGCTGCACTGACAGGGTCTCTGGTGTTGCAGACTTTAAGACACAACAGGCTACCCAGTCTATACCTAGCTGCACTGACAGGGTCTCTGGTGTTGCAGGCTTTAAGACACAACAAGCTACCCAGTCTATACCTAGCAGCACTGACAGGGTCTCTGGTGTTGCAGACTTTAAGACACAACAAGCTACCCAGTCTGTACCTAGCAGTACTGACAGGGTCTCTGGTGTTGCAGACTTTAAGACACAACAAGCTACCCAGTCTATACCTAGCTGCACTGACAGGGTCTCTGGTGTTGCAGGCTTTAAGACACAACAAGCTACGTATACCCAGTCTATACCTAGCTGCACTGACAGGGTCTCTGGTGTTGCAGACTTTAAGACACAACAAGCTACCCAGTCTATACCTAGCAGCACTGACAGGGTCTCTGGTGTTGCAGGCTTTAAGACACAACAAGCTACCCAGTCTGTACCTAGCAGCACTGACAGGGTCTCTGGTGTTGCAGACTTTAAGACACAACAAGCTACCCAGTCTATACCTGGCAGCACTGACAGGGTCTCTGGTGTTGCAGGCTTTAAGACACAACAAGCTACCCAGTCTGTACCTAGCAGTACTGACAGGGTCCCTGGTGTTGCAGGCTTTAAGACACAACAAGCTACCCTGTCTATACATTGTACATGTAGTAGTGTGTAATGAAGATGTCTAGTCACATACTGTTGTCTTGATTGTTTATTTGATCTACTTTATAACCAAGAGATCATATTTGTGTTCTAAATCCAAGAGCCAGTGAAAAATAGGATGTTTTTGAGGGGTTGAAAAGTGGACACAATTGTTGAAGTGTTGAAGAAACACACCACAACTTTGGTTATAAAGTGGATCAAATAAACAATCAAGACAACAGTATGTGACCAGACATCTTCATTATGTCAGTGTTGGTACAGTTCTCCTTTCCTATACATGTACTGTACCTTTTCTCTCTCTGTAATTCTCTGTAGCTATACTCCTATGTACAGTAAAACTTCCCTATTCCGAACACCCTTGGAACCAGAAAAAAGTGTTCGGTATCGGGAGGTTTGCTAACATTGAAAGTATATATTCAGGACCCAGAAGTGGTGTTCAGTATAGAGAGGTGTTCGGTATCAGAGGTGTTCGGTTAGAGAGGTTTTACTGTACTTGATTGTACCCATTTTGCATCTGTAATTCAGTGCAGCTGTCCTCCCATATACATGTGTTGTAACCATTTCCCCTGTAATTCTCTGCAACTCCCATCCCGTATATGTGTATTATACCTGCTTTCCCTCTGTAATTCTCTGCAGCTGATTTCCCTTATACATGTACATTTATGGCAACCATGTATTTTCCCTATGTAGTTCTCTGCAGCTCTCCTTCCATATACATGTACTATACCCATTTTCCCTCTGTAATTCTCTGCAGCTCTTATCCCATATAGATGTATTTTACTCATTTTCTCACTATAATTCTCTACAGTTGTCATTCCCATGTACAATTATTCTACCTGTTTTCCCTGTGTAATTCCCTGTGGCTCCCCTGCCATATATGTGTATTGTGTCCATTTCACATGTAATTCTCTGCAACTCTCCTCTCATATGCAGGTATTGCATCCATTTCCCCAACGTAATTCACTGCAGCTTTTGTCCCATATGCATTGGTACATTTATTATACCCATTTTCCCTTTGTCCATCTTTCAAATTTTAAAAGTTAAGGCTGTTCAGTTCCCAAGAATTTGTTTCCTAATTGTCTCGATATCTGTTGTCTTTTTGTTGGCAATGATTAATACAAAGTTCTATATGACAGAAGACTGCATACCTCCAGTGGGTAGGCCTTGCCGTCCAGTGTGTGCTCAGAGCCTTTGTGATCTTCGGCACCCCAGTGGAAGTGCATTCCGGCCACCTTATACACCTCCTTCAGACCCCCACGACTGACAAACATCTCTGCGTCAGTGTTGATTAGGACTGAGACAAAAATGAGTAGTTATTACAATGCTGTCTAAGTGCTTGTATCTTGCCATTACAAGAACACATAAACAAGGGATGTTAATCCCAAGTCAGATAATACACATATGTGCTATAATCTGATGTTAGATGTCTTACAAAGTAAACTGTTGTGCTATAATAGGATGGTTAGATGTCATACAAAGTAAACTGTTGTGCTATAATCTGATGGTTAGATGTCATACAAAGTGATCTGTTGTGCTATGATCTGACCGTTAGATGTCATACAAAGTAAACTGTTGTGTCGCACATGTACCCAATGTTGGGTGTGTCAAAAGCCTTATGGAAGTGACAAAGATTTGAAAATGATGATGTAAGAACATTGTGGGAACTGACCAGTTTTGAGGCACTTCTACATGTAAAGACATAACACTTATCTTGCCAGATAAGGCTGCATTGTCATGCAAACTTATGCAAGTACGAGTTGGCAGCATAGATGTCTATAGTGAAAGTGAGAAAGTGTGACTGTAGTGTTTAAAACAGTCTACCTTTGTGGCCGTCATTGGCTATCATCATGTGGTAAGACCCATTGGCATTCTTGTGGAAGATGTCCAGGTCATTGAGCTCATCTTTATACTGCACACTTAAGGTGTCAATGTTTATGGGAGACTGACGCATGGAGGCCTTGGAACACAAGCCAAAGCCAGGAAGACTCCCCCAGTGTTCAGGAGCTGTCAGAGAGACAATGAAGTGTGGATTGACATTACAATGTATAGTAACAGTTTTGTGGTCCCTAGAATAAAATAACGCTGACTCTTACTGACAGCTGTTATCATGTGGCAGAAACTTAAACTGCACTGGTTGCTGGCTTAAAACAAATTTACAGAAAATGACTTATGTTGTAAATTTTAAGTATAAAGAGACAGAGACTTAAACTTGAGTCTGTTCAGGGTCACATTCCAGAAGGAGCAGGACATTGTAGTGTGCAGGTCATATGTTCCAGTGGCACTTATTAACATATTCATTCCACGAGTGATCTCATTTTGAAGAACAGAATATATTGACTTGGTTATGACGTCAAGAGTTGACTGCTCATTTGAATTAAAAGATTTTCCCTTATGTTTAACTAAAATTAAGGGATTTTTATTTTTCAAATTCTTCACACAGGGATATGTGATCAGAGAAACACCGTGTGTAGACAAAGTCATTGTCTCGCACATTGCCAAGTCCTGCTCCAACTGCTTACAAAATGGGTATGACTGGCCAGGCAAACCTCGCCTAACCCAGGCGTACATGAACATAATCAGAGCAAGTTCCATGTGTCATAGGTGAAAATACTTCGGCCAAGGTGCCTGGGGAGCATTACCTGTGTCACCAAAGTACCCCCACTGGCCATGTTTGTGGTGGGGTTTCTCTTTGCTTCCCATTTTTTTCAGCTTGGCGTCATCATCATGCTTGGTTGTTGCCTTCCCAGTGTGTTTGTCTCTGTGGTCTTGCCCATCCTTGCCCTTGTGGCCGATCTCTTCCAGGGCCTCGTGCATCCCTGTGTTGGCTGTCTCTGGCTCTGTGTGGTGCTGCTTGCCCTTGGCATGGTCTGTGTTCACCTTACCACTGTTAGACTTGATCTGAGGCGTAAGGTGAACCTTGGGATGGGCAGTGGTAGAGGCCGTGACCTTGACCTCTGCAGCAGCGTCACCAGCATTGTCTTTGGCATCATCAATGGCTTTGCCTTCTGCAAGAGTGGAATAAGATGATTGACAGTGATTAGAAGCTTTGAGTCCAACAGCAAGTACATCAACAAAGACCAAACCCTGTTACCAATGATGAGAGATTGGGCCTCAGGTCAAGGGTCATGAGAATGTCAATACCTAAAGGTCACATATCTTAGGATACTAGCAACTTTTATGATCAAAGTAGCAGATCTTCCACTTAATTGAGGCTTGGAGGCTCCGGGGATCTTGAACAGCTTTTTATACAGCAGAGGCCATTTGATATCAGTGAGACTTGGCCAGTTTAGGGGATAAAGAGTTGACTTATGCAATCACGTTAGTTCCATCAGGTTTTTAGAATTTACAATCCTTTTTCGCAGCAGAAATAATAATTCTTAAAAGTCTTGCGTAATTTACAAGTTAAAAAAAATAGATTAATTGAATAAAAAGCAATAATAAATTTACGACCTCATTTTTTCATCAGAAACTGGAAAGTAGAGTACATATTTCACTGACATACAGATTGCCTTCCAAAAGTACAAAGGACTGACACATGTAAGCTGAACATGTATAGGACATCAATGTCACATGCACTCACTTTGTAACCAACCATGAATATTACAGTCCTCAACTAGGTGTACAGACAAAGGACATTTAGAGCACCAAACTGTCTTTGAAAAGATTTGAAAGGGTTACCTTAATCAACACATTATCGAGAGGACTGGTACCTAAGTAACACCACTGTATAGGGCTAGTACCTTAATTCACAGAATAGCTATAGGGCCAATACCTGAACAGAATAGCTATAGGGCCAATACCTGAACAGAATAGCTATAGAGCCAATACCTGAACAGAATAGCTATAGGGCCAATACCTGAACAGAATAGCTATAGGGCCAATACCTGAACAGAATAGGTATAGGGCTAATACCTTAACAGAATAGCTATAGGGCTAGTACCTTAACTTATGGATTATCTAAAAGGCTAGCATCTCATGAGAATGCAGGGCACTACCTTAATTTAGACAATGCATATGAGGCTGGTACCTTAATTAACAATATTTAAGGCTAGCGCCTTAACCAAATATCTATAGGGCATTAACTACATGAACAGATTATGTACATGTACCTTAATTCACTGAATAATTATACAGCTAATATTTTAACAAAATATCCATAGGGCTAGTGCCGTAACAGATTATCTATAGGACCGGTACATTTAATTTAGTTCTTTGTCCCTTCAAGCTGATTTTTTTTACAGTGGTCCCCCTCTAATAAGGCCACCCCAAATGCGTGAGAAAAGTGGCCTGTTTAGAGGGGTGGCCTCTTTTGAAGGGTAAAGTAGTAAAATACAATGGAAATACCACACTTGGTGCATAGAGAAGTGTCCTTTGCAGAGGTGGTGGCCTCTTTTCAGGGGGCCATATAAGAGAGGGACAACTGTAAGAGTTAGTCAAAATCAAAACCCAAAAAGAATTATGTTTGCGGGAGTGTATGAAGTAAATTTAGTGGCCATTAACGTCTACAGTGATCCCGGATGGAATGTGATGTTTATGTAGCTTGTATGTCAATGTACACAGTGGTCACGACACAAGATGCCCTGCATGCCCCAGCGGACACTTTCCTAACACATCAGCATAACGGCCAGCCAGGAATCAGGCTCCATGCCACATACACTGTGTGGACTGCCCTTTACAGGCTCTCTAAACTGTTTACCTGGAAAGGGTGATCAGCCCTGGCATCCAGGAAGATACTGACATCAAGTAAACACAACCCATGATTAGAGAGCAAGGAATGTCAAGCTGTGTGGTGTCCACCCCCAACCACAGGTTACTGCCAGCACAACAGTCAACTTGACCAGCGGCAGCCTCAAAGCTGCTGCTACACCAACTAGAGGCATCTAGGTCATTGGCAGACACTGCTGATGGGCATGTCGCAGAATTCAGTACACAGTAAGCAGGGGCAGATCCAGGTTTTGTAGTTGGGGGGGGACATACATTGTCAGTTTAGAATTATGGGAGAGCCAAAGACATGAAGTCCTGGTTGGGGATGGGTGGGTGGGTTTACGGGGCATGCTCCTCCCTTCTCCCCCCCCCCCAGAAATTTTGCTTTGTGGTGACATAAAATGGTTCAATCTTTGCCATTTTGATGCCTATTTTGAATTTCAGTCAAGATTCTTTAAATTAAGATGAAGAAAAATGCAGAAGTGAGTGCTGGTGATGCCACCACCACAGCATCAATTGACTAGTAATTAGTCTCAATTAAGAAGCTCTATTATAGAGATATGGTATGTAGTGAATAAATTACACCCAATTAAATCTCTGATCTGAGGCCTCATTTTGGGGTGGGGTGGGGGGCATGTGCCATGCTCCCTCATCTTTACAGCCATGCCAGGTAATTGTGTGGTAATATACAGTGCCTGCCTTATATTCAATCAAACCCAGTTCATGTTCTGGAGGACAATTGTTCAGCTTCAGATCATGCATTTACAAATCACTCTGACTGTCAGCTGTGGGTGGAAAAGTAGATCATGACCTAGCAATGGCAGCTGGGTCATGACCTAGCAATAGGAGCTATGTTAATTGTGGCCTAAGAAAAGGAGCTATGTTAATTATGACCCAGTAAAGGAGCTGCTATGTTATGACCTAGCAAAAGGAGCTATGTCATGACATAGCAAAAGAAGCTATGTTAATTATGACCTAGCAGAAGGAGCTATGTCATGACCCAGCAATAGGAGCTACATGTATAGGAGCTATGTTATGACCTAGCGATAGAAGCTTGGTCAAGTACTGTGCACTTAGACCAAGTCTCTGCTCACCAGCTTTCCATAGAACAGAGTGTCATTAAAATTGGATTAGCACATGCTAAAATGAAAAAACAATTTTAGATAAGTAGGCTATGACTGAAAAAAGTAGGTAAAGGATGCAAACAATTCCATCAGGTGTCCAACATCAGTGTGGTAGATGCAAGAACATTCACCTTTTAGATTCTGGCCCTGAGGGAAAATGAATTTTCTGACAAGTTAACGTCATGACCTCCAAAAGTAGGACCAGGACAGAGTGTACATAAAGAAAAAAGTTTTGGTCCAAAGGTCTGTTGCAATTGTGTTAACTATTGTTTGGATTATGATGAAAACTGTGTTTTGCAAGAAGCAGTTTGTAACCAAGTGTGCAGCTTCAGTACAATGAATGTATGGTAATAACACTAGGCCAGAGCTGAAGGCCAAGCAGTTTGAAACTCTGCAGTCACAAAACAGAGCCATCAAAATATGGAAGTGCATGGGAAAAAAAATTGAACAAAGTGGCTCTGGTGGATTTGTGGTGTCCAGGAGTGCAATTAAACAAACAAAAACTAAGAATATTAAAAGTTAGATCAACTGACTGTAGAAAATGAGATAAAGGAAAGCAGTTGCATATCACAAAGCTAGAAAAAAATTATGAAAATAAACAGTTACATTATCCTTTAAGATAACAATGATGAAAGTAAACAGTTAGAAGCCATTAATGTAAACATGATGAAAGTAAACAACTACAAGCCATTAAGATAAACAAAATGAAAGGAAACAGTTACAAGCCATGAAAATAGACAAATATGTTCACAGTACAAAGTTATAAGCAACAATGATAGATGGTCCAGGGTTTAGGGTAATGATGATGATACTGAACTGACAGTTCAATGTCAGGGGCGATGAGTACAGTTTAGAGCATTTATTGTCTTACTATCAGTGACTGGACTGCAGTTGTTGGTGTCTGGTACCCTGTGGTAGCTTGTTGTTAGCGTATTTATGTACAAATGGGCTCCAGTTTGTGTTACTGTCAGCATCAACATGGCACACTGGATTTATGGGCATTTAAGATCCCAGGAACAACACTATTATTATGTAGTTTACAATGACTAAATGGTAAATTTTAAATGGGTTGAGTTCATTGAGGAGAATGCCTAGAATAAGCTGAATTTCCTTTGAATACTCGGAAAAGAAGGCCCCCCAAAAATGCAAGCCTGCTGGCGAATACACAGCCGGACATGTAGGTGTGACTTTGATGTGAGTTATGAGGTAGCCTAATGTTGTGGTCTGGTAGAACTGAGTTGTCTGTGATTACATCATGTATTTATTTATGGTCATTGTGGCCTCTATGTTAGGTAATGAATTGTGAGTTTGGGGAAATGGTGGCCCATTGCCCAGTGTGTTGTGACAAGGCAAGCAGAATCTGCACGATTTTTAAGTGAGTACAAATCATCAATGGCAAATCAGTTGATAGGGAGCGCACCTGAAGTTATCAGGTGCTCACTTCACTTGTTTATTCTATGGGATACAGATTAACCATTTCCCCCTTGAATTAAGACTGAGTCAATAGCTTTCCTTAGCATAGGTTGAGCAATAACAAGTGCCAAGGAAAGCTGCTAACCTGGGACATGTGATCTTGATAGGTCTCATCTACAATTATCAGCCAAATTGTTTTTTCATTACTGTTGAAATTAGCTGAAAACACTGAAGCAGACATTTAACCACCGGCCGGTTTTGGTCGGTTTTAAGGGTTAATCGACTTGGACCTCAGCATGTAGAGTTCTAAACTAAAACCAGTGTGACAGACACGGTGGAGCTTTGTTGAGCTGGACTTGTGTCCATCACAGTAAGTACCATTCCAAGTGTAGTGATTTGATAATACCAGGGGCGTGCTTGGAGTACCAAATCCGTGACACTGTTAACTGTCTCTGGCCCCAGCTACACCTGTACATTTCAAACAACTGGTCAAATCAATTGTGTGCCCACAATTCTTTAACAGAATAAAATAAGATCCAAAATATCCAATGCAATATAAATTTGAATACTTTTTGAATGAGAAAGAGTTGAAAGTCAACCCAAGAGTTTGAGGCCACTATTGTGGTCGTTATACGCTCCTTGAGGCTGAGAAGATGTCCTTGAGGAAACTGCATTATAGCCATAATGGATGGGGGAGAGTGCACAGGTGATGCACACACATACATTGTGCTTACTGGGCTCATAGTTGTCATTGTATATTCACCTCACAGGTGGGGCTGTGTGATACAATGTGAGTTTTCATGGTTGAGCAAGCCAAGCATTTTACACAGCAACACCACTTCCACGCTTTTGAAATTATTCGTATGCGCAATTGCATCACACAAATTCAGTTACATGTATCCTGTAATGATTCTATATTATCATGAATCCATTAACCAAGTTGCAGTCTCTCTCTGACTGTCCCTATTAGAGGGTGGGTAAGGGGTTTCCTGTACTGGCGTACTGGGGCTTTTTATTTATGGTACTGGCGTACTGGAAGCCCTTTTATTTTACGTACTTCGTACTATCCAAAATTTTGAAAGATTTTTATTTTCCGTACTACCTACTGTAGAAAAATAATTACCTGTACCAGCGTACTGAAACCCCCCCCTTACCTCCCTTCCTATTAGTGACTATTTCTAATTTACAGAGACTTTGCCTATATGACCCATTGCCTATGTGGCCCATTGCAGTGATGAATGTCTAGCTATGTTACTCAGTGACGTAGGTGATCAGGATCACTGCAGGCTGTCATCAAGTGCTGGTACAGTGGTCCCTGTCATCAGAGACCACCCCAACAGTAACAAAAAATGGTCTTATGAGACAGGTGATCTTTCATGACAGGTAAATTAACACGGGAAGTATAGGACTTGGTAATCTAAAAAGTGGTCTCTCATGAGAGGGTGGTCTCTCATGACAGGTGTCTCTTGTGACAGGGACTACTGTATACTCTGTGCCCTCAGAAGGCACCCCCACTATTTATGCTTCCCACCCATTCTAATCAAAATGACAAAGCTTAACACATTTAAATGAAAAATTGCTGTAGACCGTAGATGTCCTTCATCATGTTCATTGTATACAAGAAATATTTCCCATTGTGCGCAAGTAATGGCAAACAAGTAGATTTCCCATTTATACAGGGGATTTCCCTGGAGGTTCTGTTTAATGGGATGATTCAACATTTTTTTTATCAGTTTCCCTTATTGTATGCCAGTATAGTTTCCGTGTTGTATACATGCACTTTCCTTGTGGTTCTGTTTGGGATAGTTCAACATTTTGCCATATTAAAAAAATAGAACAAAGAGCAGTCGGTTTCAGTATCCCTCCGAAGACTTATACTTTTCAGCATTCAAAAATAATGACTTTCGAGTTACCTCGATAAAGGAAGAATAAAACTCATAAAAGCAAGCTTGGCCTCCTTCAGATTTTTTGTTTCAAGTGGAAATGCGTCAGCAAAAGATGTTGGGATGCACCTGGTTATATACCCATCTTTTCTTCCAGTACTCAGCCACAAATACAAAGATGGCTTTGAGATGATGATCATCATTTTATTGCTGAATCAGAAGTATACATCACCATTTGCCCCATGGCAACAGCACACTGTTAGGGCAGTAAAACCTCCCTATACCGAATACCCTTGGGAACGGAAAAAATTGTTTAGTATAGTGAGGTGTTCGGTATACGGAGGTATTTGGTTAGAGAGGTTTTACTGTATATGCTCATGAAAATAATTAACCCTTCCTTGGTCAGAACCAGACTGAGTTAACAACTGTCCTAGCTGCATGTTGACCAAGCCATGCCCGTGGAAACTGTCGACCAAAGGCGCAGTATCGTAATTAGTGGGTCTTGTGACAATGTTCGTTCAAAATAGTTTGAAGACCATCAAAGAGGAGACATTGCAGCTGACGTGTTGCATGTAGTACGTGTCTTAAGGTGATTGGAGAGAGACAGGGTTAAAATGATGAAGCATCCTGTAATTGGGTCAAGTGTTTGTACCTGTTGTCTCATAGCGTGCATACCTTGATGTAAGGCTGCCCTCCAGGTCTTTACTCTATTTGCCAGACTGCCATCAGCATTATAAGGATGCCCTAAGCTGCAGGTAGAGACCATAAGACCCTGAGTTACATAATCTTACCAACCTCCTACCAGCCACTATACAATTGTCCATGTCCACTACCACTGTTTGTATGATACTGACTGGTAAATCTAACACCCTACTAGCCTCGCAAAGTCATCCAGTAAACTTATCATTTAGTAGTAAACGTCATCATTGTCCATTCATAAGCTGTTAATAACAGTATAGCAACCTGAAGGTAATATCTGTGTTTTGCAACAGTCTCATGGAACAAAATATTGAAGTAATTCTCCTTCCTGTGGACCAGACCACCCCTGGGTCATGTCTCCATGAACTAGTCACATACAGCAAGCGGTCTATCTCTCAAAAGAGGGACTCTTGTGTGTAATATATATATATATATATATATATATATATATATATATATATATATATATATATATATATATATGTATGTATATATATATATATATATATATATATATATATATGTATATATGTATATATATGTATATATATATGTATATATATGTGTATATATATATATATATATATATATATATATATATATATATATATATATATATATATATATATATATATATATATATGACATATACATGTAAAATTCATGTGTGTGGACATACTGACTGTCATGCAGTATGTATTCAAAGAGAGGAAAGATTTGTATACATGTGTGTATTCAAAAAGAGAGAGGATTTGTACACTTGCATGTATTCAAGGATACCAAGGATTCATACACATGTTTGCATTCAAAGAGAGGAAAGCTTTGTGTGCACATATGTACGGTAATCAAAGAGGGGAAGGATTTGTATTCAAAGAGAGGAAGGATTTGTATACATGTATGTACTCAAAGAGAGAAAGGATTTGTATACATGTATGAACTCAAAGAGAGGAAGGATTTGTATACATGTATGTACTCAAAGAGAGAAAGGATTTGTATACATGTATGTACTCAAAGAGAGGAAGGATTTGTGTACATGTATGTACTCAAAGAGAGGAAGGATTTGTATACATGTATGTACCTGTATGTACTCAAAGAGAGGAAGGATTTGAATACATGTGTGTACATGTATGCACTCAAAGAGAGGAAGGATTTGTATACATGTGTGTACATGTATGTACTCAAAGAGAGGAAGGATTTGTATACATGTATGTACTCAAAGAGAGGAAGGATTTGTATACATGTATGTACTCAAAGAGAGGAAGGATTTGTATACATGTATGTACTCAAAGAGAGGAAGGATTTGTATACATGTATGTACCTGTATGTACTCAAAGAGAGGAAGGATTTGAATACATGTGTGTACATGTATGTACTCAAAGAGAGGAAGGATTTGTATACATGTATGTACTCAAAGAGAGGAAGGATTTGTATACATGTATGTACTCAAAGAGAGAAAGGATTTGTATACATGTATGTACTCAAAGAGAGGAAGGATTTGTATACATGTATGTACTCAAAGAGAGGAAGGATTTGTATACATGTATGTACCTGTATGTACTCAAAGAGAGGAAGGATTTGAATACATGTGTGTACATGTATGTACTCAAAGAGAGGAAGGATTTGTTTACATGTGTATACATGTATGTACTCAAAGAGAGGAAGGATTTGTATACATGTATGTATTCAAAGAGAGGAAGGATTTGTATACATGTATGTGTTTAAAGAGATAGAGGAATCACATGTATTTGCCTGTCAAACATGCTTGGTACCAGACATTGTTGTATTGTGCTGAAATGTTGTAGAAAAATATATTTTTGGGAGGGCTAAAGAAGGTTGTTCACTAGGTGGGGATGCTCTGGATTCCTGACTTTTTAACATATGATTTAGTTCAGATATTTATCGATAAATGTCTGCATTCCTCTTGATTACTCTGTCAATTGGGACTGCAATGATACTTCACATTTTTGACTTCTCCAAAACCATCAACCAGATCCTCCTCAAACTGGATGGGGATCTACCATGGGTGGATCTCTTTGAAATTTTGTTCAGTTGGTCTTGCTCCAGTAATTTTTGCATTCTTTTGGATTTTTATATGTTCCTTTTCTAGACAAAATCTTTAAAAATCTCCAAAACCACTTGGACATATCCTTTGAAATTCCACAGGGACAGTTCTTGGGATTCCTAGATCTTGAATGTATTTGTTCTACAGGTGGCACTGTGATTTTTTTCTATTCTCTTTTGTGAATTTTTGTATATTAAAGCTTTTTTTGTCTTTTTTTTTTTTTTTTTACATTTTCTCCAAAGGCATTACTCAGATTATGCTGAAATGTGGTTTAAATGTATCTCATGGAAACATCAATCAAAGTTATTTGCAATGTAGTGATTCTCAAGATCCCTGATTTTTAACAAGTTTTTCAATTTGGGTACTTGTTTGTCACTGTGTACATTCCTGTAGATCCCTATGCAAGTCAAGAGATTGCAATAGTAGTTCACATTTTTCACTTCTCCGAAACCATCAGCCAGATTGACCTGAAACTTGGTGGAGATGTGTATGCCTTGGGTGAGTCCAATAAATCCCTGTCATCGGTCATGGCCCTGTGATTTTTAACATGCACACTGATCATTTTTAGCTTTTTGTAAATTATATTTTTTTGTTGTTGTCCTTTAAAATCTTAGAATTTTCCTCTTTAAAGCTATTTGGCCAATGGCTTTAAAATTGCACAAAAATGGTTCTGGATAGCCATGGACCATCGTACATGTGATCTATTTTTGGTTGAAAGTATCTTGGTCCAGTGTGAACGGGCTGTTCAAATAGCCCACTTCTTTTTATGCTGCTATCAGTGGGTCCGAAGAGTTAAAGTAATTTTGTATGCTACTGTTAGTGTAATCATATGTAGATAAGATAACAGACATACCAGGTAAAGTACCTGTACAGGTAATGTAATGCAGGTATCATCAAACCCCAGAGAGAATGTGTCTGTAATATTATATGACTATTGATCCCACAGTGTCATTGTAAGTATACAAATCAAAGGCAAATAAAGTGTAATGTGTAAAAAATAAACCTGAGGAAATACTGCTCCAAAAAACTGATCTTAATTTTTGCATTTAATGTCATGTACATTTAGCATATATCAAGACGTACAAGACAGATAACAGTAAAATAAAAGTACAAACTTATACTTATGGCTGTTTGTATATATGAAGATATACAAGACAGATAACAGTAAAATAAAAGTACAAACTTATACTTATGGCTGTTTGTATATATGAAGATATATAAGACAGATAACAGTAAAATAAAAGTACAAACTTATACTTGTGGCTGTTTGTGCCCATTAGTGCAGCAAATTACCAGCCTGGCGCTATGGTGGCCCTCATTAACAGTGTAATGGTGTAATTACCATGGTTATATCTGCATTGTCGTGCAAGGGGTGACATAGCTCTCATCGCAAACACATTAAACACACACAAAAAAACATACATGTAATCTTAGCAATCATGCTAATTTTAGCAGATAGTTCATTAAGTGTCCCATTACTGAGGCTTTTTAGAAGATAAAAGGACAAAAAAAGCCTGCAGCATTTTGAACTTGAGGGCCAATGTCTGTTTACCCCCCCAAATAACAAGCCTAGGGTCACATAGAAGTGCTCCACAGGACTCATCCCACTGGTGGTGACTAGCTCTGGGGCAGTCAGCCACTATGTGACTGACAGAACTGCAATTAAAGACAAACTTGAAAATCAGATAGAACACATGCTGGTGACTTTAACCAACTCTGGGACACTGAGTTGGTATCTGACTGACAGCACTGCAATTAAAGACAAACTTGAAAATCAGATAGAACACATGCTACTGACTTTAACCAACTCTGGGACACTCAACCAGTATCTGACTGACAGCACTGCAATTAAAGACAAACTTGACAATCAGATAGAACACATGCTGGTGACTTTAACCAACTCTGGGACACTGAGCCGGTATCTGACTGGCAAGAGTGTAATTAAGGTCAAACTTAAAAATCAGATAGAGCACATGCTACTGACTTTAACCAACTCTGGCAAGAGTGTAATTAAAGACAAACTTGAATATCAGATTTCAGTTGTGTTTGAATTCTTTTATCAACGTCACTTGGAAGAAGTTAAAAGCTTTCAAAACTTCATGCATATTCTTGATGTGTCCTTGAAGAAATATCAATGTACAAAGTGCACATCAAGACTCCATGTTAACTGAAATCACCTGTTGACCTGTTTTGTGCAATATATATGGCCATGAATGCTGGCAAGGAGGAGTGTTCTCACCTGTTACGACAAGACTTGTCCAGAGACAGGCCGCTATAACGGGCCATGTCCACCTCAGCCACAACCTCATGCCTCAAAGTTGTACAGCAACACTGCACGTACACCCCCGGGGAAATTCTTACGTTGTGTGCAGCTCACCTTGGAGGTGGGACCAGGGAGTTAACTTGTAGCTACACTATCATGAGTGACACGGACACGGTAATATGTTGTAACTGGCTGAACTATGAGCCCCCACTTTTGTCGCTGAAATCAATATCTGCCCAGTTGGGTTCAGGTGCACTCTGCCAATCTGTCTCTGTACACTCATAAAGTGAGTTTTGATTCCTGGTTTCTGGTGTCACTTGACTGTGATTGGCACTTTTCAGGAAGATTTCAACTGTCACCCAACTGGTCTCTGTGACAGGCACATTGTGACTTACATGTGCACCACAGACCAGACTAGTTATATGCAGCCTCAGTTCCAATGTGTCACAGTCACTTTCTTGGTTGACTTGAATTTTTTTAGAAATAAATCTAACAAATATTTTGCAATATCCAACCAGAGCAGGTTCATTGAAAAAAAAAAAAACTCATCGCCCCTTGGCTCTGGCACTAATTATATATCCAGGGGTTTACCAGGGTTTTATAATTTAGGGGTCCAGGGACTCAATGCATATTTTTCAAGTGCCCTCAACAGAAAAATGATGAGGGCTCTGTAATAACTTTAAACTTACAAATGATAGTGACATGTTAAATTAACAGTGATTGTTAGAGAGTGGCATGGCAGGGCCAAATAGTGGCGTTTATGAGCTGTCAATGTGAAGTGTCCAATATGGACTTGAACACTGTACAGATGACACAGTCACAGACGCTATGTATGCACTGCAAAGTCCTCAAACTTATTCCTTCAATAGTTTGATGTTAAACATGCAACTTTTATGCTGGGACCCAATATCATCATAAGTATTTCTATTTTTGAAGAGTTCAGTTGCCAGTTTTCTCCATACAGGATGAAGTATTTCACATTGAATAAAACCCTGTGTATATTGAAAGATTTAAAATGTGTAAGAATGTCAAAGAAATTACAAGAACTGTTTCAGCCTCCACATGAAACTCCCCCAGTAATTGTAATTGTCAGGAAGTTTCTAACCTCTACAGGCAGGAGATTTTGTTGCTGTCAGTTTTGAAACTTGCAGTAAAGAAGTGCTCTCTTCAGCTGACTGGTTCCGAGCCCAAACCTTAGAGTTTCATTTCGAGAATTGTAACGTGATAGTCCAGACAGGATTTATACAGCACTGAAATTGACTTGAAAGCACGTCAGCATCATCGTTGTTGTCATCATCATCTGGTTTAAATCCATTGCAAAAGTTAACTCTTTAAGTGCCAAATTTTGGAATGAGTCAACAACTTTCTCAGCGTGCATTGGACACTTTTCACCCAATGCGGGCCGAGAAAAGCTGTTGACCTGGGATATTTTCTCTGGAACTAGAGTCATACTGGTACTTGAATGAAAGCTCTTTTTAGGAGGAATATGAACCTGAGATGCTGATGATAATTCAGACTAGATTGACTTTAGTAGATCGACTTTAGATATGAATGCCACTTAAGGAGTTAGTACAGTGGTACAAAGTATTTAAGGCCACCCCTACTGTCACAAAAAGTGGTGACATACAGCAGGTAGTCTAATTGCAGGTCAATTAGGAAAGGAATAAGAGGTTAATGTCCCAAAAGGGCAGTCTTAAAAACTTATATGGTCTCTCATGAGAGGTGGTCTTTATAGCAGGTACCAGAGTATAGTGTCTGTACTTTGTACACTGTGTTCATGCTCCCAACACTGCTGTGATGAGATTGACAGCATTCTTGTATTGTCAGCCTCTCTGCCATTATTTTGAGAACACATATAAAGTTTTGTCTATTTAAGGTCCTTCCAATTTCAGTCGTCGGTGGCAGATTTCAATGTGATGACAGGCATTTTCATGATGTTGGGTTAGCAATGTCATGGAAAAAAATGTCTGTTATCAAGTTGAAATCAAACAGTAATTA
Organism: Hermodice carunculata; assembly: GCA_964020975.1. NCBI lineage: Eukaryota > Metazoa > Annelida > Polychaeta > Eunicida > Amphinomidae > Hermodice > Hermodice carunculata. The sequence goes on along the minus strand of OZ026616.1, from coordinate 46,873,790 downwards.
TTACAAGTGAAATGACATATGCAATTTTTGCTTAAGTTTCAGCCTGCATGAAGTTTATTGTCTTACTTTGGTCATGAAGACAAATTAGTAAATGAACCTCAAAACATACCCCCATGGGGGAACTTTCGACACAAGTGTGCACTGCCTGGAGACATTGCACCTGTCGGGGAAGGCCTCGGCATGTCTGTGCATGGGGCGGCATTGTACCATACACAATGCAACTTACAACTAATGTGGGTCACTATGGTTGCACGCATGCACATCATTTAATGTAGTCATTGGGCAATGAACTGGATTTTTTTGTCTTCACCCGACCTTCTTACGTTAAGAACTAGGACAAAAATATCGCCTGCTGACCTGCCTTTCTTGTCAAGTGTCTTCATCAAGTTTCTTCCTTACTGTCAGTCTTGTATCTAACATTATGACCATGACACAGGACCTCAGTTGCCATTTATCTTACTGTCAGCCATGTGGCTAGTGCAATACAATTAAAGCATCCACATTCATTCCCCGCCACAACTGCATACCTGGTTGTCTTAGTAATGATAGTCTTGCCTGGCCAGATACGGGCCACTGCCTGGGCCAGGAAGCCAAATATTACTAACATTTTAGAAATAAAGAATACTTATTATGGACAGGTGGATATTTATTTTCGTAACTAATTTTGGAAGCACTGACTGAATGTGACTTTGACATTTGTAAATTTAATTTCTGTAAAAGACCGATTTTGTGAGTAATGGGTATCTAGCCCTGTCTGTGACAGTGATATACCCATGTTTCCTCCGTGATTGACAGGCGTGACCCCCCCTGCCCCCCGTGCTGTGCTTTGTGGCGGGAAATTAATATACCTTGGTACGTACCTCATATTTCCCTGTCACTATACCTCAGGTGTCATTAATATCTTAAATATCAGTTATTTACTGAGCATGTATATGCATGGTGCTGGGAAATGCTGAGATAGTTCACATGGAATAGTCTTATTGACAGTTTGCTTATAGTTTGCTGATGATTTGGCTCTGTGTTCTGACAGTCCAGAAGTGCTTCAAAAACCAACAAAATGTATATTTTGATTTTCATTAAAAAGATGACACTGTTAAATGTGCAGAACACTAAAATACTGATGATGTTACATGAAAGAAGAGTCTGTGATAAACATGATTTGATAACTTTGGATTGGAAGAAATAATAGTTAAAATATCTACATATATGGTGTACTATTTCCAAGCTCGACTATGTGGCTACCACCCAATCACACCTTGCTGATCTGAGCTCCATTGTAACTTTTTAAAGTGTGACTCTCACATAATGCTCAGTGAAACTTGTTTTGAGAGACCATCCCTGGGGCAGGCTAAAAGTGGTCACATAAGGCAGGTGCTCTCTCAATGGAGGTGCAATAATATGGGAAAGATGAGAAAAGGGATTTTGAAAATATGGTCTTAAAAGGCAGGTGGTCTTTCATTACAGTGGTCTCGGCTAACAGGTTTCACTGTATACATGCTGAAACAGCAAGACTGACATTGCGTGTACATTGAAACATCAGCTTATTGCAGTGAACCATTGGGCCAGAATTTTGAACTTACAGGTAAACATCCTGTGAAATGTGCACTTGAGATCCTAAGATATCTGGATTTGAGCGGTCAAGAGTACTTGGTGTAGAAAAACTGGAATATAGTCTACTGAGCTTGGGTTACACAAGTTTATATGCTTTGACACCAAGGTGTATGGGTAAATGCATAAAGGATGTGTCAGAGTCAGTGGAGATCAGTAAGATGTGCAGTGTCCCTCTGTACTCACAGTGTATTATACAAACAGGAACAATAGTGCCACAGCCCCCATGTTGTCCTGATAAATGAAGTGAAATTAAAAAATACTGTAAATTGCTTTAATTTTGCTGTATTCTTATTTTTGCTTATTTCTCTGATGGCACAAAACTGTGAAAATAAAAACATAGTGAAGAAGTAGTCTACCATTGTTAGAATAAGAATTGTGTGCAAAAAAAAGTGAAATTAAAACTGCAGTGAAATGTCAAAAATACAAAAACTGTGAAAATTTATACAAGCGAAAATAAAGCAATTTACAGTAACCAGTCCATGTTGTCCTAAGGTCTATGTCAAAACCCCTATTAATGTACCTGAATCAATCGATATAAAGCCATTTACGGTAACCAATGCATGTTGTCCTAATGTCTATGTCAAAACCCATATAATGTTCCTTATTCTTTCTATATTACATGTATCACATTATGCAAAATTTAAACACATGTGTTATATGGAACCATATCTATATTCAGTTAAGATGCAAGATTTAACAGAGCCATAAGCAGAATTAGACTGAGCTATCATATATTTTTTCATAGGATTGGGTTATCACAAAACTTGAATGTCCATGAAATGAGAGGTTTTGCACTAAAATGGAAATTGAAATGTGTGGAAGCCAAAATACATTTTTACATGTCGGGCCAAAATATGAAAATTTAAAAAGAAAAAAAAATACTGATGAATTGTGATGACACCACTTGACCAACTCAACTAGGCAAATATAGAGGTGAAGGTTTCATCAGCCCTCCCCCAGAGGAAAATATTGTCTGATCATATAATCTGAGACTACCACTGCTAGTCTCAGATACAATGTACGACCCTGCTAGGGTTCATCTTCAAAGCCTATCATTCATCTAGATTTATGATTATTTGGTAATGCAGGAATTCAGCTTATGGGGCACACTGACTTCTGTGGATGCCTGTGGGACAGAGCTCATCGTTTGTAATGCTACTCATCTTTAAACCTGTTGTTTTCGTCTTATTCCACCATGACCTGTCCTCCCCTTCTTTTGTTCTAGATGCCTGGTACATGTATGACCAATCATCCATCATTACATGATGCTGTATCCATATGGCATCTTCTTCGTGGTGCTGTGATTTTGTTTTTATTATTGTCATATGTACCATACCCAATTCAGTGTAAATATCTCATAACTGCATGATTTTTCTATTGGGTTGTCTTCCTGCATGTACATGTAGTTGTTGTCATGTCATGCAATTATCTCCATTAATTTAGTTTTGTTGTGTATATTGTAATTCTATTTAATATATATGTCTTTGCTAAGTATTTAGCTTAGACAAGGAGCCGCTACTCAGAGAGACATGTATGGGTAATAGGCTCTGAAACATGTTCTGAGTATTTACCCCTGAAGACCCTTTAATTAATTTGGGCTAATACAGCCTATGTCAAAATTTTACAGAGGAACGTGTGCAATATAGACAATAGTACTTCCATGTGTATATAGGTTAGACAGGGACAGATTAGCTTATGGAGAGTAAAGAGTTCGGACTGCGGAATAGGGTAATGACTACTAGGAAGTAGTTCTGGGCAAAAAGACACAAATACAAATCTGCATTATACTTCCATATATTGAGCTTCATGCATACTGCCCAGGGCCTGGTGGAAGATGAGTAATGTGTCACACTGAACCACATACCCAGGGTAAAGAATAAATAAATGAAACCAAATTGGTGGCCATCCATATAGTTTATATTTCTATCATAATTAGTAGGATTACATGCTGGTGGTGTTCCTTTAAAACTGGGTACCAGATTACATTTTATATTCATTATTTATTTCCCTATGGAGCCCTCATATTACTGATGCACATGCAGTTTAACTACTGATGCATATCAATACTTCAGTCCATGTGAACCTAATGCACTAGAATTGTGTTCCAGATGGACCATAACCCATAAGATATCCCCACCAGGGAAAATGGCCATGCTTATCAGATTAATTATCAAAAGTGAACATGAGGGAATAGTGATCTTATCTACATCTGAGTTGGCATTGGAAGTACATGTACTGTTGTAAGACTGGTAGAGTTGTGGGTAACCAACATGTGATTTTTTTTTAACATCTTGCCACATACCTATTGCATGGATATATATTGGGGATACGTACTATGTGTTCTTTCAAGGAGGCTACAATGCTTATTAATTATTATAGTGTCCTTGGTTCTTTCAATAAGCTATCGATAGAACTTTGTCATCTGGATACTTTATAAATTGATATCTTTATATGTAGGTATTGTATTGTTATGTATTGCGCTGTGGCTCAGGTGTCTTGTGTCCAGTGTCAAACATGTTATTAAACTTTTGTGTGACGTACATTACACTATGTGATACTACATTACTGAAAATGATTTGGTTAAGCTCTTCCAGTTTCCTGTTTGTGGTTGGGTATTTTTTTTTCTGGTTGTTTAATTTGGAGGCTGCGGGGTACAGCTGTCCAATATCTGATATATTTATGAATCAATTATAAACTCTCCCGAGGTTTATGTACAGTAAAACCAGCCAAGCAGAACATCTCCGAACACCTCTGTTACCTGAACACCCCTCCCCCCCCCTCCGAAGGAATTTCCGGGAAATTCATAGATATTTGACACAAAAACATCAACTTTTTTCTAATATTCAACACTTTCATCAAATTTGTGGCATTAATGTATTCAAGGGTGTCAATACTGTGCAGGTTGACTAGTGAGACCTTCTATAGTTGTAAATACAATAAACTGGTTTAAACTTATCAAACTAATAAGTGCATTCTCAAGTCAGCAGAATGATAAAGGGTAACACACATATTGTGTGTTAATGCTGGACAATAAATTGATGTTTTGTGTCATTGATTTATGCACATGTAAATGCACTGTCACAGGTAGGACAGATGTATCTGCTTCAGTACATGTATATATGCATGTACCTGGTTTGTAACATCAGTGATGTAGCATAATCATATTGAATGTGCATGTGTGTTACCCTAAAATTTATGAATCGTGTAAACTTTTTTCCTGTTGGAATTTTTATAAAGTTCTTTTTCATCTTACACTTTATTTTTCCTCAAAGTTTTTGTAATTTATGTAAATACATATATATCAGAGCTGGAAAATTCACCAATGCATGTGCATCTACAGATGAATTCAAAGTTGACATGTGCAGGATGTAGCCACAAGGCCCCCGGACCCTCTATTAGCTGAACACCTCCCGATGTACAATACACGAACACTTTGGCTGGGTCCCAAGGGTGTTCAGCCTTGACAGATTTTACTGTATATGCTTTTGGGTATTGTCGCATTCCCTCTTTGTATCAGCAAGTTTACATCTGGTTGGGTTATTCAATCAAATGTTTGAGGGGGAAAAAAATCACCCTTTCATGGTCACATCAAATGGGGTTGGGGGTGGGGGTGGGGGTGGGGGGTCAGTTACTTGAATTGTTGAGCAAGAAGTAAATACTGCTGTAGATTCCTTCCATCTTAATGATAACAATAATAATAATAATAATAATAATAATAATAATAATAATAATAATAATAATAATAATAATAAATAGTAAAGGAAAAAATTGTGAGTTCCTCTGGACAAGGTTTTATGAGACACTTGATGGTGCTCTGTGGACATTCGTGAGACAGTTGTGATTGTGAAAGTCAAGGTGTTTGTCCTTTCTGAGATGTTACCACACGAACCCAGTGGCCAGGAGTGATGCAGAAAAGTCTTCCAACATTTCGGTTGAAGTCGTGATCAGTGCATTGCTGTAGTGGACGTTACACTGTAGATCCTACAGACTCTGCTTGTTGAATTCATGATCAGCTCGTGCCATGCTGGACCTCTCTTCCTTCATGATCTGCCTACTTGCAGCTTTTTAATTCAAGTCCTAACATTTTCACAGTCAATGATCTTTGCATTGTTCTTGAAGGCATGTTGCAGCTGGACCATCACTTAACGGGCGGGCGGCTGGTGGAGGCCTGCGAGTCTCCGGGCCAGTGAAGGCCTGTACCAGCCAACAAAGGTCCCCAGCTCAATGTGACATGGTTCGACTGCAGACACGGAGTCAGGGAAGCAAAGAAAACAGTGTGTCATGAGAGACCTGTTGGACAATGCACATCACTTGACATGTACAGTCACTTTATCTTCCCTTTATTCTCTCTGGCTTTTTTTCCCTCTTTTTTCGTTAAATTATTTCAGTCACTGCAGGAAAACAGTACACAGGTCAATGATTACAGAGAGCGCAGTGTAAAGGAGAAAGTGGTGAATTCTTTAAGCAATGTCAGGAGCAGGGCAGGCTACAGTTATTGATGGTACATATGTATTGACTGTGTGTGGTGTGTTGGGCCTCCCCTTTCAGTAAACATGACTTGTATCAAGTGGTTGATCCCTCGGTTGGCAGCGTGTGTTGATGTAAAGCTTGTGACAGTTGGTTACCTTGTGTCAGGATCCTCACTTAGTTGATCTACAAGTGTAACCCTCTTTTGGGGGACCATCACAAGAGATCAAAAAGTGGTAATCATGGTCTCAATAAAGAGCTACTGCTACCTACTGTGACAAATGAGGCAGCACTATAGGGACCTGATTGGGGGGGTTAAGGGGTTTTCCATACTAGTGTACTGGGTATTTGTATTTGCTGTATTTACATATTGGAATCCCTTTTAATTTCTGTACTTCATACCAACCATTACTTGTTTTTTTTCTCATTTTCTGTACCTTGTACTAGGGCAAAATTATTATTTGTACCAGCATACCAGGGACCCCCCTAACCCCACCCCCACCCTGATGTCTCCAGCTGTTGGTCTCGCAAGAGAGCATCCAACCAGATACTTGTGTATCCTTTTGCTCTTTCCCCATTTAAGAATGTAGACAATTAGCCACTTGTATCATGTACATCTTGCAGTTCCTGCTCCTGACACCACCCCCATGTAAGAATATAGACAATTAGCTACTTGTATCATGTACATCTGGTAGTTCCTCCTCCCCCCCCCCAAGTCAGAATATAGACAATTATAGCTACTTGTATCATGTACATCTTTTAGTTGTTCCCACTCTGCCCCCCCCCCACCCCCACCCCACCCCCCTAAAAACACAGTAAGCTGCAGTATCATGTACATCTTGTAGGTCTTTCTCTCAATGTAAGGATACAGACAATTAACTAACTGTATTAGTTACGTCATGTTGGTCTTACCCGCCAATGCAAGAATATAGACAGTTATAGCTGCGTGTATCAACTGCTGCCCCGATGTAAGATTACAGACAACCAAATCTCTAGCTTTCATTGCCACATTGAAAGTACATCCATCACTCTGAGGTGCTTTGTGTCACCTGATTATGCATAGGTAGCATATTAGCGTACAAAGGTACTGCTGGCTTGTGTTAATTTGTAAAGGGTCACGGTGAGTAGATCTCCCAGTGGGTATGATCTTTTCAGCGCTACGTGTAGAACCTCTATTGTCTGTAAGTCAGCAGGTACATGTAGTATGTAGCAGTTTTCAATGTGCACTACTTAGCCTCATAAGCTAATACTGTACAAAGGTACAGTGCTCCCTCTTTATAACGGTGGTGTTGGGGTTCACAGGGTATGCCATGTTATAGCAAAACCACCTTATAACAGAAGGACTTTTAACACAGAAGTAATACGAAAACTATTTCAGTGGGAGCCATGGTACCCACCGTGTTGTATCAGAAACCACCTTGTAATGAGGGGGGTTATAAAGAGGGAACACGGTACTATTATGTATATATGTACTGTACAAATTAAGGTACTGTTGGCTTGTGTTTGTCAAATGTGAGTGTTCCAGTTAGCCTGAGCCCTGCAGCCATCAGTCAGTCCCACTCAAATCACTTACAAGCACCCAGACATAAATTGTCATCTGTTAACTTAGATTTCTCATGAATGAAAAACTTTTTTTTAAGGGGGGGGGGAGGGGGACCCATCATGATTGCATGCACCTGGTCAACAGCTTGGAAATTTTTTTTTTTCTTTTTTTTGTCCATTTTGGACATATTGTACCCTATCCCTGCTGAGGTAAGGTGTTGACAGTGAGTCTGATGATAGCCAGGAAATTTTAGATTTTCAGCGTGTAAAACATGGATTTGCCAAGTCAAGTCATTTTCGGTGTCAGTCGAACGTGTGAACACCATGCATATCGGACATGCCTGGCAAATTAGGACATTTAGTTTGTTTTCATGAAAATGAAAAGTGGGATTAATGTTTCAGCATTTCAGCAAAATTAAAATGATTTGGTGGTTAAATGGATCATATATATTTGTTCTCAGTTCCTGTAAATATTGACATGCAATGCAAATATACACAACCTAAGTTTTGTAAGGAGTCCACTGGGTATGCAAAGTTAACTTGTGGTTTTACATTTGTGCTATGAATAAGGTCAGTTACTTCCTACTTGATGTATCTGTCATCTCAAAACTTTAAACTAGAAGTTCAGAGAAGTGGACAAATAGAGGAAATTAAGACAAAGAGAAGAGATGAACCTCAGGTTTTTACTTTCACCTCTACCTGGACAAATTGGGAGGAATCTTTGGGAGACACAGCCTTTAAGTATGGCATGCAATACAAAATTACCCTTACGTCACAGAGGTTTTGGATCTCTTTCTTTACGAGGTCATAAAGTCATTATTAATTAGACAGGTGCTTGTTTGAACGTAATTAGTACAAAGCGGCATTGAGGTATGGAGAGTGCCCGAACAGTGCCCCGTGGATTGAAACATGCAGTGGCCAGAGGCAGTGAGGACCACCGGCTGGCTAGTGTTATATGTACATGTAGTCAAACTATCTGTCAAAGACACCCACATGTAGTATAATAGGGTACAAACTATAACAAACTGATACGAATAAAGCAGGTGTTTAGGTAAACTGTCACTTACCAGCCACTGTGTTGTAAATGATAAGGCTACAGATGACTACAACCAGGAGGTGTCCCCTACACTTCATGGCTCTCTCAAGGTCCAGCTGACTATAGTTGTCCAAGCCCTCCGTCAGCACTTGTTGGTTCCATTCACACACCTGAGTGAGGCCAGAGGTCAAAGGTCAAAGCCAGCAGGAAAGTTGGTCAGTCTTAGCAATGTCACAGTGGAATGGGGATGCAGCCATATTATGTTGTACAGATGCCAGGCATCCCAGTGTCATTGGGCGTAGTTTTCTCGTGAAACACCAGGCTGAGCATGATTGAACAAAAGTATAACAACATACTTTACATATCAGACACTATATGCTATTGTCATAAGACCACAGAATACCAAGTTAGATGGGCAGTGTTTCTTCTTTCTTTCTTTCTTTCTTTCTTTCTTTCTTTCTTTCTTTCTTTCTTTCTTTCTTTCTTTCTTTCTTTCTTTCTTTCTTTCTTTCTTTCTTTCTTTCTTTCTTTCCCTTCCTTCTTTCTTTCTTTCTTTCTTTCTTTCTTTCTTCAGTTGAAATTTTGTCCTTTTTCTTTAAATATTTTCAAAAAAGATTTAGAACTACATTAATGAATCAAAACATGCATGTATAGATTTGCTGTATAATGCAGGTAAATGTATCCACTGCACAGAAGTGTGCCGTAAAGTAGAGAAAAAAGTAAAGGACAGAGTTGATATTCGTGGAATTCTGCTACAGTTTCATGGCACAGACATTATGGGGAGTAAAGAGGATCATTGGTGTAAATATTATGGGAAAAGATGCAGCTTAAGTGAACACCTGCAGCTTGACTTTAGTGTATGGTATACAGTAGTACCTTCTTTGAGAGACCGCCCCTAGTGCCACCAAAAGGCGGTCACATAAAGCAGGTGGTCCCTCAGTGGAGGTATAAATAACATGAAAAGTACTACAAAGGGACCTGACAATTGTGGTCTGTCAAAGGAGGTGGTCTCCCAAAGGAGTGGTCTTTCAAAGGAGGGACTACTGTACCATATTCCGGCTTCATTTGTACTCAAGCATACAATAATAATAATGCTAATTTTATTGACAATAGAGAGTGGTCAACTCATCCGTTATGCATATTTACGAGATACAATATCAGTGAGATGCATTAGTTAACGAACACCTGTCATGTCAGCCATGACTTACATACTGCATCATGGGCCACATACCTCAGAGAGTAAAACAATACAACTACGTCTGATAAAACAGTCTGCTGGTGTTCATTCACAGGAGACCTGGTGTGCATTCAGCTATGCATAACATGTCAACTAGAAACTGACTTACTACACATGCCACATGGCATGATAAAATAAATATTTACATGGCAACTAAAAAAGTTTAGTATAAATATAAGACCCCCCCTCGTAGTACTCAAATACTCTCAAGGTGGTGATTTTACTGTCGTCTCAACTAATTTCTACTTGAAAATATTTTTGAAAAGGAAAATTTGTATGTATGTATGTATGTATGTATGTATGTATGTATGTATGTATGTATATAAAACAGCAATAGCTGTTGAATTCACCAATGGAAAAGCTGTGTATGCAGTCAATGTGACATGAATTAACCTGAAGACAGTCATATAGTAGTAGTAGTAGTAGTAGTAGTAGTAGTAGTAGTAGTAGTAGTAGTAGTAGTAGTAGTAGTAGTAGTAGTAGTAGTAGTAGTAGTAGTAGTAGTAGTAGTAGTGATTTTATTGACATAAAGAAAAGAGGTCAATATTGACCTCTATGTCAGAAGATACATCATCATGCTCACAGGCATTAGAACACCTTCATGAGAATGTTTTTTCTTTACAAAATAGACTTTCTTCACAAAATAGTTCTGTACAAAATATCAGTTAAAGTGAAAATAAAAAAAATGATGCACTCAGGCACCTTAGCACCTAAAACTTGTAAGTATACTGTGTCCACTAATGTAGATCTATAGCACACAAATTTGTGAAAAACAATAAGCATGATTACATATGGCTATCAAACTAAACTACTTCAATCATTCACATTAAATAACAATTTGCCAACAAGCGAGCGCTGATGGCCCATTGACAAAGAGGCCTGATAACATCTGCGCATGTAAAGTCAACAAAACAAACATAGAAAGGTTGTTTAAATTTGTGTTTTTCTTTGAAGCAAAAATAAATTATCAGTTATAGTAATGTTAGAGTGAGATACATAGCATATTAGCATTTTTTAGGAAAACCTTTGGAATGAAGGCACTAATGTAAGAGAACCTGGCTGAGTAGAATCAAATCCTTGCACATGTACATACATGCATTTATTCTATGTTTGAGGGTAAATTATCCGTAAATAGGGTAAAAGTCAAAAGTAGCAACTCACTGTAGATCACACGACATAAACATTGGTACAACCAAATTATGACAGCCCTGCATGAGGGATGTAGTGCATTATAATATAATAGACGGTGTGAAAAGGAGGCTACTGTGATTAAACGCTTTGTTTTCTGTGATATAACATCTGATATATTACGATGACTCTTCTTTTTGTTGTCCTTACCCCCACTGAATTACCACCCCATATAAGCCCGGTATTTCTACTTCACCTTCATTAATAAAGAATGCACAAATGTATGATTGTTTAGTTTATTTAAGAAAGCAATTACAGCAAATGTTCACCAAATATCTTTCACGAAAGTGCAATGTTTACTTCTGGTTTTGCGTTCCTATGGTAGCTACCATGGTCGATAATAGATGGCGCGGTAATTCAAGTGCATGTCTGCACTTGCCGCCAATGCTGCGACAACCAAATGTAGCAAAGTTACAAACTTCATCATGCCATTATTCCACAATTATTACAGTGAAACCTGTTTTGAGAGACCTCCCTAGGGCAGGCTAAAAAGTGGTCACATAAGGCAGGTGGTCTCTCAATGGAGGTACAATAATATGGGAAAGATGACAAAGGGACTTTGGAAATATGGTCTTAAAAAGCAGGTGGTCTTTCATGACAGTGGTCTCTCAAAACAGGTTTCACTGTATCCCAATGATCCTCACACGTGTAATGACAAGTCAATGCAAGTGCATTCATAGACACACTTGGTGAATAATCCTCCAGGTGACCACAATCATTGAACCTGTGCGAAGACACTTTGTCGGTGAAAATCACTAGGCCTATAATTTAAAGTAGGCCTACCCATGCCATTACAAATGCCTCCTGCTGTACCCAGGTAACAAACTAAACTGACATCAATGACGGTAATGTGTAAAAGGGGAAAGGACATCCATTTTAAACATGCTTCAACAAATGGCCAAATTACCAAAGGCCTAATAAAAATATATGTGTGGTTCTGGTAACTCCCGTGCACCCTAATGAACAGGCCCGGCCTAAATAGATTTATGAAACAAAACAAAAAAAAAACACTGTGCAATTATGAATTTTCGCAAGGGATAAATATTCACAAGTTTTTCCGAGGAAACCCAGTTTGGGAACATTAAGCTTGGGAAAATTGTAGCAGATTGAATGTGGAATGAAAATGGGAAAACAAAACTCGTGAAATTCTGATTTGGAGTGTATTTGGGAAATTTTGTGCCCAGGAAAATAAATGATCATATAGTAGTTTCAAGACACCCTTCCCGAATGAAAATTGATCAACCTAGGCTGAAAGACTTTATCGAGAAAGTGGCCATCGTGTACCATTATTTTGCTGTAAAGTCAACTCAAACCCAGCATTTTATTTCAACTTGTCTGGAGGGTTATCTTGGGCTGAAGAAACAGCACAGCTGGTTGTTCAATGATTGTTGTCGTAATATTTTGTTAGGTTCCAGATATCCATTCTCCAAGTTCCCACGGCAAGTGGTCGTTAAAGTACTTTTAAAACATGACTGACTGTCTTAACTTTAATCTGCCTGCTTGGTTGTGTCTGAAGCAATTATACAAATCCAAATGTGACACAAATACCTTGAGATGGCAAATTATAGTTGGTGAGCATTATTTTTTAACCAGGACAGTAGCACAAAAATACATTTGATTTGGATATCAAAGTGAATTGCAGCCACAGCATATATCATATCATTATTGATGCTCTGAAATTTTCAAACTATATACTCAGGTTTCATATACAGTGAAACCTGTTCTGAGAGACCACTGTAATGAAAGACCACCTGCCTTTTAAGACCATATTTCCAAAGTCCCTTTTCCCATCTTTCCCATATTACTGCACCTACATTGAGAGACCACCTGTCTTATATGACCACTTTTTAGCCTGCCCTAGGGGTGGTCTCTCAAAACAGGTTTCACTGTAGTATAAACCCCCCAAGATCATGTCAATACTATCCTAATTTACAAAGCGTTCGGTGTGGAACTCACAATTTTCAAAATGGCAGCCAAGTCTGTGGGTTAATCCCGATTGGATACTTTGAAGAGGTAGTATCCAAAATATATGTGTGATTAGTGTTCAGGGAAGGTTAATTTGTTGAATGAATATAATGTAAAATATATAATAGGACTTTTCCAGTGTGAACATTACCTAAAAATGTTAATATAACACCTTGAAATTACCAGTTGTTGGCGGTGGTGGGCCCCAGAATAGGAATATTGTATCAGACACAGAAGTGGCCCTCAGGCTATGAATTATGTAGCACCACTGGGTGGATGTACCAAGCACCCGCTGCATCAAAGTTGGAGCGCAGTGGAGAAGGTTGCCCCAAGAGTGGATGTGGGTCTGAAAGTACCAGCCGGTTTTTATGTAATTGGTAACAATACACACATCTACATTGCATTTCGGTAAAACATGGATGATGTCAGTGATTCATTAGTGAAACATTAGGAATACAATGACAGAGAAATACATTAATACGTAGCACCTGTCATGTCAACCTATGACTTCTATACTACATGCACATGAGCAGAATGCTACTTGGAGTTACAAACACTAAGACACATAGAATTCCCTGTAGACCTGTTTTGTATTTAGCTACACACATCACGTAAACTACATATGGATATATTGCCGAGTCAGTGTATGGGTTACTTATAATTAGGAAGACTCTTGTGAGGTACTTGCCCATGTATAAATGGATATTTGCATATTTACAGGACATAATGGCTGTGTATTTGTTATACATGCTTACATCGTCAATAAAGCCAGGCTACTCCTCTTATAGTCAGGACCAGTCTCTCATGGTCATTTGAAAAAGCTGGGCATTATAAAAGAAAGTGAGACTCATCATCCACAGCTCTTAAAGATGCTCGGTACACTGCAATATGCGCAACCATTTATGATCCAATGCCTCTATACAGTTAGAGCTGGTATTTGTCGATACCTGCACTAGCTGATGTTCCTCTTTCCTATTTTACACTGTTCCGTTTGAGAAATATGGATTGTTTACGCAGAGTGAAAAGGAAAAAGAATGGACGGTTTGTGAACAAATGCCAAAACAAAGGACTAAATGCTTTAAAACAAGGCAGAATACGTCGAAACACGGCAGTGGTAGACCAAAACGCATGTACATGATCTGCGAACGCTGACCAAGCCACCGTCAAAAGTGCCACGCCCACCCCCCAAGGCCAAACGCCACATGTACATGTGAACACTGACAGTTTTAACGGGGACGAAGGTCGTAGAATAGTGGAACTAAGTGTACTAGCCGATGATCTTGTGTGCGAGGAATGTAAAAAAAACAACATTGTCCCTAAAAAATACAGAATCAGAAAAACGATATGGCTTGGCCAGTGTACTATACATTTCTTGTGAATGTGGTACGATAAACGCTGTCCCAACTGGAAGAAAAAAAAACAACAACACAGTAATACCCGAGCGTCAAAAGGTGGCACAGGCATATTTGATAATGTGCTGCCTGTGTTACCATTTGACAATCTATAAAGGCAACTATAATTTTGATATTCTTATTTTTACCTCTTTTTCCACATTGCTGTATTGCACTATATGGAGAGAATCTTAAAATGTTTGCCTCTTCTAAGTAAAACTATGAAAGTATATATTATGACTGGAATATAAAATCAATGACGTACTGCCACCTCCGTTTATTTAAGCTACATACAAATATATTGATATGGTATCGAAGTTAGACAATGAATGGATACCTTGTACCTATGAACTTAGAACAAATTAAGTCAACATGTATGAATTCTTTGTACAATTGCGGAAAAAATAGCATATCCCTGATTGAAAGATTTAATCGAGAAAGTGGTGGTTGTGTGCTGTTATTTTGCAGTTAAGTCAACTGAAACATAGCATTTTATTTCAACTTGTCTGGAGGTTTAACTTTGGCTGGGAAACAGCATAGCTGCATAACTAGGGTTGTTCAATGAAACAGCATAGCTCCAGTTCTTTGATGATCATTATCAAGTTTTCACAATACTCAAAAAGATTTTGTCGACATGACTCTGGTGAAATGTGGTTTTAAAGATATATATGTTGTGGTGAAGGACTCTTTTTCTTCATGTGCAATGTGGAAGGTCAAGATCATGTTAATGTAGAAGGTCAAGGTCACAATAATGTGGATGGTCAAGGTCAGAATAATGTGGAAAGTCAAGGTCAGATTAATGTGGGGGGGGGAGAGAGAGAGAGAGAGAGAGAGAGAGAGAGAGAGAGAGAGAGAGAGAGAGAGAGAGAGAGAGAGAGAGAGAGAGAGAGAGAGAGAGAGAGAGAGAGAGAGAGAGAGAGAGAGAGAGAGAGAGAGAGAGAGAGAGAGAGAGAGAGAGAGAGATTGCATTTTGTCATTTTCATCTTTTGTGCAGGAAAAAATCTTGATTGCCATATACAATGTAGCCCTATAAGATGCCAGTACATGTAGGTCATAATGATCAATTATCAAGATTTGTGTTTTTGCAAAACTGAACAAAATCATTAATTGATTATCACATTATCATCCAATTCAACTTAGGACTGAAATATTGACGAGATTGTCAACAAGATAAACAGAGGCAAACGTATGTTTGGCTTTAAGTAGGTAAAAGTGACTTGAAGTGAAGTTATCTCGTAAAACTCTTATTAACTTGTATTCAGTCATGAAAATGCATATGCTGAAAGATGGGTATGTCTTGTTTGATAAGTATATGAAATGACTGTCAAATATGCTTGAAAGCATTCAGTTCAAGGCAGCTAGATGATGCACTGGCACCCAAAAGCAGTCACATCCCAGGATTGGCTGGCAACTGAAACTGGTTGGCAAATGTTAATTGCTGGATGCAAATATCACAAACTTGTACATTTTTATAAGACATTGGGCTCACAGTACACCATATACCAATGCAATCTCATTCCTTTCTCAGCTAGAGAAACCAGTGATTGGAATGAAATATTTGGCAGAAAATAGCAAATCAAGTGCTTCATAAGAATCACAATTATGCATTCATTACAGTGAAAATTTTAAATGTTAACCATCACATACATTCCTTGTGAAACAGTCAGCTGCTCCAAGACACCCCCCCCCCCCAAAAAAAAATGTGGGAGGGATACGGAGCTTTTAACTCTTTCAGTGCCAAGTTTTGGACTGAGTCAACAGCTTTCCTCAGTGTGATTTGGGTGCGTTTCACCCAAAGTGTGCCAAGGAAAGCTGTTGCCCCAGACCATTATATTCTCTGGAACTATAGACATAGTGGTACCTGGATGAAAGGTCTTTTCACAAGGAGTATCAAGCCAGTATCCTGATTATGATTGAGTGTATATCGTCTCAAGTACGTGTAGTTTTACTTTAGCGGAAGTTGGCACTGAAAGAATTAATACAGTGAACTACCCAAGTGAATCCCCTGGAAGAAATGTAACAAATGAACTCAGAATGTGGCATGGTACACAATGTGTGATGGACACATAAGTCACAGTAAAGCTTAAATACTAGTACTTGGCGGAGTGGCACCCATCAAAATATAATTTGTCTGCTAGTTAATTCTTTTGATGCAGCAAAATAGATATGCTCCCTCCAACCGGCATGGGAAGGTGTTTTGTTGAAACATAGTGCCCATGCACTGGGGTTTTTTTTACACATTTATTTGAAAGTAAATAAAGCTTATTATATGCTGATATGCCTGCCCCACAGGCATATTTGCTATACCCATCACCTCTAGAATGTCAGGATGGACTTTCTTATAGTTTTGCACGTGTCACTGGTTCATACAGACACATAAAGTGGACAGACTGAGGGTTCTGACACCAGAGGGCAGCACAAGCAGGTCTATGAACAAACAACTGGAGTGAAATGAATGAAAGTGTCAGAAGAAAGAGACCAATAAATAGACCACACTTGAATCAATAACTGGCCTGGGCCTGGGAATGCCTTATGCATACACATCATGAAACAGGGAGGTCAGCTGTTGACCTGCTGTCATGGCATGACTGAATGGGGTTAGGGTTAAGTGGTAATAATGGCCATATATGGAATTACTGTCAACTTATAAACCACTTCATTTATAAGCATTTGGGACAATATCGATAGCTCTGCTTAGTTGCTCTCACCACGGAGCCAGCATCAAGGGGCTACCGGGGAACTTAAGGTCACTCAGGGGACACACTTTTTATTTCAAAGTGTTATTTCATTGGATAGAGCCAGCCAGACCACAAGGCTAAGAATTGATGCTGTCTAGATGGTGTAATGCCCAGCAGTTATCGTTTTTTGTTTTTTGTTTTCTTTTTGGGGGGTTGTTTTTTTTTTGTTTTTTTTTTTTCTTTAACCACTGAAAGTTTAGATATTGATAACGTATTTTTGCAACCACTTCACCACACATCTCTCTCTTGCAATTTTGTTCAAGTTGACAATAGTCTTGTTTTCCCATGCATGTACAGATAAGAAATTCTTAATTTATGCGTAGCCATTGCAGTAGTTATATCCCCCAAGGAATTACATGTGTCAGAAAGTAGCAACAAAAAACCTACAAACCTGGTACAATTGACCCTGAGGAACACATTTTGGCACATACCTGTTTTCAAAGTTTTGTGCCAGTAACTTTTCATGCAAGGACCAGGCGGAAGGCGGGGGGGGGGGAGGGGGGGGGGAGGGGAGGGTAATACCTATGTAGTGATCAGTGCATGTATATGGTTGTCATGGCAATAACCACTGTTTTCCACCCTGGATAGAAGTTTGACTCACTATTTAATGATACCCCACATCAAATATTGACTTGCATTTTGAAGAAAAGAAAGCAGAAAAATTCAAGAATTTACACCCCCATAATATCAAGTTACACTGAAATTTGCACTGTATGAATGTAAAACATATCATTTTGCAAAAGAATGTAGAGGTTGAACCCACATTTTAGAAAAAATGTAGAGTATCAACCCTCCGGTTTTGGGACAAATGTGCTGGCTAAAATTTTGCTCAGCAGGTGCCCTATTTATTGACAACAGTGTCTCCCTTGGTGAGCTGCAATGTAGGATTTATACAGTTTCACACATGGATTGTCTAAGTGTAATAATAAGCTGACTATGGTCGGCTGGCAAAATATCACTGGGGCTTGACTGGTACCCAATTAGCAAAACTGTGAATTGTTTATACATGTAAAATAGCACATATTAACAATTTTCTTTTATTGCATGTTTTATTTTTTATGGTATATTTATAGACCACTTAGTTAGGATAAAGACATCTTTTATCTTATTGTTAATTAAAAATGTGCATAGGCCTATAGATAATATGTATATGGATGAAGAGGCACCCAGGGGGGCCCTTGTTCCTGTACATGTAGGCATGTGTATCATCTCATAACAGGAATCACAGGTCACACCATTTATCATCTCCATGCTCATAACAGTAATCTCAACTCACACCAGCTATCATCTCCACACTCATAACAGTAATCACAACTCACACCATTTATCATCTCCACACTCATAACAGTAATCACAACTCACACAATTTATTGTATCCACACTCATAACAGTAATCACAACTCACTCCTTGTATCATCTTGAGACCCATCCACTCCTACTGTAACACTCAACCACTGTGAGTGTGTTTGACCATGCAGTCTCCAGTCGTAACTACAAGTTGTTACTCCTGTATTCAACCAGTTTAATCACTTTTGAGTCCCACTCACAAGTTGTCACTGTATTGTTAGCAGCTTTCATCATCCTGTGGTCCTCACCACAAGGTGTCACTATGGTATTTTAGGGGAATTCTGTAGTCCTTACCACACATTGTCAGTTTGTTACTATAATATTTTAATAGACAGACTCTTGTAGTGCTGGTCACAAATTGCAGATACAATATTTTAACTCTTTCAGTGCTAACTGTAAGTATAGTCGAACTACTTTAGAGTTAAACTACTCTCAATTATAATAGGGATGCTACATGTAGATTCATATTCCTCGTGGAAAGACTTTCATTAAAATACCAGCATGCCCGTAGTTCCAGAGAATATAATGTCCCAGGTCAACAGCTTTCCTTGCAGTATGCCCAAAGCACACCAAGGAAAGCTTCTGACTTAGTACTAAATGTGGCAGTGAAAGAGTTAAGTTAGATTTCTGTAGTCCTAACCACAGGTTGTCATTACAATATTTTAAGAGTTAAACTTCTGTATCATCCTAACCACAAGCTGTCACTGCAATGTTTTACAGATGAGAAGGAGAACAAGGCAGCTTTTGTGGCCCATCTGGAGGACCAGATTGAGAGGTACCGCAGGGTGGCCATGATCAGTCTGGTGGACCAGCAAGGCAAGGAGGAGATCATCGCAAAGACATTCCTCCATCACACCGTTGCCTACAACAGTGCCGATGTCGTCTTCATTGCGTTTGACTTCCATGAATACTGGTGAGTTTGGGTCTGATACGTGTGTGTCAGCTGAAAATTACTGAAAGTATAGAGGGTCAGGATCGTGGTCCTACTGAAACATTGTTTGTATCTATGGAAGAAACAGACAGTGACGGAGATACATAGTAAATAAAAAAAGTGGTGACACAAGCCAGCTTAGTGTCCCTTAATGTTAGGAATATGCATGTTGGAACTACATGTATAATTGAATTGATTAAGAACTATTATTTGCCTTTTTATTGTGCAAGTTGAGGGAGGCAGGAACATGTGAGAGGCAGTTGACCCTGCAATATCTAGTCACACTGTACAGGGTTAGGTCTGATATCATAAGCATTGTTTTAAATCTGTTTTGTATGCACTAGATGTGAATAAGTTGTCTGCATGTCAGCAGGATGTTTAAGAGCTTGTATGTGTGTGTGTGTGTGTGTGTGTGTGTGTGTGCATGGAGTCATGTGATCATAGAAAGTGATAATAAAAGTACACCACAAGTGGGTTTTTTCGTCACTGTGTTCATGTTCAACACTGACTTTGGTGTTTTGAATGGACACAAGCAAAAATTGTAACATTGTCACATGGTCCACTAGATATGACAATGATGCAGTCAATGCTGCAGACTATAGTGCAGACTATGCTACAATCAATGCTGTGATCAATGCTGCAGTCAAGCATTGCATCTGATTAGGCTGTGTATGCTGCAGTCTATCAATCAAAACCATCTTGTCATGTTGTAATGCTGTAACTAATCATGTGCTTGTATCCTGTGACCATCATTTACATCTGTCCTGTGATATTATAATGCCATAGCCAATCATTTACATCTGTCCTGTGATATTATAATGCCATAGCCAATCATTTACATCTGTCCTGCGATATTATAATGCCATATCCAATCATTTACATCTGTCTTGTGATATTATAATGCCATAGCCAATCATTTACATCTGTCCTGTGATATTATAATGCCATAGCCAATCATTTACATCTGTCCTGCAATATTATAATGCCATAGCCAATCATTTACATCTTTCTGGTGATATTATAATAACACAGCCAATCATTTACATCTGTCTTGTGATATTATAGTGCCATAGCCAATCATTTACATCTTTCTGGTGATATTATAGTGCCACAGCCAATCATTTACATCTTTCTGGTGATATTATAATGCCATAGCCAATCGTTTACATCTGTCCTGTGATATTATAATACCACAGCCAATCATTTACATCCATCTTGTGCTGTCATGATGCCACAGCCAATTATTTTCTCCAATCTTTTGATGCTGTAATTGTTCACTTTTTCTGTAAATATATTTCTGGCAACAAATATAAAACTACATACATTCTGGAAGGGGAGATTATGAAAAACAGAGAAGTAGAAAAAATCAGAAATGTCTACTTATGTGAAATACATGTACTAAGAAAAACTATTACAAATTTGATCAAAGTCAGTATTTTACTCACATATTCAATGAATCTACATGTAACTCGCATACACATACAGTAGTACCTGTCTTGAGAGACCCCTCCAATGAGAGACAGCATATCTTTTTAAAACTGCTCTCTCAGAACACTGTGCTATCTTTTCCATGGTACTATACCTCTAATGAAAGACCACCTGTTTTGAGAGACCACATTTTCACCTGCCCTAGGGGCAGTCTCTCAAGACAGGCATCACCATAATGCTAAATCAGCTATCTTGGTACCATGTGAAATATCTACACAGGTATTAAAATGTGCCATGAAAAACAGAAATCTTTTATCACTGTTAGTTCAGGTTTTTGTGTTTTTGTTTTTAATTTCAACAAAGTGTTTGAAATGGACCTATCTGTAATGCTGCAAATCATTAGGGATGGAGCCTATTAAAATGACAAGACAGTAACACACACACATTTAGTATAAATACATTGTCTGTTCATTTGAGACCAAAATTGATAATTGGCTACCCTGCATATAGGAGCTGCTTTAAGGTGATATTCATCCTTTAAAAAATTGGGAATTTTTAGTCCTAGGCTTCCAAAATAATGTGTGCAAGCAAAAATGTGTTATACCTTACACTCATTCTCTCTGTTCTTGCCATAACGTAAATATAGAGATTTATAGGTGTTTTCTTGACACATAAAAGAAGAGTGGCGAGATTGAAAAGTGAGATACACTTGGATTATATCATGATCACTAGCTACCTGAAGTGCTGTAGAAAATCCGCAAGCTCCATTGATTGCTGTATACTTCAATCAGATGGTCTGCTACTGCCCCTGTTATACCTCATTACTTATGCTCCATTGATTAAAGTATGTTTACTTCAGTCAAATAGTCTGTTACTGCCCCTGTTATACCTTATCATTTATGTTCCATGGATTAAAGTATGTTGGCTTCAGTCCAACAGTCTGTTACTGCCCCTGTTATACCTTATCATTTATGTTCAATGGATTAAAGTATGTTGGCTTCAGTCCAACAGTCTGTTACTGCCCCTGTTATACCTTATCATTTATGTTCCATGGATTAAAGTATGTTGGCTTCAGTCCAACAGTCTGTTACTGCCCCTGTTATACCTTATCATTTATGTTCAATGGATTAAAGTATGTTGGCTTCAGTCAAACAGTCTGTTACTGCCCCTGTTATACCTTATCATTTATGTTCCATGGATTAAAGTATGTTTACTTCAGTCAAATACTGTAAATTGCTTTAATTTTGCTGTACTCTTATTTTCGCTTGTGTCACTGATGGCACATTAGACCATAAAAATAAAAACATAGTGAAATGGCATTTTAACTGGTTGAATAGGCAATGTGTCCAAAATAGTGAAATTAAAACTACAGGGAAATGTCAAAAATACAAAAACCATGAAAATTTATACACGGCAAAAAAAAAAAAAGAAAAAGAAATATACAGTAGTTTTGTTGCTGTCCCCAGTTGCTACCTTATCACTTATGGGCCATTGATTAAAGTATGCTTGCTTCAGTCCGATTGTCTGTTGATGTCCTGTGTTGCGGTTGTATCATTTATGCTCCATTCATATCAGTATGCTTGCTTCAGTCTATTACTATCCTGTACTCCTGCCTTATTTATTCTCCATTCAGTGCTGGACGCTTCAGTCAGATTACCTGTTGCTGTCCCATATGTTTCTGTGTAATCTTTTATGAGTAAGGGCTACAAATAATTCTCTATCATACTCTTGCACTGTAGCTGCCATTTACTTGTGCAATTATATCCAAAGGGGCTTGCACTGTTATTTCTAAATTGGAAGGACATGATGTTTTTTTTTTTTTCATCAGTCTGTCACATGATTATGGATTTACTGCATACCAGATGAGTATGTACTGTCAGACAGGTATACTGTATGGCAGACAAGTATGTATGTCAGACAGGATTTACTGTATGGCAAATGGATATGCACTGTAAGAGAGGATTTACCGTATGGCAGACAAGTATATATTGACAGACAGATTTACTGTATGGCTGATGAGTGTGTATTGTGAGAGAAGATTTACTGTATGGCAAACAAGTATGTATTGACAGACAGATTTACTGTATGGCAAATGTGTGTATTGTGAGAGAGGATTTACCAAATGGCAGACAAGTATGTATTATCAAATCTACTGTATGGTAGATATGTATACTAAGAGACAGTATCAAAATATGTTTAAAACCACACAAGTACTAATGTAAATGATTTTTTATGCACCTCGGGAAATTAGAGAAGTGTTTTTGATATTGATTGTTTATCAGTTATACAAAAAGAAGCAAATATAAGGTGGAATGATGTAAAAGCAAGATCTTATTAATTATTTGGGTAAACAATGTGTTATTAATTGACTACAGACACACATGTGACTGTAATTACCTGAAACTGTTTTTTTTTTCCAGCCGTGGGATGAGGTTTGAGAATGTGTCAATTTTGACGGACAACATCAAGGATGTCATCAAGTCCATGAGATACTGCTGGTTAGTATTGCCTGATCATGAACAGAGTGTCTGGTAGGCTTGAGGTCACATCATGTGCAGGTGACTTCAGGAGTGCATGCCCTAGGTCACACCATGTGCAGATGAATTTAGGAGTGCATGCCTGAGGTTGTACCATATATGCAGATGACTATGCGAGTGCATGGCTGATGTGAACAAAGGTCAACCAGTGATATTGTCCAGGACCCAGTGATACATGCTTTATCATAGACCGAAAGAATCTAATATCTGGGACCAAGCTTACAACAATAGCAAGCAGTCTAAGTGGCATGATTAAACCAAGAAAATAAAGTAAAGAACTTTGCCTATGGCAACAGGTATCAACACATAATGTGAAATGCTGCAGGTTAAGGCAAAGTCAAGCAGGCATCAGGCTATTCTGACTGACTCATTGGGCCAATCAGACATCAGGCCATTTTGGCTGGTTCATAGGGCCAAACAGGCATTAGGCCATTTGGACTGAGTCATGGAGCTAAACAACCGATAGGCATTTGGGCTGGGTCATGAGACTCAATGGGCACGATAGGTTATGTGGAGTGGGTGATGGGGCCAAAGAGGCACCAGGCCATTCAGCCTGGGTTATGGGGGAGGGCAAGCAGGCACCAGGCCAGTTGGTCTAGGTCATGGGACTATACAGGCACTAGATTCAGGCTGGGTCATGGGGCCAAACAGGTACCAGGGCATTTGGTCTGGGTTATGGGGCTAAACAGGTACCAGGCCATTCAGGCTGGATCATGGCATCAAGCAGGCACCAGGCTATTTAGGCATGGGGGCCAAACAGGCATCTGGCATGGGGCTAAACAGGTACCAGGCCATTCAGGCTGGGTCATGGGGCCAAGCAAGCATCAGGCTATTCAGGCATCGGGGCCAAACAGGCACCAGGACATGGGGCTAAATAGCCACCTCTGGTCATTGGCTGGTCATAAGGCTAAATAGGCACCAGGCCGTTTTGGGCTGGGTCATGGGGCCAAATAGGCATAGGATCGTATACAGGCACCATCCCAGTTGGGCTGGGCTATGGAGTTAAACAGGCAGAGAGTCATGAGGCTTAACATGCATTGGGTCATTTGGGCTCAGTAGAACTTGGTCTCATTCTTATTCCTAACAAGTGAAAGATTTTGCAGGTGCTTTATACTGGTGCTTTGTAGCACATTTGTGTGTGTGTTTTTCTTGCTCAGTCGTTTACTGGCATAACCTTTCTTTTGAGGCAAATGGTTCTGATTGGAATTGTTTAAATTTTGTACAGGAAGAAAGCGATTAAATATTACAAGTACTTACTTGTATGTAAGACAAATTGATATGCAAGGTTAACATGTTAATTGAATCGTGATTTGCAAACGGTATGATTTATGATGGTAACAAATGGCATGATTGTGTGACAGGGTGGACGAGAAGGGAGTCATTTGTGAGCAGAAGGGGGTTTTCCGCATCAATTGTATTGACTGTCTGGACCGCACCAACGTTGTACAGTCTGCACTGGCCAGAATTATCATGGAGAACCAGGTAAGGTGATGGTAATGCCTTAATATACCAGGATTATCATGGAGAACCAGGTGAAGTGATGGGGGTGGGGGATGGAGTGGGGAAGGGGTAAGGTGACAGGGTTGCAAGGTTATGAGTGAAGGTGATCAATTTAACGAGAAGTGGCAAAAGCATACCGTTGTGTGCAATGCATGTACAATTCCTTTTCTCACATGTGGATAGGGGTACTTGATTTCTTCAAATTGTATCTGAAGTGAAAAATTGATTGTTACTGTCATGCTCTGTTAACCATGACAATCTTTGAACTTGCTGTTTTGATTGGATGTTCAATTGCTCTGTTGCACCTGATCCATCTGTTGACCAACAAGAAGAATCCTAAAAAATTTGTCCTGCATTACACCTGGCAACTGATAAAGACATAGAAAACCTGCTTTCTGTTACATTGGCAACCAATCAGAACCTTCAAAACCATGGCCTGTGTTACAGTTGGCAACAAAATTAATAAGAAAACTCAAAACCCAGTTATCTGTCTCTGTTACGCTGGGAACCAATGGAAACCTTAAAAACTGTCTCCTGTGTTACACCTGGCAAGCAATAAGAGCATTTAAAATCTGGTCCTCTGTTACTCTAGCAACCAACCAAAAACTTTAAAACCCTGCCCTGTATTACACTGGGCAACTAGTAAGAACATCAAAAATCTTGCGCTCTGTTAAACCTGGCAACTAATAACAATACTAGTATTAAAATCTGGTCCCGTTACACTGGCAACCATTCAGAGCACTGCTCTTTAACACCTGGTAACCTATCAGAACCTTAAAAACCTGGTTCTCTGTTACACTGACTACCAATAAGAACAGTAAAAACTTTGTACTATTCTCACCTGGTAACCAATAAGAATCTTAAAAACTTGATCCTGTTACACTGTCAACAATAAGAACCCTAAAATTGTTCAATCTTTTGCACCTGGAAAGCAATAAGAACATATTAAAAGCCTGTCTTCTGTTACTCTGGCAACTAATAAAAACATTTAATACCTTGTCCTCTCTCACACCCCGCAAAAAATAAAAATGCTAAAAAAGCTTTCCCTCTGTAACACTGGCAGCTATTAAGAACCTTGAAAACCTTGTACTTCATGCCTGGTGACCAAGAATAACAGTAAAACTTGATCATCAGCAAAGTTTGAGTACTGGATACAGTTTGAAAGTTGTTGAGGTTTAATTATGATGTGTGGTCAAAAAGAATATCTAATACACACACAGTTCATGGTTCACACAAGATGATACCGGAGAGGTTTGAGGCATGCTTTGTGTTCATGATTTACACAAGATGATACCAGAAACCTATGAGGCATGCTTAATGTTCATGGTTCACATCAGACGATACAGAAGAGGTTTGAGGCATGCTTAATGTTCATGGTTCACATGAGGTCGATAGAGGAGAGGTTTGAGGCATGCTTAATGTTCATGGTTCACATGAGATCGATAGAGGAGAGGTTTGAGGCATGCTTAATGTTCATGGTTCACACGAGATGATAGAGTGTTCATGGTTCACACGAAATGATACAGGAGACATTTGAGGCATGCTATGTGTTGTTGACAGACTGTACTAATAAAACCAGTGGCAGTTTTCGTATTGTTCCAATGAGGTGATTTATGTAAAGCCACTCTCACCAGAGGATGTCCCTGGCATTACAGCCACCATTTCCTTGCAGAGTATGATTTGTGTCACTGTGAAGTTCACTTTTTGTCAGTGTACATTTCACATAGCACTGTATGATGTGGACCACTAGACTGTGCACTATACCTTATACCCCCCAGTTTGTACCCTGGCTAAGTGTGGCATTGCCTTTTTTGACATTTCAGTGTCGCAAGTTAGGACTGCTGCCACCAGATGAGGAGTTGCCACAGAATTGTCGGCAAACCTATCAGCAGATGTGGGCCAACAATGGAGACACGATCAGCCGGCAGTACGCAGGCACAGCCGCACTTAAGGTAATACCTGGTATAACCAGCACTGGCTCTAGGACACGTTAAACTGGTGGCTCTGTACTGGCTACCTGCTGCAAGCAACCACACAGATACAACATGTTAAATAAGTAGAGCCACCAGAGATTGTATGTAAAATAAAACTAAGAAACAAAGCCACCTGTTATCTCTTGGCATACCTCAAACAACAACCCACTGGTAACTCCAAGATGGCTCCATAATATCATGGACAATAACATTTCTTTGTACTTGATTGCAGGGTGATTATACCAGAACTGGTGAACGAAAGTTCTCTGGAATGATGAGGGATGGCATGAACTCTGCAAACAGGTATGTTGCTGATATTGTACTGTCAGGTATGACCTTTGCCCACAGGTACATATAATAGCTGACACTGTACTGGAATGTGAACTTTGCCACAGTTCCATAGCTGACAATATACCGTCAGGCATGAGCTCTGCCCTTAGTTTTTGCAGCTGACACTGTACTTTTTTGTATGAACTTTTTCCTACAGTTCCATAGCTGACACGGTACTGTCAGTCCTGAACTTTGCCAACAGTTACAGAGCTGACACTGTACTGTCAGGCCTGAACTTTGCCAACAGTTACAAAGCTGACACTGTACTGTCAGGCCTGAACTTTGCCAACAGTTACAAAGCTGACACTGTACTGTCAGGCCTGAACTTTGCCAACAGTTACAAAGCTGACACTGTTCTGTAGGGCTTGAAGTTTGCCAACAGCTACGTAACTGACACTTTGCTCAAACCTAAAAGAATTAGGTAAAGGGTGATCACAATTAAGACAGCATATGTGTCTGGCTATAGCATCACTTATACAACAAATGGGTGAACGTGCCCTTATTTCTGAGGTTCATGTTCAAGGCCACTTAAACCTATATATATATATATATAGATATATATATATATATACTATTATTATTATTACTATTATTATTATTATTATTATTATTATTATTATTATTATTATTATTATTATTATTATTATTATTATTATTATTATTATTATTATTATTATTATTATTATTATTATTATTATTATTATTATTATTATTATTATTATTATTATTATTATTATTATTATTATTATTATTATTATTATTATTATTATTATTATTAGGGAAAAGAAAAGATGGAAACGTGAATTTATCCTGCCAAATCATAGCCAAAGGTTACAATGAATTTATTGAATTAGAAATGTGAATCTGCAATATAAATGACAAAACATGAGGGATACAACTTTCCCAAAAGCTGCAAAACAAAGACAAAAGTTTAGGTGCTATCCATGGAGGCAGCCAATGCTAGGTACCTGTATGTCAGAGTGATGATAAGTACAAGACAACGAGTGTTTACTACAGTGCTGGAACAGAGCAGGGTCCATTTAGCACATCAAAATAGCTGCTTTCTCATTACTGTTCAAGATATAATGGTTGAAAGATTCAAATTCCTCATGAAGATACCTTTCATTCAAATACCAGCAAGCCTAGCTAGTGTAAAGTGAAAAGTAGTCTTAGTCAACAGCTTTCCTCGGAACACTTTGCACCCATTGCACACAAAGTGTCCCGAGGAAAGCTGTTGACTCAATCTTCAATCAGCACTTTAAGGGTTAACATTGTCCTCAGTGTAGTCTTACAACTCTGGCTACCTGGTGTGTATATTGACCAGTAAACCCTGTTTAGGCCATCAAATTGTAGATGGAAGGGTGAGTCTTTACACAGTTCTAAAGTTTGCCATATTTTTTAAAGGTACTATCTGAATCGCTTCAAAGATGCTTATCGCCAAGCCACCATAGATCTGACTCTGGGCAATCCAGTGACAGAAGATCTGAGCATGCTCAGTGCCAGCAAGGAAGATGATGCAAACCTGGTGGAGCGTGAGGAGAGCATGAAGACAATGATTGATGAATGTAAGAAGATGTTAGTGACAGAACCAGAGGACTGCCTGGGCGCCTGGGGCCTCATTGACTGTGATCCTGTGTGAGTATCGACCTGCACATGCTGGCCACATAACAAATGTACACCAAGACAAATACTCTCACACCTGTGAAAACTCCCTTGAGGAGAAACACAGAGATTTTATACTTGAAGTGGAGGATGGATAAGGAGATTGTCCAAATGGCAAGATTTGATCTGAAAAGTATGGGAAATGCTAAAAGGAGGGAGACCTGACAAGCATGTAAACTATGCAAATTTTTAATCTCACCCTCTTCCGTGGCTCTTGTTCACAGTGTTATGGTGCTGATGTTTTTATAATTTTTCATCAGAGTTATGAAAAAGGGACTGAATTGTCAACAATTATTGACATACCACCTTCAACCCTGTTTAGCTTCAATAGGGAAAGTCACACAACTGTAACATGATGGCTTTGAGACACAGTTTGGTTTAAAAAAAAGGAGATGTACATCATTTGCTTTTCCCTGCACAGTGAGGTAGCTGCATATTATAATGCCGAGGGTCCTTCAATTTATCTCTGTTGCCTGGACCCCATGTTGTGTTTTTGACTCTTGACATGATGCACTCTTATGCACATTACAGGATGTCTGATGCTCTCATGCTTTGTATATCACTGCTACAGGTCGTGAAAGGGTATCATCAAATACTTAACACAGTTTGCCCTTCACTATCATCCTGGGAACACATCAAGGCAGCTGTGGCTCCTCGTTGTTCTTAATATATTTCTGGATGGTTTGCTGAAACAGATAAGCCCATCATAATATGGGTTAAACATCCATGAACGTGTCTTCATAACTCTTTTGCATATGCTGATGGCGTCATGCTGGCTAGCTTGACAGAATCCAGCTTTCGAGCACAGATTGATATGTGTTTTACTTATGCAGGCAAATGGACATTTAATTCTGGAATTGCCAAGTCAAAGTACGTAGTGATGGGTTCTACAATGTTGTAAGACTCACAACATGGAAGCTGAATGACTACCATTGAAAATGCATATAAACCAGTGGAATACTGGGCACTGTGTTTAATTGCACCAGCACCTGTGAATTAAGACCATTTGCAGATCCAGAACTGCAGTCATGTCTACATGGGTAATTGGCTTGTGTTAGCATGGATAGGGATTTTAAGTCTTAAATGTTTTTTTCTATGTGCACACCTCTGTTACCCTCTGTATCTGAGAGCTTGTATCTGAGTGAAAGAAACATACAAAAAACTGAATGGGGTCCTTTGTCAAGCATTTTCTTGGGCTTGGCAACAGATCCCATAGAAGTCATTTAATTTGGGCTTAAAGTTGCCCCCTATGTAAGAGGTGGTTCATTAGCACACTCCTTCTTGTACATGCTGGTGACATTCCCTTAAAACTTGCAACAAGAACGGTGTATTTTATATGCAATATTAAATTCCCTGTGGGACCCTCATATCATAGACAAACAGTAAAACTATTGAAGCACATTAGTGACCAGAATCTGACTGAATAAAGCATTTAATTTTTCACCAGATGAGTCATAGTAAACATTAGTGGCCCCACAACAGGCAAAATGACTTGCCTTATCAGGATAATTAGCATAAGGAAAAACAAGATGATTGAACAAGGATGTCATGTTAACCTGTACTTGGCCTTTGATGTACTCGGGGCAACACATGTGAAATATTTAAGCATGCTGTAACCATCATGTATCAAAAGCTATTGCAAGTAAAAACTCCCGTTGTACACTTGCCATAATGTTCTAGCTAAGTACATAGCTACTGAGACATACTTGGTAACTGAAATTATAACTACTGGGACATATTTGCAAGCTAAACACATAGCCATTGGGACTGGGATGTGCTGTCCAGAACACTTGTCTCACATGATTCAACTTTATATTTGCCCATTAAGCCTGTCTTCTCTGCATCACCAAAATCAGAGAATGTGTTGTTCCCTGGTACATGCACATGCACTGATGAACTGGTTAACACATTGCAAAGTCTGATCTCAGATTCCTACTTCAAGCCATGGTCTGCAGAGCATGTTCTTACTTCATTTATGACCAAAGCATTTTAATTTATTTTATTTACCTGATTGTGATTGCACATGTATCAATATATATTTCTCCCCCGTTGAGGCTGTAATCAACAACAAACAGAAAAATATGAAAATAATTCTGAAAAGGGTATATCTTCCCAGAAGAATCAACTGAGATTGATGTATTGAAGGACAGACCTTTGAAAATCAATATGACATCCAATACTTGTTGGGGACCTTCTTGTAGACTATAAACTGTCTTGTTGCAATTGGGTACCTTAACATGTGTGTAGACAGTAACCTGTCTTGTTGAGTATAGTGTTGTGTATACACTGTATGTACTCTGTCCTGTCATGCTGTGTACATTGTGTGTAGACTATACATGTATATCATGACATGTTGGAATCTTCTTGTGTTGAGCCTGTCTCATGACACGTTTAGTGCTCTGTTGTGTGTGTAGACAATATCACGACTTGTTGGGTACCTTGTTGTGTGTGTAGATAATATCATGACTTGTTGGGTACCTTGTGTGTGTGTATACAATATCATGACTTGTCGGGTACCTTGTGTGTGTTGACAATATCATGACTTGTTGGGTACTTTGTGTGTGTGTATACAATATATAGACTTGTTGGGTACCTTGTGTGTGTTGACAATATCATGACTTGTTGGGAACCTTGTGTGTGTATACAATATCATGACTTGTTGGGTACCTTGTTGTGTGTGTTGACAATATCATGACTTGTTGGGTACCTGTTGTGTGTAGATAATATCATGACATGTTCGGTACCTTGTTGTGTGTGTAGACAGTATCATGACTTCTTGGGTACCTTGTTGCGTGTGGACAATATCATGACATAGTGGGTTCCTTGTGTATGTGTAGACAATATCATGACATGTTGGGTACCTTGTTGTGTATGTAGAGGATATCATGATGTGTTGGGTACCTTGTGTGTGCAGACTCTATCATGACATGCCGGGTACCTTGTGTGTATAGAGGATATCATGGCTTGCTTTTTGCTGGCAGGACGGGTGATCCAACACAGCAGGACATGGACAGTATACTGATCCTGACCTCCAAGGCCTACATCATTGCACAGTGAGTACAGACACACAGGCCTCAGGCCTTCTAATCAAACTTTGTATCTACTTGCAAGACCCGCACCCACTGCTTATATTCCCCTCTGTACAGCTTTCATTTATATGTGTAATGTATTTACATAGGTTGCACAGTCTTTCCTCATGGTCTAGCAGTATGTGTCCATAATATTGTGGGAATAGTGTGGTAATTGGCAAGAGGTGAATTAATACATAGTTGTTGGGATCATTTTGAACACTACATGTACATGTATGGTTATGCACATAATAGTAGACTTGATCAACAAGACAGTCGCACTTCATACAAATGATAAAAGACTGATGTGTGAAATTTTTTGTCGATTGATGTGGCTACATGTCATTTGTACAGTTACGACGATGAAGCAGACCAGGTGACCAGGTACCAGACAGTATCATTGGAGGACCTAGAGCGGGTGGAAATAGGTACAGTGTACATGTATTACTTGAAATAAGCACAGTATATAGTACCTCTAATAGGTACAGTGTACATGTATATACTTGAAATAAGTACAGTATGTAGTACTTCAAATAGGTACAGTGTACATGAATATACTGGAAATAAGTACAGTATATGGTACCTCAAATAGGTACAGTGTACATGTATATACTTGAAATAAGTACAGTATATAGTACCTCAAATAGGTACAGTGTCCATGTATATACTTGAAATAAGTACAGTATGTAGTACTTCAAATAGGTACAGTGTACATGAATATACTGGAAATAAATACAGTATATGGTACCTCAAATAGGTACAGTGTACATGTATATACTTGAAATAAGTACAATATGTAGTACTTCAAATAGGTACAGTGTCCATGTATATACTTGAAATAAGTACAGTATATGGTACCTCAAATAGGTACAGTGTCCATGTATATACTTGAAATAAGTACAGTATATAGTACCTCAAATAGGTACAGTGTACATGTATATACTTGAAATAAGTACAATATATAGTACCTCAAATAGGTACAGTGTACATGTATATACTTGAAATAAGTACAGTATATAGTACTTCAAATAGGTACAGTGTCCATGTATATACTTGAAATAAGCACAGTATATAGTACTTCAAATAGGTACAGTGACCATGTATATACTTGAAATAAGCACAGTATATAGTACTTCAAATAGGTACAGTGACCATGTATATACTTGAAATAAGTACAGTATATAGTACCTCAAATAGGTACAGTGTACATGTGTATACTGGAAATAAGCACAGTATATAGTACTTCAAATAAGTACAGTGTACATGTATATACTTGAAATAAGTACAGTATGTAGTACTTCAAATAGGTACAGTGTCCATGTATATACTTGAAATAAGCACAGTATATAGTACTTCAAATAGGTACAGTGACCATGTATATACTTGAAATAAGTACAGTATATAGTACCTCAAATAGGTACAGTGTACATGTATATACTTGAAATAAGTACAGTATATAGTACCTCAAATAGGTACAGTGTCCATGTATATACTTGAAATAAGCACAGTATATAGTACTTCAAATAGGTACAGTGTCCATGTATATACTTGAAATAAGCACAGTATATAGTACTTCAAATAGGTACAGTGACCATGTATATACTTGAAATAAGTACAGTATATAGTACCTCAAATAGGTACAGTGTACATGTGTATACTGGAAATAAGTACAGTATATAGTACCTCAAATAGGTACAGTGTACATTTATACTTGAAATAAGTACAGTATATACCATCTCAAATAGGTACAGCATCTGTAAATATCCAAAATAGGTATAGTATATATTTATATGTACTCAAAATAGGTTAAGTATACCCCAAAATAGGTAGAGTATACATGTATATGCTTAAAATAAGTACAATATACATGTACCTCAAATAGGTACAACACCTGTATATGCCCTAAATACTAGGTAGAGTATACATGTGTATATACTCAAAATAAGTGCAGCAGACCCATAATACAATGTGGGTAGAACATCCATGTACATACTCAAAACAGGTACAGTATACCAAAACTATGTAGTGTTTGAAATTGAAATATTTAGTGTCATCCCTGGCATACTATATTGAAATATCAAGTGCCCTCCTCAGTATCCCATAATGAGACATAGAGGGTCATTCTAGTATATCATAATGAAGTATTTAGTGTAATCACAGAAAAATTTTGATAAACGAAAAAAATATCCTAATTTATGTTACTTGACAGGTCCTGCCCCATCCGTTTTTAAGTCCAAGTACATGTGTATTCGACTGTTCTACCAGAACAAACATGAGAGCGGATACTTCCACACATTCCGAAATACCAGCACACGTCTCTTCAACAACATGGTCATCTACATAAAGAACATGGAGGAGGCAAAAGGTGAGATTGGCCATACAATCACTGCAGCAGATGTCTTCCTTTCACCAGGATTCCACTCACCATAATCCTAAATAAGTCCTTAATCTAGCACAGAGTATGATAACTTCTCCATGAAAATATTAAAGCATAAAGGATATATTTTTTGTTCTTTTGCTTTGATCTGTAACTAGTCTCCCAATGCATGTATTTTTCACAATAAACAAAAATATTGCACAGGTATTACCTGTATTCAAGAACGATGAAACCTTACTTCATGATTTCAGACCAATAATTTTTTGTGCATGCCTTGTCAAAAACATTGAAAAAAAGTAGTCTATCATCGACATTATTCCTTCTTAACTCACACAACTTTATCCCTTCTTTACTCCCATGGTGTCACATTCAAAGGACAATCACTTTGACCCAATTTTAAGGTCACCTAGGTCAATTTTGTATGACTTTCTTGCACACAATATAAGGAAAACCAGAATTGCTAGGATCATGAAACATTTACAGATAAGGGTCTTCATCAAGTTTGAAGGACAGTGATCTTGACCTAATTTGAGGTCACCAGAGGCAATTTTTCTCATTAATAAATGTCTTGTACATGAGATCTTAAGAACTGGATAAGATAGGATCATAAGACCTTTATAGTTAATCACCTCCGTAAGAGTGTAGCTCAGGTTTGAAGGACAGTGACCTTGACCTGATGGCAAGGTCACCAGGGTCAGTCTATTTAAAAAATTTGCAAGGAACCAGATAAGCTAGGATCAAAAAAGTTTTACAGTTGATCTCTCTTTTGAAAGGTGAACTCAAGTTTGAAGGAGAATAACCTTGACTCAATTTTAAGGTCACCCAGGTCAATTTACATGTACTTTGAAATTCTTGCGCACGACATCAGGAAAACCAAATCCCTTTTGTGGTTGGCCAAGGGATTACAAGGTGTTAGCCGTTATGCTATGTATTATCTACACCTGTGTCCATGGTGTCATTCTTCCATATTATGTATTGCCTATATCTCTGCACCCATGATCATAGTGTTCTCTTGTGTTAGTTTGTGGTATGGCAGAACTCTCTGTGTCTAATTGATATAGTGCATAATCATAAATTTTTGTGAGGGATAGATGTTTACGAATTTTCCCAAGTAGACCTTATTGGGAAATATTAAATTCATAACATTTTTGGCAGATTAAATGTAATAAAGTCACAATAAAAACATCTTTTACATAATACTTTAATCAAAATATAAAAAAGAAACTTTCACACACACAAATGGGGAGGTCTCATACGATTAGTACTTTTTTTTTAGGTGGTGTCAATTCAGCAAAATTAAACTCGCCAAAATCTCTTGTGAGACTAATTTTGGAAATTTTATTGTCAGGAATATAAATGATTATATAGTAAGTGGCCTCAGTGATCATGGATTAAATCCAAATTTGGGTTCATTATAAGTTTTTTCTGAAATCTCATATATATATGTACTTGTATGAATCTGTTAAATTTTGGAGTACTATTGGAACTAATTACACTGTAGTTTCATGTCAAATAAAGTTGAGTTGCATCTTAAATTTAATGTTCCTATTAGGCCTATAACGATACTTTCTGCAGATATGTGGTCATGATGCAGTGTTCCAGATCACCCTAATTGGTATGGTGTTACCTGGTAACCTTTGCAGCTGTATACTGAAGACTGAGTCAATAGTTTCTCTTGAAAAGTTTTGTCATGAGGAGTGTGAACCTTGAACCCCTACAATTTACAAGGCACAACTTTTTTCTGTTAGCAGGTCCTACATGTACCAAGTAGGGTGAGCACCACAAGGATTACTTGTGGAACTTGAGCCATTAATGTCTGAATCCCAAGTGAAGGCTGAACCACAGGGTTGGCTGTGTCAATATGCATGCTTTATTCATTATAAACCATATGTAATAAGGATCTTAATGTACTTTCAGAATCACTACGGGTCATCTCAGAAACTTTCATAGCAGCACAGAAGTTGAGAGAAGTGGACCTTGAAGTTACAGAATGCAAGATGGAAAGGTACTTTCACTCACACAATAAATGATGCTAGGCATCGACTCTGAAATCTCTTGTTATTACTCACTGAACACCTGTAATTATGTTGTACATGTAGAAGATACATGCGACCTTCCAACATTTACTTGCACAATGTGACAGTAAAGTTCGCATGTGTCAGAACTTGTTTATAAATGAGTTAGTGACAGACTGTGAGAGAAGGGACAGCGACTACAAAGTCTGATTAATTGATGGAGTTGTCTAGTGTAGGGATAGTGACAGACTGTCATTGGAGTGGTCACAGGCCATAAAGTGGGATTGATTAACGCAGATCTGATATTCATGATGCAACCCAGGTGATGCAGGACATTTTACTGTGTAAGAATGATGTGATCATCATCCAAGCTTTAAAAATCACATTAATTTCCCAGTGCTACCCTGAGAAACAGGAAAGAAAGTAATTTGGGGCAGTGGCTACTTTTGTATTCAATTGCTGAATTTAGAAATGACTTGTTGTATCTAGTTAATCCCCTCATACTGGAAGATTTCTACCCAATAATGTCAGCCAAAAGTGAAGATATATTTTTAACCCCAAATCAGTGCACACTTGTAACAGACTTGAGTATATGCAGTAAATCAACCATCAGGCTGTCCTGATGGTCATCAGCTTCTGAAGCCTCGGGCTGCTGAAAGTTGTCACTTGCCATTCCAGTGTTGAGGTTCCAGATTTTTGGGAGGGCATAGCTCTGGTGGAGAAATTTAAAGTAGATGTGGTATCAGAGAGGCCTTGACAGCAGTCTTTGGGATGGGCTGGTTCCTTGTTTAACACTCTGGCAACTTAATAAGAACCTGCAGCTGAAGAAAGATAGGGGCAAGTTGGCAGGCCCTCAGTGGGACAGAGCCAAGTTGGCAGGCCCTCAGTGGGCCATATTACAGTGGGACAGAGCCAAGTTGGCAGGCCCTCAGTGGGACATATTACAGAAGTATGACAGAGCCAAGTT
Source organism: Hermodice carunculata (assembly GCA_964020975.1). Taxonomy (NCBI): domain Eukaryota; kingdom Metazoa; phylum Annelida; class Polychaeta; order Eunicida; family Amphinomidae; genus Hermodice; species Hermodice carunculata. The sequence goes on along the minus strand of OZ026616.1, from coordinate 46,836,480 downwards.
GGCAGGCCCTCAGTGGGCCATATTACAGAAGTATGACAGAGCCAAGTTGGCAAGCCCTCAGGGACCATATTACAGTGGGACAGCCAAGGTGGCAGGCCCTCTGGGGACCATATTACAGTGGGACAGAGCCAAGTTGGCAGGCCCTCAGGTGACCATATTACAGTGGGACAGAGCCAAGTTGGCAGGCTCTCAGTGGGCCATATTACAGTGGGACAGAGCCAAGTTGGCAGGCCCTCAGGGGACCATATTACAGTGAGGCAGAGCCAAGTTGGCAGGCCCTCAGTTGGACATATTACAGAAGTATGACAGAGCCAAGTTGGCAAGCCCTCAGTGGACCATATTACAGTGGGACAGAGCCAAGTTGGCAGGCTCTCAGTGGGCCATATTACAGTGGGACAGAGCCAAGTTGGCAGGCCCTCAGGGGACCATATTACAGTGAGGCAGAGCCAAGTTGGCAGGCCCTCAGTTGGACATATTACAGAAGTATGACAGAGCCAAGTTGGCAAGCCCTCAGTGGACCATATTACAGTGGGAAAGAGCCAAGTTGGCAGGCCCTCATGGAACCATATTACAGTAGGACAGAGCCAAGTTGGCAGGCTCTCAGTGGGCCATATTACAGTAGGACAGAGCCAAGTTGGCAGGCTCTCAGTGGGCCATATTACAGAAGTAGGACAGAGCCAAGTTGGCAGGCCCTCATGGGACCATATTACAGTGGGACAGAGCCAAGTTGGCAGGCTCTCAGTGGGCCATATTAGAGTAGGACAGAGCCAAGTTGGCAGGCTCTCAGTGGGCCATATTACAGAAGTAGGACAGAGCCAAGTTGGCAGGCCCTCATGGGACCATATTACAGTGGGACAGAGCCAAGTTGGCAGGCCCTCAGTGGGCCATATTACAGTGGGACAGAGCCAAGTTGGCAGGCCCTCAATGGGCCATATTGCAGAAGTAGGACAGAGCCAAGTTGGCAGGCCCTCATGGGACCATATTACAGTGGGACAGAGCCAAGTTGGCAGGCCCTCAGTGGGCCATATTACAGTGGGACAGAGCCAAGTTGGCAGGCCCTCAATGGGCCATATTGCAGAAGTAGGACAGAGCCACCAGGCTATCAGTGGACAATGTTGCAGAGAAGGATAAAGCCAATCTGGCAGTCCATCCGTTGACCATGTTGCAGGTTTTCCATCTGACACAAGGTCTAGCAAATGAGGTGGAGAACAGACTGCTGCTGCTCAACCCTGGGGGTACACACCAGCCCTTTCTTAAAGACCCTATGTATTATTTATTGCCCATGTACCACATCCTGTGGCATTGCAGTTGGCAGCTGTCTGACCAAACTAACCAATCAATGGGACCATGTTGTGAGCAATGTAATTGTCAGAAATATTGTTTACAATGGCTATATGTTGGAGTCTGCTGAAGGGAAGTTTCAAAATAAAATTGCACGATTAAGCAATAATTACCACCCTAGATTTCCTATAGGTGTTTCTAAGCAACTATCATTAGGGTTGCTTGATGTGGAAAACAGTAATCAAACTGAAAGGAGTTGTATGATCAAGGTTCTAAGAGATTGAGTCCATAGTACATGTAAATGGAAAAAAAATACAGTCCAAACTGGCTCCACTGTCTCGTATTCAATGAGATCCAGTTTGATGTCACGGGAAGTCCCTAGGGTAAACAGGGTAGGATCGAATTCCTTGTTCACTTCAGCATAACTTTTGATGAAGAAACCCATAATGGCTCATTCAATTGAATCTTTGAACAGCTTTTAAACAAGTATTAAAACTATCTTTGTGACAAAATGAATGCCCTGGACCCAAGTGAATTTGTTTTTCTAAATTTCACCAACTTATAATGTACAGACCAACTTCTTACTTGCACGCTACGCCCACTTGGGACTGCCAGGGACCACAATGCGAAAAGGTCTTCAGACTTTTTGTATTCATATCCCAAGTTCATCATCATTCTCCCGCTTTCCTGCTCTCCCCCCTCCACCTATACCTTTTCCCCTTCACTCACAGTCACGAGAATGATGCCAGGATTTTCTGTCAATCACTGCAACAACAGTCATCTCAGTGTGAAGGGCAAGCAACACAGCCACAAAGTCCAGGCGATTACTACTTAATGGTCTGTCCATCCTTGCACTGTGGAGACTATATGGTGTCAGTGGAGAATCTCTGGTCTCAGTGGAGAATATCTGGTCTCAGTGGAGATATTACACAGACGTCCTTGCCACATATACAAATTGCAAAATGCTGACTTATTTGTTGCCATAGCTGGAGCAGATGGTATGGACAATAGATGTCGGGTCCATTTGAGTGGAGGGAATGTGGGCCTAGGTGTTCCTGCCAACTCCAGTTCTGCCAAAAGTGAGAAAGGAACCAGGAGAGATGATACTTGGAGCACTGTGGTGGCCTAAGAAGGTTTGGTCACTGGATCAGCTAGAGCTGAGCATGGAAGAGCTGAGGGTGGTGCCTCTTGATGTGGGGCTGCTGTTGTAACCAAACTTTACTATGTGCCATGATCCTCTTCCTGCCTGCTGTTTGTTGAGTAAAGTGTGGAGTAGTCAAGGTGTTAATGGAGGTAGTTCAACAGATTGCCAGAGGCTAACGTGGCCCCTCATTCTTGAAGGGTTGTGATGGCAGGTGGAAGGCTTTTTTGTCAGATGGCACCAACAGTAAAGGCAAGTGGACTGTAGGTAGCAGACATTCTGCCACATCTCTTCCAACAAGGAGAACTTGAGGCAAGCATGATTGAGGGCTAGTGTAAGCCTGTAATGTCAGCCACTCACCAGCCCAGTTTAAGAGGATCAATCAGTCAGGTCCCTTTTTGTGCAGAGATGTCAGCAGTCTCTTGATGGACAGACCTATTGAGCCAAAGTTGGTACCAGGTTGGGATGTCACAGTGGTCCTTAATGCACTTATACTGAGGCACCTTCAAGAAGTGTGACATGACTTTGATACAACTGAAGCTTCCTGCTTTCAAAGTGGTTTTTCCTCTCACCTTGTCCTCAGGAGCTTGGCTTCTGTCACCTGAGATGGTCCACCAATAGCAAAGATGTACATGTCCATGTATATCCAAGGCCTTACATGGGGCTGTCGGCTAAGATCCATGTGGCTAATGATCCATCAAATGCGTCGACATGTTACTGGATGAAGCCACTAAAAGTGATGCAAGATAGGTCTGAGCTGAACAGGACCTTGTGTTCGTGAAGGATATAGGTGGATGTACATGTATGGGTGTTTACATTTTTATGTATGTATATACCCTTGATAGGTAGGTAGGTAGGTACATGTAGGTTCATCCTCTCACAAATGTATTACCATTCCAGGTGCTTCATGGAGTTTGAAAGAAAGATTTCTTTCTTTTTTGGGGGGGAGGGGGGGCAAGGGTTGTCTCTGGAGTACTTGACACAAGAGGTAGATTGCTGAATTGTGACTTCAAGTGGCTGAGCACATAAGCCAGTTTTGTGAGGTATCAGTGTGTATGTTACCTTGTTGCTGTGTTAAACAGCCAGTGAACTTCATGGTTTGATGACCTTATTTTACCTAAAAAAAAGTAACCATTACAAATTATCAAACCAAAGAAAGTTGGCAGTATAATGTGCAAATTTGGTTAGGTAACCCACCCACCCCAGTACCTCACAGATATGACAAGCAGATGACCACATGACACAATAGAACTAATTACAGCGCAGTGCTTTGTGACAAAAGTAAAGTCCAAGATTTGACATTTTGGTGCTGACAACCATTAACGCAATTATTTTCTTTGCAGAAAGAAGAGTCGCCCAGCACCAAATGTGATTGACATAGCAGTGCAGGCCCAGACCGACTCCCTCAGCACCAAGGTGTTGGATATGTCCAGGGAGAACTCTGCCACAGACTTGAAGTCAATGGCCCAAGTACCCACTCTACCCAGTGGCAGAGTCCGATTCACTAATTCTATATCCAGCCTGGGTAGAAAATTTGCCAGCTTTAACCCAATGCGGCGGATGAGGCTGAATCAACTAGCGGCTAAGACGACCATTGCTTTGCCGACTGTCATGTACACTAAGGAGAATGAGGAAGTCAGCGCATCTTCCACTTTGACACACGCGTCCACCTTGAAGCCGACAGAAGCCGCATGTGGGGATGTAGACAACATTGACGGTGATTCCAAATTAGAAAATTTACCCCGTCAGTATAGCCTAGATGACATAACTGCCACATTTATAGACTCCACGAAGGTGGGTGATCTGAGTGTGTCGGAAAAAGACGCCCAAGATATCATGTTAAAGAGTTGTGGTGTGCTGGCCACCATGCAGAGTGACCTGTTGCTTGGTCAGTGGCTCCTCAAGAGGAAGGCGTTTTCAGCAGAGGACATTTACCTGGGCTTTGGCCTGACCAGGGACACAGAGAACAAGGCAATTCGTAAAAATGCAGATTGTCAAAAGTCCCGCACACTCACTTACTCACGGGCCAAATCAGTTGACACGTGTGACAGAGGCACCAGCAAGATAGATCATAGGAGACATCTTGAGCAAGAAAAACAAAGATTTCGAGGGCTCAGTCCTCCTAAAGAAGTTCCTGAACCAGAGAACCCTGTTTCAAACTTGTCACCAGACAAAGACTTTGAACAGCTTCCACAGTTATCTGATTCAGCACAGGAGGAGACTGAAAATCTAGTCAGCACAGAACCAGTGCAGATTTCTGTGAGCCAACCCTCAGAAGACAAAGTCATAGATGCCACTGGGGTAGATATTCCAAGGGACAAAGACAGTACTGAGGAAACTGATCAGAAAGGTGGGAGAACAGAGGAGCAAGTGGATATGGATTTGTCTGAACAGTTTGATGAGAAAAATGTGAATGAAACAGCAACAGAAAAGATGGCAGAAAAGGTGCACTGGTTGATAAGGGAGGAAGACAAGGCCAGCAGTGAGGATGGGTCTGTCTTAACTGAGGAGGAGGACTTTCAGCCATCTTGGATTACAGAGGCTGATGGGATACGACCTGATGACAGTCAGACTGTGGCGCAGAGCAGCGAGCATGTTAAAGAAGATGATCAAGCACCAGATGGCACCAGTGGAGATAAGCCTGAAAGCATGGCTGCACCAAAGAATGCGAGCATAAGTGATGAACAAATACTAGTCAATGTGCAGGGCCCTGAGACTGAAGAGGTCAACCCACTGTACCACTCAAACATGAAGATGTCTTTCAGTGATGGGTCCATATCATACCACAAGGATATTGATGATATCACTCTCAATGCTACAGATCTCAAAACTGATGGCAGTTCTACCTTTTCCCGATTACGCATGCGAATGACTAATCTAGGTCTACCCACTTTACCATCTGCCCAGTCACAGAGGAAACAAGCAATGGATGCAGCTATGGAGAAGCGGAAAATATCCGAGCTACGCTTTCAAGAATGTAAAACCAGAATAATACTACTATAATACAGGGGCATATACTGTAAATACTATATATTTATTGTCAACGATTCATGGTAAGATATGCTCATGTGCCCAAATGATGACAATGGGCATTGTGGAAAAGGGGCGTTTGAAAGCATTGGGGTGAAAATGTGCCAGGGCATAATGTGCAATGTGAAGACCCTGGTTCTATAGGGGTCAAGGCCATTACCCTTGCAGCCATTTTCTTAAATGTAGAGGCAATTCATGGTGCACAAGTTGGTAAAATCAAATTGTACTTACAATCACAGCCATATATACATGTACGTGCTCCCAGATTTCACAAATATCTATTTTGTCTTTGCTTTTTTGTTGGTATTTATGAGAAACATTTTGTATGATCGTGTCATTTTCTGACATAACAAGAAGCTTTTCCTCAAAATTATTCACTTTCCAGTATCGGTAGAATTGTCTATCAAACTGAGCAGAAAGCCATTGCTTGTAAAGATATTTTTGTGACCAGGTCTTTGCAGTAAATAGAGCCGACTGTTTATGTTTACAGGACGTTTTCATTACATAAACAGTACTGCCTCTGTACCTTGTTATTTACACCATTAAGCTCTCTTCTTGAAATGTATCGTTAAAATAGAAGAGCTTAACAGGAAAGTTTGACTGCCAGCTGTTACACTAGAGGGAGCCACCTTTGACATACAGGTTTCTTTTGCCCTCTGTTCATGCATAATGGCCCTTGCATTGTGCCTGTTTACATGGAAAAAATGTGCTTGTTTAAAGTTAATTACAAAGTGAGCTGCTTGAATTTTAATCATCCTGCATAAATAGTACTTTGAAACGGACCTATCCTGTCTTCTAAGTTTTACCCACAAAAAGAGACATCCAGGTCTTTGTCAAGAGGTCAAAGGCAGCCATTGTTTTTATCAGTGGCTCAGGAGCAAGATGCAACAGGTGCTGTATGTCAACCAATTGAAGGGCAACAAGCACAATGTCGAAGTATTTAGGGACAACTATCACTATGTCAACAAATTTACAGACAACTGTCACTGTGTTAATGAACTTAGAGGCACCTAGCACTATGTCAACACATTTACAGGTAAATGGCACTGTCAACAAATTTGGAAGCAACTAGCACTATGTCAACAAATTAAAAAGAAGCCAATACTGCCAACAAGTTTAGAGGTAAGTTGTATACTTTAACAATTGTAGGGGCCACTATGGCAACAAATTTTTGTGGCAAGTAGCACCTGTCAACAAATGTAGAGGCCACATGGACACAGCCAACTTGAAGTATATTCCTGCTGACAGAGGCAAACCAAATTGTGTCAACGAAGTCAAGCAGCACAATCTAGACGACCTTCGTTTATTCACAATCTGGAAGACCTTCGTTTATTCACAATCTAGAAGACCTTTGTTTATTCACAATCTAGAAGACCTTTGTTTATTCAAAATCTAGAAGACCTTCGTTTATTCACAATCTAGAAGACCTTTGTTTATTCACTATCTAGACGACCTTCATTTATTCACAATTGTCTGACATGTTTGCAGCATTTCTGTTACAAGGCCATAGCCCGTGCTTTTGTTTGCTTTTATAGACCTGAGACAAAATTGGAGTCAGTGTCTCATGTTTTATGTCTGTTTTCATCAGACAGCAGTATGCAGCTTTTTTTATTACTGTTTTAATACTGAGAGCCGGTTGCAACAAGATTTCTTGCCCAAGATGGTCCTCAAACTGTACTCATGGAAGACTGAATGTTATGTTTTGGGTGGCATTGCCTGCTGTGGCTTGGGGTTTGCCAATGTTTATTGAAATTTTGGGGTCTGAGAATGTGTCTGTTCTGGTGACCTTGCCCCCTTCCTTGTATCCCCTGATTGTGCCCATCCCCCCCCCCCCCCCCCAACAATAATAGAGAAGGAATGTCTGTGTTCACTGAGTCGTATTGGCAGCTATTATAACATGGTAACTACCCATACTGCCATGTGCTATGCTGAATCCATTCCAAAGTGTTCAGGGAGGGAGACCAATGTTAAATAAATATTGACGTGTATGGACCTCTAAATTCTAATGCCCGCCAGCCAGTGCACGAGTGTCAGCACTATTTTATGCACCATTCAGTTTACCAAGAAAGACAGGATCATGAAACCCAATGTCCCATGGCATAAGATCATGAAACCTCAGGTCACATGGTTGAAAGTTTACTTCCCGAATTTCTTATTGTATATTGTTCTTTTAGTTTTTAGCTCAGCTGACTTGTCAGTCAGCAGAGCTTATTGGATGGTAAGTTGTCTGTCCACAATTTACATTTACAACTTCTTAAAAACTGCAGGACAGATCCACTTTGGGCTTGTTAGGGATATACATGTACCTCAGGTGGAATTTTAGAAAGTTTGTCCACATGGTCATGCTCTGGTGATGGCAAAATTTAAAAAACTTTAAAAAAAATTTTCCTCACCCACTCATCCAATTGCTTTGAATTTGCATAAGGCCACTTCTGAGGACCTCTTTTTACCACCAGAGGCTTAGCAGATATGGAGGTGAACAAGTGATTTGCCACGCTGAAAAGCCAGCTAGGACGATATCATTCACGTGGTTGGTGGTGACACTCTCAGCCTGTCGTGGCACTGCCTGATAGCCCCACATGTTAACAAAATAAACTATGTGACAAGCCTTTGGAGCAGAACACCTAATTTCATTTGAGGTAGTGCTGCAATGTTTTTCTCTTTTTTTTTCATGATTTTTTTTGAGTTTTGCTTTTTTCACTGTTTTTCCAAAAACTGTGTCTCAGATCATGCTGACAGTTGATGTTCCTTGTGGCAGAGTCAAAGAAAGGTATTTACTAAGTGCCATTACAATGGATCCATAATTTTTAATGTTTTTTTTTCCAATTTGGGTACTGATCATTAGTGCACACATTGCTATTGATGAGTATGCAAGTCCATGGGAATTGCAACAGTAGTTTACATTTTCAACTTCTTGAAAAACATCAGCCAGATTCACTTCAAGCTTGGTAGGATGTACCTTGACTGGAGCTATAAAGTGTCTTCAAATGGTCATGCTTCATTGAGTTCTGGATTTTCTATGAATTTTTCATTTTTTTTGCCAAAAAATCTTTTCTCTGCTGCCACCTGGCCAATTGCTTTGAAATAGCCTATGGACACTTCTGGGTATAAGGGCAAGACTAATACAGTACATGGATTACCTTGATCTCATCCCCAGGGTCACAGAGCCACTCCGTAACTATTTGATCTGGGACTTTAATGCTGATGGTCCTCAGTGTGGGCCAGATTTACACAGTACATTAGTGACCTTGACTTAAATCGTAAGGTCACATGGCCACTTTTATGGATTTTGCTGTTTCTTGTGAGAACTTGGAGAAGTGTTTGAGTTAGGACTGACCTTTGAGGAAGTACTTTGATATTTAGTCTTCAAGAAAAGTGACCTTGAACTTATTTCAATGGTCATAGGACCACTTCATGTTGGGCATGTAAAGTTAGCTGAGCACAGGACTGTCACAGTCCTCTTTTTTAACTTGTTCATATCAGTTGCCATAGAATTATTCATTTTTTCAAAACATGTATATTGTGCAAAATAAAATATTTTTTCGTTTTGTTTCAAGAACTATATGATTATAACCATTTAGTCAACGGTGTATTGATTTGTGTATTCAGTCATGATGATTTATTTTACTGTAACTTGCTTTGTCACAGTGCTTATGTCTTCATGCATTTCATACTTAAATTAAATATGCAAAGTTGGAAATACTGCAAAATTCCTGGATTAGTATAATTTCATTTCTTTCACAAAACAAGTGAATTTGCTCAACATGCATGCATTCTAATACAGGAGGCTTTGTCTTATAGAACCTATTAAAGAATGCAGGTTTTTTTTGTTTGTTTGTTTGTTTGTTTTGTTTTAAAATTTAGACCGTAAGTTTGAATTTTTGAAGAAGTTCAAAATAATGTGAATGAGTGCCATCACAGACACAAGGCAACTAAGGCATGTCTGCTTTGGCCATCCCAGAGGCGAGGGGACTATTGCCACCCCTATCTGAAGATACAGATACAGATGATTGGCTGATTGATGGACATAGCAGGACCAGGACATGTTGAATGTGTCAGGGATGTGACTTTTCCTCCTTTCAGAGGAATTCCTTTTTGTGTGGAAAATGATTATTTCAAAAGGTCACAAATTTTCTCTTAAATGTGCAGATGTGATGTGTTTGAGTGTACGAAAGGGTCGGGAGCTTGCCTGTCTTCTGTTCTATGTCAGTCACATCTGTGATGTGTGCTTTATCATCTTTAGACAGATAGACCACTCCTGTATATGTGTAATTAAGCAGCCAAGCTTTGTTTTAGTTTCAGTTACAGTGTTTTATGTGATAACATTTATGTTTTACATCAAATGCGTTTAAGCATTATTCACACAAGGAACAACTTGTTCTCTAAAGTACGAAATGAAAACTACAACTTTGGAATATTTTTGTGTTAGTTTTGTACTACATTTAGGAGTGTTCAGAGTATAAGAACATTGTTGTAAGAGTAACAACTTGCAAACATAATCAGGGATCATCATATGGACTGTAGCCACTGCCCACTCCATACCATTTATCTATGAATGACTTGATGGACTTTGGCCACTGTCCACTCCATACCATTTATCTATGAATGACTGGATGGACTTTGGCCACTGTCCACTCCATACCATTTATCTATGAAAGACTGGATGGACTTTGGCCACTGTCCACTCCATACCATTTATCTATGAATGACTGGGTGGACTTTGGCCACTGTCCACTCCATACCATTTATCTATGAAAGACTGGATGGAGTTTGGCCACTGTCCACTCCATACCATTTATCTATGAATGACTGGATGGACTTTGGCCACTGTCCACTCCATACCATTTATCTATGAAAGACTGGATGGACTTTGGCCACCGTCCACTCCATACCATTTATCTATGAAAGACTGGATGGACTTTGGCCACTGTCCACTCCATACCATTTATCTATGAATGACTGGATGGACTTTGGCCACTGTCCACTCCATACCATTTATCTAGGAGTGACTGGATGGACTTTGGCCACTGCCCACTCCATACCTTTTATCTATGGATCACTGTATTGACTTTGGCCAGTCTACTCAATACCATTTTTGGATCACTTTATTGACTGGTCACAGTCTACTCAATTTATCTGTGGTAATTGTATTGACTTTGGCCACTGTCTACAATATCATTTATCTATGGATCACTGAGAATCTTTCAAGCCATTGTGTACAATACCATTTATATACAAATCATTATATTGACTGTAGCCACCACCTATAATACTATTTGTCTACAGATCACTGTACATTGACTATTGTCACTGTCTGTAATACCATTCATCTACAGATTGCTCATGTGTTGGGAGACATTCTGTGCCAATTTAAGGTGCTATGTTGTGACATAATTTTATAGCTTATTTGCTGAGCATGTATTTATAGTGCCAATGTCACTGTAAGTTGCAGATTTTAGAGATTTTCCTAGCCAGTTAGTGTTGTGCAGATGTTTTATGTCACTTTCGCTGGCTGGTATTGGTGTCCAAATACATAGATTACATTGTTGCATGCAGCCCAGGATAAAGTAATCAGAAAAGCAACCAAGCTGTGTAATCAATGAATTTACAGAACTCGAAGAGAATGTACAGAAATAAGATCATTCTGGTCTGACAGGAATTTCAAGCCTGCAGACTGTTACATGAATATACACATATGAAATTTGCTGCTGAACTTTGGTGTTTCGGTCTATGCTGGGGAATTTTTCCTTAACATTTGGATCTATAATTGCACAAACTTAAAAGCCCCATCTTGTGGCAGTTTATGGGTCTATGTTGAATAAATGAATAAATGAATGAATGAATGAATGAATGAATGAATGAATGAATGAATGAATAAATAAATAAATAAATAAATAAAATCAATCAATCAACTAACTAACTATCTCCCAATTATGACAGATGTGGACAGTAAATTTATATGCATGATTTTTAAAGCCAGTTCATTTTTTATATTAAAGAAGTTGAGGAAAGCAGGCAAAAAGAATAAGGAGCCAGTTTGCTATCTGCCTACCTGCCAAGGCAAATAAGAGAGCCCGTGGGCTCTATACCTGCCAAGGCAAATATATGCAGAGACTCCAACCCTCCCATTTTCAGTTGGAGATCTCCCGTTTTTTTGCCCCTTTCCCAAATTCTCCTGACTCTCGCTTAGAATATGCTTTCTCGCGCCCAGATAGAAAAATGGATGAGGTAAAAAAAAATTATCAAAATAAACCATTTTAACCCCTTTTTTTTCCAAAATTTTCTCACGCCCTCCCATACCCATCCCCCAGCACAGTCGCTGTGCTCCGTCACATCTCCAGTTTCAATAGTACTCCAGGAGGGAAGATCTCCAGTTTGTATGAAGCTGTAGGTTGGAGTCTCTGTATATGAGCCAATGGGCTATATACCTGCCAAGCCAAATACATGTATATAAGCCAATGGGCTGTATTTCTGCCAAACCCAATATATGAGCCAATGGACTGTACACCTGCCAAGGCAAAATATATGAGCCAGTGGGCTATATACCTGCCAAGGCAAAATATATGAGCCAGTGGGCTATATACCTGCCAAGGCAAAATATATGAGCCAGTGGGCTATATACCTGCCAAGGCAAAATATATGAGCCAGTGGGCTATATACCTGCCAAGGCAAAATATATGAGCTAGTGGGCTATATTACCTGCCAAGGCAAATATATGAACTAGTGGGCTATATTACCTGCCAAGGCAAAATATATGAGCCAGTGGGCTATATACATGCCAAGGCAAAGTATATGAGCTAGTGGGCTATATTACCTGCCAAGGCAAATATATGGGCAAGTGGGCTGTATACCTTCAAGGCAAACATATGAAAAAGTGGGCTGTATACCTTGAAGGCAAACATATGAAAAAGTGGGCTGTATACCTTCAAGGCAAACATATGAAAAAGTGGGCTGTATACTACCAAGGCAAACATATAAACAAGTGGGCTGTATAGCTGCCAAGGCAATGACATGAGCAACTAGGTGGTATACTTGCCAGGGCAATGCTGGCTGCCACTGCCTACAGAGGAAGATTATCTGAATTTTAGTTTGTACACATATGTATAATATGTAGACTAAATGCTTGGTGCTTAAAAAATTCCTACTTGTGCCAGGTAATATGTCATATAATGTCTATACTCAGGCATGTTTTAACCGACACCCTTTGTTTCATTTTATGTACGTATGTACATGTATGCTGTCCTGCTTTTAAGGGATGGTTCAACATTATCATCATTTTTGAATTAGTACTTAGGGTACTAAATTTCATGAGCCCCCTCCCTCCCCCCAAATTAGTACTTTAAAAATGATGATTTTCCCTCCAAATCATAGCAAAACTGCACAAAACAGGCCAAAAATTGATCATCATTTTCCATATCCTGTGAAAGTATACAGACCCATTTAACCCCCTCCCCCCTTGCGTACTGTAAGTACTAATTCAAAAATGATGAAAATGTGGAACCATCCCTAACTCATATACCTTGTGTTGCACGCATCATTTACATTGTTAATAGCATATCAAAAGTCGGGAGCTTAATGGGTACATGTCATTGGCACTTAATCTTTTCCATACATAAAGTTAAACTGCACATTTGGGTTGTATGAATCAATGAACACTCCAACACATATCATTCCCAAGCTACTTCTCTGACATACATGTATAGTGTCTCTCTCTATGCCAAATTTCCATGTTTTAGTAAAAGTTTGTATATATTTTTCTTAAAGTGAAGATTCTATTGAGGATGATGCAATTAGTATTCACATCCAACTACAGAGGTCCCCTTCTGTCGAGGCATCTCTTGCCGAAAGACATGGTTTTCATACATAAAGTGTCCACTTATATTGTATTAATTATGAGGCTGCCATTCTAGAGCAGTCAGAGTGGCACCAATGCCAGGGGTCCACTGTACAATTAGTCTGGTCCCACAACTCCATGCCAGACCAGAGTTGTACATTGAAAGTATTCTCTTAACTACTTATAGCATGTTGGTGTGACTACAGTGGATTACTGCTTTTCGTACACATGGTAAATGCCAGTCCAGAGTGTGTCCATGGTTCTGCTTGTGAACACCAGAGGGTGCTTAATGCAGCATTGGCCCCATCAAGTTCACAATTATCTGTCGCCAAAACGTGTTCCAATAATTGTTGTGGTTGTTGGAAAGCAGTCACGTTAATTGCAAAGTGTGGGGCTCAAATCAGTGTTTCTTCCTGCTTTTATTAAGCCACATAAAATTCTTTACTCAATAAAAAAAAAAAAAAAAATAATAATAATAAAATAAAAGGACTGTTTGTTTATGGGCATGTTGCTGACATTGCAAACTCATGTATGTGGTCTTTTGGTCAACATGTCGGCACACTGCTGCCACGTACGTGAACATTGTACCAATTAAACTGAACTGGCTGTGAATGAGAACACCTGTGCTCCCTCAGACGCAGGTGATGGGCAGCTTGGGTGTCCCATCTACATGTACTGCATAACTGAACAGCAGGAAAACAATGAATTCAGCCCTTATGCTTGGAGTGGCCAGTAGTAACAATGTGGATCCACACGGCTGGAGCAGAGAAATTGGTAAGAGTGTTGTCAATGTGACCCCACAATTATATACATAACAACTGCAGAGGTAATCATAGACTCAAGTACTTTATACTGGTACCAACTGTTGACAAAGCACAATAATCTGTTTTTAATATGATGCTATAAATATGGAGTAATGTTAAGAGAGTATTTTAGGAGTCGACATACCATGCAAGTGGCCGAGATAGATTTTATGGAGAAGTCTTTTGTAAGCAGAAGAGACTAGAGTGGATTAGGAGAGTAGTGTATGCAGCTGTACACATGTTCTGGTAGAGATGGGAGAAAGACACAACGTGATCAAGTCTGTACCCGATGAACCTGAACACATCAGGCATACAAAAGGCTAAGTCTCGCATTACTAGTCAACTTAATTGAAGGATACTGAACTGCATGTTGCCGCATCTGGCGTACATTTATCCAGGGAAGTTACCCCAATTCTGTCAAATTGTCTCTTTGCAAGAGCATGCAGTTGTGTACTGGTGCCTCGCATGAACTTTTGATCCAAAGATGACCGAATTCTGACCATTTGTTGATTGTGTTCTTATCAAACTTGGCATAAAACACTCGGTTTTAGTTCTTGCCACTGGGAAAGACAATTAATGGTGTTACAGGTTACAGCCACCTTAACGTGCAAACACCCCCCCCCCCAAAAAAAACCGATCGCCTGGTTTTGTACTTCTCAAGCTAGAAGCCAACCTTTTTACAGATGGCATACATGAAAACAATGAAACTAGTGCAAGGTGTACACAATGATGTGCCAGATTATTACAAGGAGTACAGACTGGTGTGCTAGTGCATTACATGGCCACAGCTTGTATCTGTATATACGGAATTAACTTATAGGCATTTCTTGGAAGCCAGAGACTTCATGTGTCAGAAAATGCACTTATTTTGAAAGATGGATGGTAAATTTTATGAAAACCTAGCATGGTAGCACTGTGTAGGTCTTGCTGGATGTATATTGTCTGTTTTGTGTCCTAATGCAACAAATAAATGTGACTATTGGGTACAACCCGAGTTTGGTCCTTTGTGTTGCTGTTTTCTTCTGTACACTTCAAGGGGTGGGACACTTCACAAGGCCTCCAAGCACACCTATGTTGAAAGTGGGAGATCTCCTCCTGCAGGTACTGAAAAGTGGGATGGTGAGCACCGAAGGCACGAAGCGTAGCCAAAGGGGGGTGTGGGGGCATGCTTCCCGAGGAAAAATTTGAAATTTGTGCCTCAATTTCCTGCATTTTGAACTCTTTTAGGCACCATCATAGATATATTCTGTGTGTATCTAGCATAACACGGCAAAACAGTACAACTTTACAGCCACCATTGGAATAATGCTTTTTTTTTTTTAATTTTACAAAAAGCGGGCAACTTTGTAAACAAGTATGAAAAGCGGCAGATTTCCCACTAAGGCAGTAGACTTGGAAGCACAGACTTAACCTCTAAACGTATCATTTCGCCAAAATGGCGACGTTATGGTTTAGAAAAAAAAGTTGCATATACTGTATTACCTCTTTTTAGTGGCTCTTCTCCGCAAGTACCCCTCCCTTTTATGACCTAAAAATGTAAATATTCTGAAGTTTGTGGCTACTAGTCATGCCACAGAGAGAGAGAGAGAGAGAGAGGAGTTGACACTTGTCTAAAGTGGAGTCTCGTATTCTGAAAAAAATCCATACTGTCACAGGTGCTCAAGAGAAATAAAAGAGGCTCATATTTTTCATTAATTTTTATTTACTTTTTGAAAAAAAAACAAGAACATTTCTTCTCAAGAACTACTGGACTCTTCGCTTTCATATAGCGTGCAGGGCTACCTGAGGTCGCATATTTCACCTGGGCCAAAAAAAATTTGGTGTTCAGGCTCTTCTTACTTCTCCAGAACTCAACAGCACTGCATGCAATTACATCACAGTCTAATCTGAGTATAGACCATGAAGTTTTCATAAGGCTGAGAATATGTTTATTCTTGACAAACTTATGGGATATCAAACTGTTACTGTGCATGAAAAAATGCTGCAACATTTCTTTAACAAACTTGGTCACCAACCACATGGGGAAAGTCCATGTGCACATTTTCAAGAAGTCTGGACATGGGAGACGGACAACAAACTCTGACCTGCCAACTTCGATTTAGTCTTACCATGTACTCGTTTGAGCTTGATTGTATACCTGGAAGTTTTAATGCAACGTTTGGAAGTCATTTTCCTCTCAGCAATATATGCTTTCAAGCTCTAACAAGAGGGCTGTGTGAACAGCCCATGCTCAGCTGACCTAGATATTCATCACACTTGTGGCTCTGTGAACTTGGGATAGGATCAAGGTCACCCATGTTCTGAGTAGGTATGACCTTTATAGAAGAACACTAACATGTGCAGCATCACAGTCCCAGATCAAGTAGTTCTCAAGTCATAATGAAGAGTAAAATTCATGTATGTTGCACTATGACCTCAAAACAAGGTCAAGGTCACTCATGTAATGTCAAAGCATGACCCTCAAAGAGAAACGTTAACGTGCAACACAGATCTCCAGATCTTGATAACTTGAGATCTGTTTTGAGGTCACAACTCAAAACAGATCTCAAGTTATCAAGTGAACAGTAAATTTCATGCCAGTTGTCCGGTGACCTTGGGAATGAGGTTAAGCTCCAAACATTACTGGAGCACGACCATTTGCACAAAATAGGTAGACACTTATAAAAGGTATATCTCTACCAAGTTTAGCACAAATCTGGCCAAAATTATTAAAGTTGTAACCATTACAAGAAATTCCCATGTTAAACTGTCCTATTCAAACTTTTTCAAGATTCCCCCCCCCCAAAAAAAAATTTATTAAAAAATCCAAAAATCACTGGATCATGACCATTTGAACAAACTTGGTATAGATCCACCCAATGTACATTGCCACCAAGTTTGAAGTGAATCTAAATGACAGTTTCTTCAGAGAGGTCAAAAATGTGAATTACCATAAGAATGTCCATTGACTTGCTTAGTAAGCAATAGAAAAGGTGCATTTACCCGTACTAATCAGTACCCGAATTGAAAAATATTGTTAAAAATCAGGAATCCACAGTAGAGCTACCTAGTGAACACTTTTGCTTGACCGTTTCACAAGGAACATATCCAGAAAGTTTCAACTTAATCTGAGTAACGGATCTGGAGAAGAAGTCAGAAGATTTGTCTTAAAAAAGAATAAAGAAATTCATTAAAAATCCAAAAATCAATGGAGCGTGCCAACTTGAACAAACCTGGTAGAAACCCACCCAGGATACATTGCCATCAAGTTTGAAGTCAATCTGGATGACGGTTTTGGAGAAGTCGAAAATGTGAATTACCATTAGAATGTTCATTGACTTACATAGTGATCAATAGGAAAGCTGCATTGACCGACAAGTACCTGAATTGAAAAAAATCGTTAAAAAACAGGAATCCACAGCAGTGCCAAGTTAACCACTTTGTGGAATATCAAAGCAATTAGGTTAGCGGTTTCAGAGGATTTATCAAGATTTGCCCCAAAAAAGAACAAAAAATTCATAAAAAAATCAAAAAAATCAATGGAGCTCGACCATTTGAACAAACTTGGTCGAGACCCACCCAAGGCATATCCCCACCAAGTTTGAAGTGAATCTGTCTGACGGTTTTGGAGAAGCCAAAAATGTGAATTGTGGATGGACAGATGACAGACCCTCATGAAAGCTCAGCCGAATGACAGGTCAATGATGACTTGAGAGTTCTGTGGATCCGAGAGATGCATGGGACAGGAGAGGGACCTCTGGTAGTAAGCTAAGAAAGTGATCTTGTCAAACACATATACATGTAGACGATGAAAAAGGCCAAGCACTTGATGATGGCTTCATTCACATCCGACCGGTTTTGGCCATTTTACAATGCTTTTGTCAACGGATGCTGCATGAAATAAAGTTCTTGAGTACTAGTTATGTGTGGAGCTTATTATTTATGTTAATTATTGATATATGGCTGGACCCATGGTCTATTGCCTTTTGGAAAAGATGTATAATAATTGTATAGCAATGTTTTGGCTGGACCTATGGTCCATTGCCTTTTAGAATAATTTTGACCAAACAGAAAAAATAGGTATCATGTAATAAAGTGAACAAATTCTTGTCATTTGGCTATCCTTAATACAGTGTTGTGACATAGAAATTCACAATGGAGATCCTTTCAATACAGTTTCCATTTTGATTTATTCATAAAGCAAAACTCCTGCAGAAACATTTTAAAACATTTTTCAGAAAATGTAATTTAGGACACATAAAAACTGTCCACGCAGTTGCAGATAACTGTCATAAAGCATAAAATAAATATTGTATATTTTTTTGGATCACATTTTACAATTTGGGGGGGGGGGGTGGAAGTGGGGTGAGGGGTTGGCAGGTCTGCAGACTTTATAAGCTCTGCTGACTCCCCAGTCAGCAGAGCTAAAAATAATGAGAGCGCAACGAGACACAACGGAACAGAAAGTTTGACATGACAACTTGCCAAATGTTTATTATACACAATCTGAGTGTGGCCTTGTGGGCCAGCTAATGCAAAGCAGTACAAACTGTAGCATGTATGACAAAGCAAGATGCATTATAATTCTAGGTCACCCGGCTAGTCTTCTGTACACAAACACAAATACTGCTTCCAGTGGTTAGTGGTCCTTCTTTACACAAACCAACAATCTTCTGCTGGTCTGCCACTTTACTTGGACCAGAAAGGTTGCGCTTGTGAAAGTTGCGGCAGCCATAGGTCTGGTGCGTCTCCAGCTGTTTGGTCTCCCGCCTGCTTTTCCAGATCTATGCACAATTACTCTGAAGTGAGAACCATACTGGCACATGAGGAACTGATGCCAACAAATCAGGCAAGGTCTTGGTTCCACAAACAATATTTCTGTGTCATCATCTGTGCCACCATTTATATATGTGATTTTATTTTCTAATATGTCCAGTGTTTGTACGAGTCCACACCACAACACACACCCGTAACTGTAAATCCTCTGTTTTATCAAATGCCTTTGACTGTCTCGGTCAAATGCAGCCAGGTCTCCACATAACCAGACCATGGCTCAATGAAAGTAATTAAACCCCAGAAGTTCTTATTACCTCTTAATATATGTCCAGTTTATTGGTGGCTTTGACGCGTCAATTATAATTATTTAAATACTTAATATACATTATTGTCTTCAATTATTGTCCTGTTTTTTCTCTTTATCGTCTGAGCTAGAGTCCGTACTCTGTGAGCTTTCAGTGCTTCCACTGTCACTGGTTTCTGATGAAGCACTTCCTTCACGCTCTGCAGCCATCTGAAAATAAATGTTTTGTTTTAGCTCCAACACACTAACGTTCTATGAAAGGCAACGGCTAGCATTCTTAGTGAATATACTTTGGGCTCCACATCAAGGCATTTTATTTCCAAAATTTAAGCTTCAGCTTTAACCTGATTGCAGCTGCAGGTTGTTCTTATGCACCACAATGTACGTACATTTTGGTTTCATACACAAACTGGTACGTCTCTTTGTGTGGAGAATAAAATCAAATAATTTTTACTTTTCCTGGCAACTTTAACTCTTTCAGTGCCATATTTTGGACTGAGTGAACAGCTTTCCTTGGCGCACTTTAGGGGCATTGCCCCCAAAACACGAGGAAAGCTGTCAACTTGGACTACTTTATTCTGTGTAACTATAGGGATGCTGGTACTTGAATGAAAGGTCTTTTTGCAAGGAACAAGAATCTAGCACCCTTACATTTGTCACAGCAGTTCTCTTAAGTCACAGTTGGCACTGAATGAGTTATCCCCAGAAAGGCATACACACGACAAGTAGTCCGCGCTCAGGGCACAGTGCTCTACATTCTGCTCCAGCTTGACGCTGCTAGCTTCAGCTGACGAAAAATATTTACATCATCGCACAGGACCACTTCAAATTGAGTGTTTTATGATCTAAACTGCTATCCACCAGTACAGCATTACGGTACCTTCTTGTATGCCATCTCAAAGAGTTTCAGTGAGGACTGCTGTAGCTGGGAGGTGGTTTCTCGGATGCTGTCTGCAGTCTGGTTATCCTTGTCTTCCAGCTTTGTCTTCACTTCAGCGATATGCTCCCTCAGCTTCTGGCACTGTTAAACATAAACCAAAAATCTGAGACAATCACCCAACACCTGGTACCAAAGCAATCACATTATGTAACATTTTACAATAATTAGATTTACAAGGGAACTGTCACATTCCTGTCTCAGCTGGCCACGTATACAGAAACCGATAGTCCCATGCATAAGAATGAAAAATAAGGTAGTCTTTATCCTTCTACACAAAATCCTGATTCAAATAGTTATCATCTATATAATACCGTCAGCCAGTTTGACTACATGACATGTACTTTAGCCCTGACATATAAGTTCGCTTGTTTAGACATTAAGGCAACCCCTACTGCCTGGGACCAGTACAATTTCAGTCAGGACAGGAAAAATTTTTAAACTTCTTTGCAGCTTTAACCATGTGCATGCCCTAAATTTAGGCAAAAGTTGGGGTCAGACATGTTAGCAACAACTTTTTCAATTTGGGTACTTGCTGATGTATACATACATTCCTTTTGTACAAGTACCTGGATCAAAAGTTCTCTCAAAAATCATGGATCCCCAGCATGACACTGGGTTTTGTTTGACCCTTTCATAAGACACATTTCAACAAAGTTTCAGCAGTATCTACCTAAGGGTTTTGGAGAAGTTGAAAATATCAGAAAAAAACCCCACAAAATTCATTTTAAACTAGACATGCCTTCAACGCAAAGCACTGACTGAAGGGTTTGCCAGAAAAAAATGCTGCAATTTGCTCAAATTAGGTTATGGTGACACCAAACTCTAATCAGTTCATCTTGGCATGTTAGATAAGCGCACTACCAAATTTGAACAAAATACATTGGAGCATTCTTGAGATACTGTAGTGAGAAGCCCTAAGAAGCATGTAATTAGGCTGCCATTTGCTCAAATTAGGTCATCGTGACACCAATATATAATCAGTTCATCTTACCAAGTAAGATAAGCATATTGCCAAATTTGAGCAAAATACATGCAGGCATTCTGTAGGTATCGCAGCAAAGAGAATGTGCACTCCGGCCTGAAAAACAGACAACCTGAAAACATAAAAGGTCCCCCCCCATGGGACGGACCCTTAAAAATCACAGCGCCACCTGGTTAACACATTAGTTTACGGGTCCCCAGAAATGTTTCTATGCAGTTTCAAGGCAATTGGCCAAGCACTTTGCAAAAGGTTTTGGAAAAAGAACAATCACTAAAGCATGATCATTTGAATTAAATTGGAAGAAACCCATCGAAGGTACATCCCCATAAAGTTTGAAGTCAATCTGGTAGACAGTTTTGCTGAGACAAAAATGTGAACTTCAACTGGAGGCCCAAATGACTTTACATAGTAATCAATAGTAATGCATACATTAACCTACAAGTATCTGAATTTAAAAATTCCATTAAAATCAGGGATTTACAGCATTACCACCTAGTGATGAAATTTGTTTAACCCTTCCATTAGGTACATTTCCCCCAAGTTTCAGCAGAAGTTGCATAACAGTTTTGGAAAAATCAAAAATAGAAAGCACACAAAAATAAATAAGAAAAAAGCCCTTCCTGTTTAACAAATTAAGGTCTAGGGGTCCCCAGAAATACCCTTATGTAATTTTGAAGCAATTGGCCTGGCAGTTTTGAAGAACATTTTATTAGATTTTGCAAGTCATTTGAACGAAGTGGGTCGAGATCCAACAGAGAAATATTGCAACTAAGTTTCAAATGAATCTGGCTGACAGTTTTGGAGAAGTTCAAAATGTAAATCGTGGACGAGCAGACAGTGACAGATTGAGAGACTGCTGCAGTATAAACAAAGTTGACAGACAAGTCAGCTTTCCTTAAAATCCAAAAATCACCGGAATGTAACCATTTGAACAAATGTGGTAACAACTCGCCAAGACCAGATCCACAGCAAGTTTGAAGATGGCATTTATTTTAAATGTAAGTTGTGGATAAACAGACAAAGACCCACCTTATAATAAGCTTATTTTGGTACTGAGTCAGCCTGGCTAAAGCATATCACAGCAGTACCTGGTGGCCAAAATGTGAACTATGTGGCCCTAAGTTACCCTGCAGGCAGTTTGGCTGCAGAACTTTATAAATCCTTCTGTTTTACATATTAGTATTTTTGAGTCTAAAAATCTGCAAATTCAATTGTTTAAAATTTGGTGGATGACATATATTGAGTGTAAAAATGCTCTAAAAAATGCACAGGCAAATCTACTTTACAGTCCCCAGTTCAACAATTCAAGAGTAATTGAAAAGCAACACACCACCTGTACGCAAGCTTTATGCAGGTGTACAAACTGTGCTCTACATGTGGCCAGGACTATATCATTGTACTTCCACAAATAGTTTTCACCTGGTCAATCAGACAGTCCACCTGCATGACTACCAATGAAGCAACTCTGTACTGCAGAGATCCTGACTCTGCTAACTTGATTCAAAAGCCAGCTGCTGAATGCTAATACAGTATTTTAATTATGGGCCATCTTCGTTGGGATGCCCAACCAGTCAAATGCAAGTGCGGTCCACTGTGCATGCAAGTGTGGACGGGCAAAATTATAGCCACAATACCTCTGTACCTCATACAGACCATGGGTGACTTACTGTACTCCCCATGGTTTTCTGAAAAGTGTATCAACCAGTCTAATCTTTACCCTAACAAGCCATTTTGGGGATTAACACTGCCCATCACTGTGATGTGCTCAGTGTCCATCATCCCACACTTTAAATGACTACATCAATATGCATACGTGGTACAAGCATTTACTTCCTGAAGCAACTATGTCTGCCACTCACATCAGTATGGCTCGAAACCAAGTAACTGGTTCCTAACACACCTATGTATGTCAGCAACATCAGAATGATGGGGAACAAGGAGCATTTTAACATGTCAATTGGTCTCCACGGTGTCCATAGAGCATGACTATGTCTGGCCTTGACACAGTGAACTATCAGAACATACAGCAGTAACAATGAAGATGTCACCAGCCTAAATGGTCCATGCTCAGTGTACAAATGTCTACATTCTGCTCCAGCATTCTGCTGCTGCTAGCTTCAGCTGACGAAAAATATTGACATCATTGCACAGAACCATTCTTTTTAAATCCAACGCAGTATCTTCATATAATCACATATTACCACTTTTAAGGACCCCTCCCTCTTCAGTGCCCCCCCCCCTCTTTCTAGCACAAAGTTCTGAAAATTGGACAACTATGCATGTTTTATGTTAATTTACCTGTTCATACAGCTTAAACGTTCAAACTTTAGTTCTATATTTTCCACTCACTTCATTTTTTAAAGTGTCCTGGGTGTGGGTGCTTAAAAGGGCTAATACAGGGGAGGGGGAGACGGGGACGCTCCAGGTTAAAATTGAAAAAAAAAAATGTGGGGAGCTTCTACCGTCCCACCTGCATCAGTTCGGAGTCCCACAGCTCAACCCTTTATATTTCTTCCAGCAGGATGAAATATTTTTGTGCAATTTTAACCTCTTTTTTAATCATTTAGGTCTTGTTTTGCCCCTTTCCTCACAATTATTTGTAAAAATACACAATAAAAGCCCAACCTCATCAATTTTGTTAAAAACGTACGTGAGATTTATTTTGAATAGCATAACAGGTGTTAAAATAAAACTTACCTCATCAGCAGGTAGCTGGTCTTTGAACTCTTCCATTTTGGATTCTGTGTCATGAATAATATTTTCTGCACTGTTGATAGCCTCTACACGTTCCTGAAATAGAACCATGGCTAAACCTATACAATCAGCAAAACTGTCTTGTTGAGAGCAGAAGTGACACCAGGCCAATCATGTTAACACTCATGTCTGTGAGGTCATCACAAGGCATGGTCTGACACAGAAATTGTATGCACTTTCCAATTTACAAATGTATGACAAATATTTTCACACCAATCCCGCTTACGAAAAATTATAATAGATTATAAAATACTACCAGATATAAATACTTACATGCAAACTATCATGCATCTCATGCCCTTTCTCTACTTTTTAAAACTTACACGGAACTAGGCAAAAGGATGCAAGATCAGTCCAAGCTCAGAGTATGAGTCAGCATAATCCTGTTGGTCTGTGCCAAGTAGGATTCAGCCGACGGACGATGATTTGAAACATCATTGCTTTGGACAAGGTCACACTCCTACGTTCTGCAATGCCTTATTTGCACTACAGCCAACTCAACAGAAGTGACTGCACACTTGTCAAACCTACACTGAACTACACAAAAGAATGCAAGATCAGTCCAAGCTCAGAGCATTAATCAGCATAATCCTGCCAGTCTGTGCCAGGCAGGATTCAGCCGATGGACGATGATTTGAAACATCACTGCTTTGGACAAGGTAACACTCTGATGTTCTGTAATGCCTTATTTTCACTGCAGTCAACTCAAAATATGTACCCAGGCATTTGCCTACCAAGTTTCAGTTATTACCTTGTGTTGTTCTCTCAAATGTGCTAGAACAGCTAAAATATAAGGAATTGACTTGATTTTGCTTTGAATTTCTATTTTCAATTGAAAAAACAAAAAGTTTCAGAATTTAATCAAGACTCTCAAATTACATGCCACTGTCAAAAGCTTTCTTTCGCCTTTAACGCCAAGATGAATATAAACATGCAGACTGTGTGAACAGCCTGTCCTCAACTAACCTTGACATTCAACCCATAGTAAGTCCCACTCTAGTCTTGGGGATGAGGCTTTGGAGAGGCAGTAAAAAATTGGAGTTTCCATTGCAATCCCCACTGACTTTAATGGTAATCAATAGGAATGCATGCATTAACAGAAACTGACAGGTACCTAAATTGAGTTTGCTAAAATCAGGAATCCGGAGTATTACCATTTGGTCAACAAGATTGTTTAACCCTTCCACAAGCTATACTCCCCCAAGTGTCAGAACAATACGAGAGATGTTTTTGTAGATGTCTAAAATTAAAAAAAAAAAAAAAAAAAATGTGCTACCTGTTCAGCAAGTTAAGGTCTAGGGGTCCCCAGAAGTGTCCCAAGCAATTTCAAAGCTATTGGCTGAGCCATTTTGCAAGATTTCCAAAGATTTTGCCCAAAAATTTCACAAAAAACCTTAAAATCAATGTAGCATAGCCACTTGACCAAAATTGGCATATCCCTACGAAGCATGAAGTATGTCTGGTTGACAGTTTTCGAGTAGAAATTGAAAATGTGAATTTCCGTTGCAATCCTCACTGACTTACATGGTGATCGATAGGAATTCATGCATTACCTGACAGATACCCAAACTGAAAAATTTGTTAAAATCATGGCTCCAGAGTATTACCAGCTGCTGAACAACTTTGCTCAACCCTCCCACAAGGTAAGTTTCCACTGATTTTCAAAACAATCTGAGTGATCGTTCTGGTGAAGTCAAAAACAGCATTAACACACAAACCTTCATAAAAATGACCCCCCCCCAAAAAAAAGAAAGAAAAGAAATCCCACCACCTTTCAAGCTAATCCAACTGATGGCTTTTAGGAAGTAAAAAATGTGAATTGTTGACGGATGGACGCAGAAAGACCCAAGACTATCCTTTAGCCTCAGCTGATGTATAAAAAGCTGGTTCTTTTGTCTACGCTGAACAGCTACATGTACTGCCTGGGGACATTGACAAGTACCTTTCTGTGGCGGTCCTCTTCAGCATACTTTTCTGCATTCTTCACCATGTTTTCAATGTCGTCTTTACTTAATCCTCCACTAGACTGGATGACAACTGAAAACGTTCAAGAAATTCACATGAAATTTTAGTGCTGTTGGTGTTACGAATTTCAGCATTGCATGCCCTTTGTTAAAGCCAGGTTATTATCTTCACCACTTTATTATCTCCAAATACATCTTTTTAACCCTGAACTGTAGGGCAAAATTTTTATCAGGTCTCAAAAGCCTTGGTGGTCCACTTCTAGTGAATTCTTTTCTATTGTTTGCTAATGGTTGAATTTTTGGCATTTGCAAATGCCAATATTTATCACCCAAGTCAATTGATCAATATAATTTCTGGCATTGTGTCCGATTCTGCAAGTCTAAAACAAAGGAAATCTTGACAAAACAAAGACACATTGAATTTAACATCAGCAAATGAAGTTTACATACCATGAAGAGAAAGCGAAGTCGAGTTCTGACCCAAGCACAACTGATTATAGCATGAAAACTTCCTTCCAATGACAATGTTATATCCAATTTTGATCATTAGCTTAACATCAAATTAAAGTAAAATATCAAAGGTTTCCACACTCAAATTTATCACAAGTTATAATGGGGTATTTCTTTCTACGTTGAAAAAATTAACACATTAGACATACTTTTTCACCCCACCTAAACCATGTGTGACTTACTGTGCTCAGCTTGGTTTCATGAAAAGTGTATCAACCAACCCAACTTCTCATCTCAGTGTTAAGTTGGAATTGCATTGACAGATTGTCTTTTTTTTGGGGGGGGGGGGGGGGATTCAAGAAAACAAGTATGCCACCACTTGAATGAATTTGAAAAGGTGTTGTTGCCATGGGAGATAGATGAGTTGGGAATCATGATCAATAACGTTGACCTTTGTTGTGATTAGCTCTGGTATAATTCCACTCCCACTCGCTGAACAAATGTGGCTCACTTGGCTTGACAACTGTTCAAATGCCCTTGCAAATTTACACTTTCACAGACTGGCTGACTGCCCCCATTCCAGATACCATGTCTTTTCTTACTTTGTTGTTCTTTGCCTGTGCCTTTGTCTCTGGCCGATACATGTGTGATACCATTGGCATCAATGTCAAAGGTCACTTCCACCTGGGGTACACCCCTAGGAGCTGGGGGGATTCCAACCTGAAAGACAGCAACATGACATACTTGTCTTTATAGGCGACTACCTTTTAACATCATTCAGTGAAGATAAAAGAAGTCAAGTAATATTCTGTTTCCTGTGGCAAGCCAATTCTTTCCACGCTCCATATTCAGATTTTGATGTCCACAATCTGCTGTATATTTGCAGCAGGTCAGAGACGAAAAATATACACATCATTATACAGAGACGGAAGGCATTCTCAACACTTAACTCATTTCTTAATACTTTCCTTGTTGCAATTAATATTTGATTGACCAGGCAAGCCGATACATTAACCATGCAACGATAGATTTTAACTACAATTCTCATCAAAGTGTCTTCTATCCCCACCCCACTCTGCCAAATTAAAAAAAAAACAAACCACTACAACTGTTCACTGATGGTTTGTATATGTTTCAGAATAAAATATGTTTAAACTAATATGATCATGATGCCAAGATTTTCTGACAGCACAAGTTTTACTGTACTATCATAGTGCAGGTTAAAAGTCAAGGTCAATTCAGAAAGGAAAGTGTCTTCAGTCTGACCATATGAAAGTCAAGGCTCACAAAAAATTATTACCAAACATTTAAAAAAAAACTGAACTTCATTTATTTTCTGTAAATGAATATAATATTAGTTGGGGTACATTTGGATGCAACACTTTCAAGTCTTAATTTTACCACAATGTTGCCTTTTTCATAGATGAACACAAACTATTTATGTATCATTGACACATAAATATGTCTGATAAAATGGCAAATTTCTTCCAATTGGTTCAACTTTTGATATACTTTCCTTAATGTTAAGGCTTTAAACCACGAAAAAAAGATAATACTGTGGTCCCTGTCTTGAGAGGCCACTCCATTGAGAGGCCAACCGGCTTGAAAGACCACTTTTGGCAGATCCCTGCTAGCCTTTCCATGTTATTGTACCTCTAAGGAGGTCCACTTGTCATGAGAAGCCATTTTTGGGCCTGCCCTTGGTGTGGCCTCTCAAGCCAGGGACTACTGTACAACTGAATGTGTATGGGAGCGAGGGTGGTTCCATGGGTAAAACTTGTATTTAGGAATTCACTGAACACAAGGTCAGCTCTCTGCTCAGCCTTGGTTATCCTCAGCCTATCAATGTTTAATCATTGATGTGTAGGAGACGAAAAATATAAACATCATCGCAGAAGAGCTTTCCTTAGCTGGGCCATAAAAGGGCTCTGAATTTTTGTACAATCACCCAGAAAGTATGGCACTGTATGAAGAGAGGAGAGTGAAAGACAGCCAAATCCAGGCTCAACACCAATAATGCATCCAGCTGACTCAGTCAATATAAATGAACATTAGACTGCTCCTGTACTTAGGGGGAGACAAGGGTTATAATATAGGGTTAAAATATGCAAAATAAAGCAGTTTTGCCCACAACAAATGACTGTTGCCAGCCATGCCACCGTGAATACGTACCAACTGAAACTGTCCCAGCAGCTTGTTATCGGCAGCCATCTCTCGTTCTCCCTGCATCACCTTGATCTCCACTTGCGTCTGTCCATCTGCAGCCGTCGAGAAAATCTACACAACCAATGACCCAAGCATCATATTAGCTTTTTATTTCACAACATAAAGCTACAAGTATTGCATCTACTTACTAGTGTCCGTAACCTGTCACAACAAACTTAAAACAGTATTCATTTCAATTCAAAGTAAAGTGGTTGAAAGCCAACAATTTATGCAAAACAGAAAACATCCCCTTAAAATTTTCAGCTGTCACTTATTCCCATACTTGCATGTTTTATAACATATCTTAATATCATTTTTCAAAAATTTTACTGAAAATAGAATTCTGTTTGATAACTGGAAACTTTTACCCATGAGGTAATCCTATTCCTTCTCACAAACAATATCCATACTAAGTCAAAGTTACCCTGCTTCCTACTTATATCCATGAATGTTTTAATCATTTCATTAGTTACATGTTTGCACAAGCCTCAATTCGGACAATACTAAATATCTGCCTTCCCTGTCTCCTTCCTTTTTGTAACACTACTACCATTTACGGTGGGACATGCAAGGTGGGAAGACATAATTTTTTTTAAAAAGCATTATTCTGTGGTAATTCTGACATAATTCTGGTACTTAGTTACCTGGCTCTTTTTGGTTGGAATAGTAGTGTTCCTGTTGATAAGTTTCGTGAAGACACCGCCCAGTGTCTCAATACCCAGCGACAGAGGTGTAACATCTAACAACAGAACATCCGTGACATCACCTGCTAAAACACCACCCTGAAAAACACACATCACTCTCAATTTAGCACACTACCTGGGCTCCTTTAATCTGGCGTACTTCTCACATTTGTCTGTGTCCTATCATTTCTATCGTACTTAAATTGTACTTCAGTACATGTGCACTCTGGCATAGTGCCAATCATGTCTAAAGTCAAACTATTTAAGTCAAACCAGTCTGAATTATCATAAGGATCCCAGATCCCTATTCCTCGTAAAAATACCTTTCATTCAAGTACCACTGTGCCTATAGCTCCAGAGAGAATATTCCAGGTCAACAGCTTTTCTCGCAGTGCACTGGGAGCATTGCGCCCAATGCGCACTGAGAAGAGCCATTGACGGAGTTCAAAATTTGACACTTAGAAATGACAATCATGGCTCCTACTTTTCTGGTCTTTAATGCGAGAGTCAGTTTTCACTCATTCGTGCATGTATTCACCAAACTGTTTCTGACTTCAGTAGCTGTGCCTATTGGCTAATTCTACCTTGTCATTAGCATTACAATGCTACATTCAGTGCTCAGTGAACATAACTTGTCAACACACACCAATTCAGATGAGTGAAAGTTGAAAGTTTTTTTTTGACATCATTGCACTTACTTCTCCAGGAAACTCTCAGAAAGCAGTGGTTTCACATGGAATAATTGTCACATTCTCTGACTGACACAATTGTCACCAAAAATTACGTCAAATCTGTCCACAGGTAGCACAAAACACTCCTGGTTTTATTCTCTGTGTGTAATGCTCTTGGTCAAGTTAATATTACATACACCAGAATCTCTAAATTCAGGTCAGCTCTACAGACCATGTCTATATTAAGGCTATCAATTTACCAACCTGTTTTAGTTTACTATCTTTAGATTATATCCCACATTAAGACTACTCCCCTACTTAAACCACATTTGTCAGTCCCTCAGGTGGTCTTCATAGAGATTCCACTGTATTGTCATACTTTGTCGCCTTTCGTCTCTAAACTGTGAAATTGTAAAATTCCAAATGCATAATATCTGGATAAATACAACAGAAGTGTTCTCATGACATATATATATATGCCTCACTGCCAGCACACATGAAGCAACACACTAACATTTCAACAAGTATTTATAGCACAGTTTAACAGTTAACACTCACTTGCACATCATTCCTTACACAGTCCACAATCACGTCGTGCCTCAGTCCACATGTTTTGCTGGAGAGTTACCAGCTCTGTCTTTTACCTTTTAAAATTTGTACATATGAAACCCCGGTAGAAATAATAAAAGTCAGCAGTGGTGTTATATTTGTTTTTTTGGGGGGTTTTTTTTTTTTGCTTTTTTTTTTTTTAACCTGTACAGACGTAAAATAGTAATGAAAACTAAACAACAATGTAATGACTGCATGTTTCTGTTCCATATAAAATGATCTTTCGTTCCAAGTACTAATGAGGCCAGCAGTTTCTGCAGTGCCCAGTGGTCACGCTGCTATTCCCAAATGGTGCAGACAGCTGGAGGAGGACCTGCCCTTGAACAATGTCCACCCATGGCTGCCCCAGCTAAGCATGGGACGAGTTACACATGGAAGTATAAAGTGGAGCATTGGAAAGATTTTGGACTCCCGCTGACCAATCAATACCCCATTCATAATAGTATTTATGCAACAGAACACTATTTCAACATACTTGGATAGCTGCACCAATGGCCACGGCTTCATCAGGGTTCACAGACTTGCTTGGTGCCCGCCCAAACAGGTCTTGTACCGTGCTCTGTACCTGCAGAACATGCAATCATGCTGGTTTAAATTCCCTGCACATACAGCTACACAGCATTTGTTGACATTAAAATGCTTACTTGACATTTAGCATAATTATACTATTGAGAAATGTAATTAAGCCACTGGTAACACAGCATAATAAAGTAACACTGCAAAATTACACCATTGATATAAAAGTGTTACTGGACCTTCGGTAACAAAGTGTAACTTTACTAATGGTAATATGCATTTTTTTCCATTGGTGACGCATTAGGGGCAGTCTTATTAGAGGGGGACCACTGAATATCACTGGTTAATACAATGTTATTTTACCATTAGTAACACAGCCCAGTAGGAAAGGTCAGAATTAGCTCTAAGGTGTGTATTCGCCCCAATACACAACTAAATATACAAACATTTGGAGGGCTAAAGCTGTGTATTCCGATTAGTTTGTATGTTAAAGCAACCTTAAATAAACCAGTCACTTTTGTAGCTGTAGTTATGTGATTTTTGTGATGTATTAAGTTAAGCATCTAGATTTACTGTCTGAAATTTGGTGTTTCTATCTGCAGTAGTTTTCAAGTTGCAAATTACAATGGAGAGTAATGGGAATACACAACCCAAGCCCTCCACTGACTGCAATGCCCTCTTTTAGGCAGTTCTTGAACCTTCTGTTCTTGCCCTTGCCTATTTTTCCGATTCATTATGTGAAGTGCTCAGCCATAACATGTTCAACACACACTGCTTCAGATGAGTGAAAGTTGAATTTTTAAAAACATCATCGCACTCAACAGATGACAGAACTTGTAGCCTGCCAATGTGTGATCAGCGTTTTACCTGACGCAATATATTGCATCATTTATGCACACAACAGCCAAAGAAACTCCCAACCATTATGCCCTTGTGTCACATGGGCCTCCTAGAACTGTATCTTGTGTCGGCAAAATAGTCGTACACAAGAATGCCCATTGCAGCACGATGAGTTGGGGTTTTTGACCATCTTTATTACTTCACCATGATTACAGCAAATTACCAAATTACAAAAACGAACCCTTAGGCCAAACTGAAACATGTACCTGTATCTTATCGTTCATACCTTTGGCATTCTGGTCATACCCCCAACAAGGATGACCTCTCCAATATCCGTCTTCTTGACCTCTGCATCCTGCAAGGCCTTTTGGCAGGGACCCACAGTGCGCTTGATCAGGTCATCAACCAAACTCTCAAACTTGGCCCTCGACAGTTTCAAGTTCATGTGCTTGGGTCCACTGGAATCCATGGTCAGGTATGGCAAGTTGATGTCAGTCTGCCAACAGCAATGTACAATTCTTGTGTAAGGCCACATATTCAACTCAGTAAATGAACTCATTCCACCCTGATAGAAGACGGAGTCAACAGCTTTCCTTGAAATGCGCCCAGAGCGCGCCAAGGAAAGCTGTTGACCATAGGCATGTAATTTGGAATGATCTTTCATGCAAATTTCATCTGCAATTATGAAAATTAATCCCTACATTAGTAAAGTACAATTAGCAGACGACATTTAAATATTAGCAGGAAAAAGCGTTATTAGGGTGGAATGAGCTAAAGCAACTAGGCACTAACAGCTACATAACATAAAACTTCAAAATACTGAGAACCACCAAAAAATATATTAAACCCATCAGAACACATTTTCCTTCACTCATGGCCATGGCTGTAGCCAGTTTGAATTCTTATGGTAACAGCGATAGCAACTTTTTGCCTACATAAAAATTTAACTTTGTCCTCGTGGGTTTAATCAATGTGCAGTGACCACAAAAACAGCTCTTCCTGCCATTTTACCCGACCCCAGGGTAGAATTGAGCGAGACTTAATTTATAAATCTTGTCTTAATCACTTCATTATGAACGAGTGAGGAACTTAAGCTTTTACGTTCCAATAGAACTTATATTTCCAGCCCCACTCCTCCCTGCTGCCTGGCTCATGTGGTCAGGCTGCTGGATTTTTAAGTTTTTTTTTAATTTCTGTGTTTGACTTCCACAAGGAGTGGCCTCACAACCATCCCTTCAAACTTTCAGGAAGTCAGACGTTGATGTCCCAAGGCATTGGCCCACAGCATCTGGAATCTGACACTCTGGAATTTGACTGGCCTTGGCAATTTTTACAGACAATAGCATGAACTATCTTAACTACCAAACACTACACAACCACACACATTGTCATCAGACTTTACACAGGAATTTGTTTCAAACTAATATAGTGATGTTTTTTTTTTTATCATCAATATGCTAAGTGGCCATCTCAACACAGCCGGCTGCTCCTATGTTGACCTGCATTGAAGGTCATGCCATGCACGGCATGACCTTTCCACAGTCAACTTTTATAAAATTTACCTTGGTTAGGGGTGATTCAACCTCTTAACCATTTTCTAATTGGTACCTACTGTATATGCAGAGAGGACAGGGTCCATTGTCCCAAAATCTTTCAGTGAAGGCATCAATTTTGCTTTTTTATAAAAACCAAGCTGAATGGCATTTTGCATGAATTTCAGAAGAGTTATCATTCTCCCAGTACTAACTTTGGGGATGGAAACTTCAACATCTAGTACTTTAAGCACTAATTGAAAATTATGAATATGCTGAACCATCCCTTATCAGAATCAAACTTGTATTTATTACCTCCTCTCTGGATCAGCTCCACAAACAAAAATCTATACCATGCCATTCATACTGGTTACAAAAACACTAAAATAACTACCATAAGCCAAACTTGCATGAAGACAGTTCTCTTTCTCCTCTGAAGGTTGACCACACTGCATTCGCACATTCAGCAAGGCAAATGTTTCAGAATGTTTTATTTGGAGACCTGTGACCTGAAAAGTGGAGCCAAATGCCAATTTTGCCCATTTTGCTTGATACACAGTATCAACATTCTGCAATATTTATTTATGGCCTGATCAAACTTACCTGAAGTGAAGATGACAGTTCAATCTTGGCCTTTTCTGCAGCTTCCCGTAACCTCTGAATCGCCATGTTGTCCTTTGTAAGGTCAATTCCTTGCTGCATATGTGGACAAATAAAAACAAACATGAAGAATGTACAGTTCGAACATGAACATCTTTACTAGAGCTCCAATAGCAAAAATTAACCAGTATATCAGATTTGTCAAATGTGGTTTGATAAAGTGGATCTATATGAACTCGAAATGAACACAAGATCACTCATGGGCAAAAATATCATCCAAACGCGCTCAATAGGTGCAACACATGCTCTAAATTTATTTTGAGAAGCTCATTCCATTTTCAAGTTACCATGACAACACTGCTGCAAGTAACAAAGTTGACCCGTGTGACTTCAAACAGGGTCACAGTTACTCATATAAAATACCATCAAAGTTCTTCATTAGATGGTTCCACACACATTTGGTCAAGGAGGCTCTTTTTTTTTCTCAAATTACTGTGATGATCATGAACAACATAAAACTGATATAACTGGCCTGAAACCTTGAAAGGAGGTCAAGGTTGCAATTCCATGCAAGCAATCTATACGAGTGTGCAACATGCCATATTTGGTTGAGGTAGCTTTTTTCATTCTCAAGTTACCATGATGAAAACAAGTGTGGATTGATAGATGGACAGACTACCAAAGTTGGCCACATGACCTTGAAATAAGGTCACGGTCTTTAATATGTGCTCCTATCTGAGCTGTTCAAAAGAAGTCCCCATGCCAAAGTTTGTTTCAGTAAGCTCTTTGCATTCTTTAATCATAGCGATGAGAGCAAGTGTTGAAAGGCAGAAGGACAAGGTAACACAACCCTTCAGCCCACGTTTCACCAAAGGAAAAATGCAAGGGCTCCTCTTTCTAAGTGGGGCCATGCAGGCAGACAGAAGATTAGATTTTAACTTAACAGAGCCAACTTTTAAATATATATACATGTAAAAAAAACTTGCATACGGATGCTTGAAATATTTGAGAACTTTATAAATCCCTTACATCTCTCTTGAATTCTTGCACTAAAAATCTGAGGAGGGTTGCATCAAAATCTTCCCCACCAAGGAAAGTGTCTCCATTGGTTGACTTCACTTCAAACACTCCTTTCTGGATCTCCAATATAGAGATGTCAAAGGTGCCCCCGCCAAGGTCATATACAGCAATTCTGAAAACAGCGCATTTGTTCATGATTTAATGTGTCCATGTACACATGTACCGGTCACAGATGAGTATATCCAACAAGCCACATAAATAGTAAAAGACAATATAACATTAAAACAAGAAGCCCATGGGCCTAGTGATCTACTGGCATCAGGGCTATATTACACCTGTTCTTTTCAAAGCCACAAGTCCTCAAGTGGCTTCTGAACATATAAAGCTTAGTGTAAAAATTGTCCACCAGATGGCACAATTCGCTTTGCTAAATACTTTCACCTCACTTTGTTAACTTATTAACATATATATGGGCTTAGGTTGCCAGGTAAAACCAAAAACTGAACGTACTGTAAGCTTCATCCACAGGGAATCTGAATTCATTCATGTTATTCTTACTTCTACCTCTAGAGGTAATTCTGATGAAATGAGATATGAATACAGTGAACCAACAAAAAGACACCAATGTGCTTGCAGCGAGAAGAGTTTGTATAGGGTAAAGCCTTTTTCTCTAATTGTTTAATGCAATATGTTTAAACCAAACCAATGTGCTTGTCCAGAAATAAGATGTGAATATTATACACAGACAACCAGTAATGTTCTTATATAAAGAATGACACACATATACTGTAAATAGATGGAAACCAATGTACTTCTTTTGAAAAAAGACATGAATACTGTAAACACACAGAGACCAATGTATTTATACCCTTACAATTTGTCGTCTCCTTTGTCTTCACCATAAGCAAGTGCAGCTGCAGTTGGCTCATTTATTACTCGCAAAACATTCAGCCCTGCTATCTGACCTGCGTCTTTTGTGGCCTGAAACCATAGGCATAGTACGTTTTAAACATCTAACAGAGACCACTGGTGCCACTAGCTAAATGCTAATGTTCTACTCGGCAAAAGCAATTTGCAAACAGCTAATTTATTTTAACATGAATTACACGTCAGGTCGAATTCTGAAGTGATTACCGTTTTACTTCCCAATTTGGCTACATATTTTGAAGGACTAGATCTGTCCCTGATCCAGGAACCTGCACACCTCAAGAAATGTCATCCCAAGTACAGGAACCTGAAGATTAGGATGCACTTACAAAAAAAGTTTTCAATGTGTGCAGCACAGCTTTGGACCTGTAGATAACTCACTCACAATTTCACATGTAATTGCAGGGTTCGAAATAAGGCCTTTTTACTTGTCAGAGACAAGTGAAAATTATGACGGACAAGTCAAACTGCTGCTGCACTTGTCCAAATTTTGCATTCATTTGAATGAGGATAAAGCCCATTTTGCCAAAATTTTCAGTCTGAGGACAAGTGAAAAATTTTCCTTATTTCTAACACAGAATTGTGATTGAGATTCTCAGTCTTGAGCTGCCTTCGTTGCTGCCATCCACTTCAAACATCTGTCAGAGCTTGTATTTCAATTACGCTTACTTTTTTGTTTATTGTTTTTGTTATATATACATATGTATAGCTTAAAAGATAAACACAATTAAGCAGAAATAGCAACCCTGAACCCAGTGGTTTCACTTTTGTTATTGCTGCATTAAAATGTAGCACAGCTACTGTTTGGCTTTCTTGTTGGTTTTCCTTGCTGTTGAATCAGGAAAGTGCTCAAGTGCAGACATGTGGGAGCCATATTAATTAACCCCAAACTCAAATTTGTTTCGTACTGACAAGTAAGTTTCAGTACTTTGAGTTGTTGTTCAGGTGGCTCTTTCTCTTGGCTGACAATGACATAGATCAGACTGTCATGGACTTCTTGAGCAATTTTCTCTCATGTTTGACCACGGGAGCCAAATGAAAAAACAGATTTTCCATTTCCCCCTTGACCTCCACCCACCACCTTGGCCAATATCATACATGGAAAGAGGTCCATTTGTCCACTTTTATGCAATTACAATGTAAACGTCTCATGAAACTTTGTAACAATGACAAGAGGTATTGGAGGAAAATTTTTAGTCTTGTGCTGATGAGCACAAAATAATGTGTGCCCCCTTTATGTGTACATGGACACATTTTGTTCTGCTAAAATTTTTAGTTTCAATCAAATTAATCCTGTCTTTCATTGAGTATAATTTATAATATATATATATAAAATTATGGCAAGGCAATTATTCTCATGGTAAAAATGCTTTCCTCAGACAGCAGAACACAATAAACCATCATCATTTCTGGGTGCATCATGACCCACTTTAGCCTGTACAATGGTATTCAACATACAAGGGTGAACAAGCAGGCACAGGGCTTTTTAATAGGTCAGTAAGATGTTGTTGCTTGCAGCTCTAGAAATAGTGTATTGATCTAGTGTGTAATCTTCTATACTCAAGCATGGCTGGGGTAGAATTTCAGAACATGCTCGACTCTGCCACATCTTCTTTTAGAAACAGAATGGAAACTCTTGCACAATTGTCATTTTAGTAAGATTAGATGCAGCATGTTTCATTTCACCCTGAAGATGAAATGTTCTGTGGATGCAGTTATCACAATTTGTCGCACCAGGTTCTTTTCCCATTTTCACTGACGCAGAACTGTTCACACACAAACAAGTTTGGTTCTTGTTTGCATTATTTCTTACCTAATGCATTCCCAAGCATACGACAATCAACAGGAATAAACAGACCAAAACAAAACAAAAAAACCTATTTGCACTAATGATCTGACAAATCTTCATCCATGGCATGAAATAAAGGCATGCCAAATTGCATTTGAAGAAGACCCTTGTCATGGATGGTACTGTACTTGGAAGAAAACATATCTCATCTTTGTTATACATTGTACGTTTATCAGCTCTGATGGTGGCTGGAGCACATTTTTCTTAAATTGTAATCTTGTCTGATGGAGGTTGGATTATAGTACTAGTGAACCTGTTTTGTGAGAACACTGTGAGGAAACACCACCTGCCTTTTCAAACAAGGTTTACCATGTCTCTTTTGCCATCCTTCCCATGTTCTTGCACCTCTACTGAAAGACCACCTCCCTTATTTGACCACTTTTTGGCCTGCCCTAGGGATGGTCCCTCAAAACAGGTTTTACTGTGTATCGCTGACAAAACAACCATTCTAAAGTCTTGCAGAAGTTGTAATGTAGTCAATAAGACAGATCTGGTTTTTCTAAGCCTTCAAAAGATACTTACCTGTCTCTGTGAATCATTGAAATATGCTGGTACTGTTACAACTGCATTCTTTATTGTTTGTCCCAAGTAGCTCTCTGCAACCAGAAATTTTTCAAGAGACATTTGAATATTTCAAAAAATTATTACAGTCATGGCAGAATTTTTGTAATTAGACATGTATTCCTGATTTTTGTTACTTTTTCTTGAGCCTGTCTTATGGGAGAAATTGCATCGATTGTCATCATAAGATGCTTTTATTGTCAACGTTTGATGCATGCAGCTTTATCTGTGCTGCAGATAGTGCTACCTCACGGTCACCAAAAGCAAATTCATCAATCGTCTTTCAAGACAAGATGCACCAGCTGTGCAAGTTTGTTTGCTGTAGCTTCACTTGTTCTAAAGATAGAATATTTACCAGGATTTATGTTGACTGTGATCTTGACAATGGGTCAAGGTCACCAGGAAGCAATCTCGTCTGACAAGATGCTTCAAACATACAAATCTGATGGTCATATGCAGTCAGTTTGGTGAGCAGTAACCATGTTCATAAGGCACACAGATGCACATGGACATTACGCAGACAATGCCATCTGCTTGCACAGCCATTAGGGTTAAACTCCAAGAAATGTCACAAATGTTGCCTGTAACTGCTTGTACCACCAAGAGATTTTGCTTCTGGCGTAAGTATACTTGAAAAAAGCTGTGAGCTGAAGTAGTAATCCACCAAACTGACCAAAATGAAACAAGCTGCAAGAATGATCAAAGAACTTCACCCATACACATATATGTGAATGCATACATGTGTGAAGGTTTACTGGACCTGATTTGACTGAAATTAACCAAAAAAAAAAAAAAAAAAAAAAAAAAAAAAAAAAAAAAAGGCTCATGGGCAAAATGCTCTGCTGGCACTATGGCTATATTGCACCTGTTCATTTCAAAGTAGCCAGTCCTCAAGTGGTTTATGAACATATAAAGCTTATGTGATTTTCATGTCTTGTTTGTCCACCAGATAGCACTTCGCTCCAAATATAATCATAGTTTATTTGTGGAATTCTTGTGATGGATATTTTTGCATGTGCCCAGGCAACAATGAGCGAGTCCTTCACCCATGTCCTCATTGACCTTGGGACAGAAGTCAAGGTCACCCCCATTATGTAATACAAGAGGCCCATAGGCCTGGTGCTATCCTGACATTGCCACTGATGTCAAAGCTACACCCTGCCATTATAAAATCACCTCTTTCAAATTTACCTTCACCTCACAAAAATGAGTCAAGGTCACTGATATTATATATGATTCTAGCTTTGGACATTGTCTGTATATCCTATAAATTTGGCAAGTCTAACCCAATTACTCTTCCAGATATGGAAT
Organism: Hermodice carunculata; assembly: GCA_964020975.1. Classification (NCBI taxonomy): domain Eukaryota; kingdom Metazoa; phylum Annelida; class Polychaeta; order Eunicida; family Amphinomidae; genus Hermodice; species Hermodice carunculata. The sequence continues at coordinate 46,796,918 of OZ026616.1, read as the reverse complement.
TCTATATCTTAAAATATATTTAGCTCATAATTTCCATCAACTTATAGGTGGCACCATTAGTATCATTACAAACTTCGACTTTGACCTCACTTACAATCCCACCAAATTTAGTGAAGATCCACCAAAAATTAAAGAGGCTAGAATGTTCACAAGATTTTCACCCCTATATTAGATATATGTTCTGAAGGTTGTATTGGGCTAACATCAAAACTTTTAAAGTTATTGCCCTCACAACCCAAAAGTTTATGGACGGACATGAGTGATGCTATAAGCTCTGTGACCTTAGGTCAGCAGAGTTAAAAATTTGTTGTCAGACTGGACAGGCATGTATAAACTTTAACTTGTCTGAGATCCAAATTGGCTTGCCCAGACAATCAGACATGATTTCCCCAGCCCTGACAGGAATTTAAAGAAGTCAACCAGACTGTACATTCTCACCTGCAGTCTCCTTCATTTTCATCAATACAAATGCCCCAACTTGACTGGGAGAGTACATTTTTCCTGCTGCCTCCAACCATGCATCCCCATTGGAAGCCTTCACTATTTTGTATGGTACATTTTTTCTGAAACAAATACAGCAAGACCAACAATCATATCACACCTCGTGGTCAGTTATCTCAGTTTGCTTACATATTTAATAATTCTGAAGTTTTTTCTTACAAAGATAAATTTAATTCAAGTTTCCAATGACACTTGAAATGTCTAAGCACTAATATTTGAGCAGTCCAATCACAAAACAAACTATTAGCAGTGCTTACCAACAGCTGACCAAACGTTTGATATTTCTCAGCTAAAAACTACTTTAAAATTGAATGTCTTGCCAACATAATTCAAGCCACTCCGAAGTTTTTCTACAATGGTCATTCAAGCATGATGTAACCAATGAAATGTGACAGTGATGGTACAAATCTGTGTGACCATCACTATCAATCATTTACATAAGTATGAAACCCCTGCCCAGTGTAGTTAGCTAAACAACGCCACTCCGAAGTTTTTTGCCATGCTCATTCAAGCATGATGCAACCAATGAAGTATGACAGTGATGGTACAAATCTGTACTGACCATCACTATAAATCATTTACCCAAGTATGAAAGCCCTACCCAGTGTAGTTAGTGAAATAATGCCACTCCGAAGTTTTTTGTGGCAGACGGATGGACAGGGAGTGCTTAGTCTCACCGAAAGTTTATGCTGGCGAGACAAAAATTGCCTGCTCTTATCAATATTTTTTTCAGAATAAAAATAAAATAAAAACCCCACTCGCTCATCAGTATTAAAATTTAGATTTAGATATACATATAGGGCCAGCATGAAAACTGCAGACTCCATCACGCTCACAAGTAGAAATGTATCCATAGACAGATGGGCAGGGGAATGACTGATACAGAAATCATGGCTTTAGTAAAATGGACACATTTTTTTTCTTTCTTGTTCTACATCAAGCTAACTTACAAATCTTTTTGAACCTCAGGGTCCTCAAAACGCCTGCCTATTAGCCTCTTTGTGGCTGACAACGTGTTTGCCGGATTTGTGACAGCCTGTCGTTTGGCCGGGGTTCCTGTTAACCTCTCATTGTCTGCAGTGAATGCCACAACTGATGGTGTTGTGCGAGCACCTTCGGAATTCTCGAGTACTTTGGGGGTCTTTCCTTCCATAATCGCCACACATGAGTTTGTGGTCCCCAAATCAATGCCAATGACATGACCTTTGATTTTGTCTGATCTGAAACATATTAGAAGCATTTGCAGAAACACAGCAAAACCAACACATCTTCTGCACACAACATTCTAAAATCTTAAATAAAACAATCTTCAAGATGCAGCATTTACCAAAATGCATACTTTGCATTTTGTGTACAAAAATAAATAAATAAATAGCTACTACTACCACTTAGCTTGAAGGAAATTCAATCTTTTATTCAGCTAAAGTACAAATAACCATTTTTTTTTTTTAATTTTCTGAAGACCAGCATGGTATAAATGGACACAATATATATACATGTGAAACTTAAAACCAATGATAACAGCTTTGGCCAGAAGGTGGAACTAATGTTTCTTGTGTCAAACTAGATTGCACCATAGTACACCATGGGTTCCGCAGACTATAAAGATATAACAGCACATGAATGCTGCAATAATTGTCTGAAAATGAATCACTTGCTACAGCACTTAAAATATCAGATTCTAAAAGGTGCACCACAAGTCAATGACAAACAAGCACCAGATGTACATTTGGATAAATAACAAATACCTAAAATGTCCTCAATTGTAACTATTCTCAAATTTTCACTGCCAGGTCTTATACTTACTTGTATCTACGTAATAATACTTCATGTCTGTGACATAAACAGGCGGCAAAATTGTTCTGAAAAAAGCAAGCGTAAAAGTCAGTGCCACAATACATAGTAAACATAACCACAATTGAGTCAGCTGTAAGAGGTGAATCCTGATACGTATAGTTGGGAGATATCAACGTCCACCCATGAAACACATTTTAACACACCTGGCAAGTGCCTGGGGGTTCTAAGCCGCTCTGAAAAAATGTTTTTTTCCCCAGGATTTTCTAGTGGAGAGCAAGTCTGACGCGTTTCGCCCTGTCTGGGCTCTCAGCAACTGTTAAACACTATAGCTCAAGAAAGGCTACGCGTCAATGGCCACTGCCATTGTTTATATGCCCCAGTGTAACAGTTGCTCAGTAGCAACACAGACTGACTGTTCAGTTTCAAACGAACTCCTCCTGGTTTGGAGGCCACCTGTCCATAGTTAGACATAGCTTCCTTTGGAGCTAGTTTTTCTTGCCAAATGCTTGCAAAAAACAATACAACCTTGGCTACAATTCTTTATGGTTGGCCCTAGTTTTATAACAATGCGTATTGAGACTTTTTGATTTAAAAAAAAAAAAAGCAATTTACAGAAATTTGGCTACAAAATTGAAGTTTTCAGAGGAAGCCCCAGTTAGACCAACCTGTCAATAGTCCTCAAATGGACCTATATATTTATTTTCAGTACCGCCACCAACATTTAATTCAAGTCGGAACACACAAAGCTTGCACCATTCACCCTTACATTCAAACTGGGCATTTGACCTTGACCTTCAACACAGATTAAAAATTGTTACTGTTCAAAATATGTGCCCACATCAAGCTTTCCATGTATAGTCTGTTTGTTCAAATCCACAGGGCCTGAAATATGCAACAGACACTAGCAAAATGCTGGTAAAAATTCTGTCTGGCTAGTGGATATTTTACTTTGACTAGTGACCAAAAATGGTAATTTCTAGGTCTGAATTGGAAAATAACTTTGATTTATTCAAAAAGCACCATAAATTTGGACAAGCGCCTAACTCCAGAATTACTGGGTCACCGTGACCCAAAAAGTAGGTCACTAAGTACAATTTTATGTACAAAGTAATCAACAGCAATTTTGATCTGGAAGTTCAATTCTCTTTGCCATTGATGTCAAAGATACGGTGGTGATTAGAAATAACTTCCTTGCCCAACACACACAAAAAAAAATAAAAAAAAAAATGTGATTGAATGCCGCGCTTCAAGTGTAAATAGTTCTAAATTTCAAGGTGTCAGTTTTGTGCGTTGGTGTAATATCTCTTTCCAGTGCACTTATATGCATATCCATCAATTCTGTTGTGAAGTTTGCATGCTCCTGTTCTATAACATTGCTGTGCCACGGTCCTGTGTGACATAGGTGGCCTAGGAAAAAGGAAAGGAGGAGGAAACCAAGGTTATTCTAATTAGCTCATGCTGCCATGTTTTCCAGGGACGGAGTTGAAACTCGCAGAACAAAATGCAAGTTTTCGTTCCCAGTACAGCCACATTGGTTTACAAATGTACGGAATGTTTGGTTCCAAGGGAAAGTCCAAAAGCCTGTTCCATTTTGGGATACTCTCCTCAAATTGGCTACATTTTATGTGCGTTGATATTTCCCGCCATAAAAATCAGTCAAATTTGACAATAATATCCATATTCAGAAACTTACTGGAGGTTATGGATCCAAATATGGTACCGGAATACTTCAGACCAGCACAACGGGCTGCCGACGATAGCCGAAAATGCATTGGAAAGAACAAACATGGATGCCGGTCTCCAATGAACTTGCGAAAACTGGTGCGATAAATGTGACACAAGAAGTTTTTCTGTCGTCCATTACTAAATTTTGATGGAGAAACATTCCACATAAAGTTTACTCAAGGAAAAGGCACTTAGTGAACAAAACACCTGGATATGAATTGCAGGAAGACTCAAATTCACTGAATGCACTCAGGGTTCATACAGGTTCATGAAAAGTAAATTCAAGGACTTTTTCAAGCACTTGAATCAAGTTTTCAAAGACCAGATCCAGCAATAGAACATAACAGACAAAATTATTTAAATCATCACTTTTCAACCCTCACCTAATAAGACCAATGCATCTTATTCCACATTTATTATTTGTTCCAACCATGTATGAATCACTCAATTTTTGAAATAGGCAGTAGCCTTTCCACAAACTTACAAAGAAGCCTATATGTGGATCATATTACCAAAATGTCCTTTTTAAAGATAATTTCAATATGGATTATTTTATGAGTTTACTGTGACTTATGTAGGCCTATAACCAGTATGGGTTACATTCCTGAAATTGACTCTCTCTAGTCTATAAAATTGCTACAACTACATATGGGTAAAATTAGACCTGAAGATGTACCTATCCCCATGCATATTTTTCAGAAGAATGCCCCAGTTTCTTTTCTAGGAAGGTCATGTACTTTGTTACCTGTATGTCTGATACAGTGTATTTGTCCCTGAAACTAGGCTGTACATGTAAATAAGGCTCACATAATTGGTTAGGCCTGATTTGATAAGAACTGTCAAACTTACATGGGTTAAAAGGGGGTTAAAAGCAAAAAGATACTTTGTAATTTGCAGTGTTACATTTTGACAAATGGAATTTGCCAGCCACTTTCAAGGAAAATGAGAGCAGAATGTGTTCATCTTAATGTGATTCAGGTTCATCAATGTTTAATTTTGTGGAAAATATTCATATTCTTTGGTAACTTGGATCATTGGTTGATGCTTAAAAATAAAATTCAAGGACTTTTCCAGGACCTTTGTCCAAAATTCTGGCTTTTCAAGGCCTTGAACATGAATGTAGCAAATTCAAGTACTTTCAAGCACTTCAAGGACCTGTGTGAACCTTGTGCACTGGATATACATTGTAAACTGTACAGTCACAGCATAATGTTGATTGATGGTCTTCTTCGCACGATCAGTAATTTCACTGAACAAACGCTCTATTCTGCTTTTTAGTTACAATGCTGGTATGGCGATATGAAGGGAATGATGCAAAAATGTGTAATTCAGCTGGTGGTTTTCATGATTTTACTACAAATTGGTTAAATGACTTTGAAAGATTAGTCACATGGACCAAGGCAATAGGAGCATGAAGATGGCCCAGACCATCATTTTGACGGGACTTCCGCCCAGGTCTCAACATGCCATTGGTGAAAGCATGGATGTCAGCCTTTTGCTGAGCATAATAAAGGCAGAAAATCTGACTGTTTTGATACTGTTAAAGTCAACTAGTGTAAAAAAAACTTCGATATAACCGTAGGATTAGGATTCTGATAATTCTGAAGCTTTCTGTTTCGATTGCAAGACATAGGCTTACAGAAAGATCTTCATCACTGTACCGCGTACACTCACCACGTTTGGTGGTGATGAGTGATGGCAAGAAAGTAAAGGCAACGTGTTGTGACTCCATTTGCACATCGGAAGCATTGTTTTTGCCAAACATGTCAGTTTTGCCTTCAATAAATCTAACTGCTAATTGTAAATAACTTGTACAATAACCAAGATTAAAGATTTGATGGCATTACTTGACTGCAAAACTTTCCCAGACTGTTGCATCATGGTATATTTTCTGTTGCGTATCAACCTCTGCTGCAGTTATTTTTGTTTAATTGCGACTGGTTGACAATCTCACATAAGCGCATCTGGTGTTTTATGCGCATATGTGACACAGTTACATTTCTACAAGTGCATCATTTCGTCCTAATAAATGAAAAAATTTGAGCAATGTGTGAAATACACTTCTTGCACTTTGAACTTGCTTCAAGCGCAACTACAGCACAGCTGAAGGGCACTTCCAGTGAATTTAATCGCACGATGATGTGCTCGGGAGGGAAGGTAGTTCTAATTACCACTGTACACCCTGTCCTTACAAAATCACTTCTTTCAAATTTACAGGCACAGCAACCTCCCAAAAATATGCCAAGGTCACTGATATTACATAACAATCTAACACTGGACATGGTCTGTACATCCTATAAATTTGGCAAGTCTAATCTTATTACTCCTCTAGATGTGGAATTTTATCTAGTAAAAACACATTTTGGCTCATAATTTTCATCAACAGGTGGTGCAACTCAAAAGCAACTTAGATTTTGACCTCACCCATAATATTCATGGAAGTCTGCCAAAAATTAAGATTACAAGAGGCCATCATATAGGCATTGTGCCTGTTGGCCAATTGTTTTGGCGAATAAAAATATGTTTAAACCAAAAATTAAAGATGCTGGACTGTTCAGAAGATTTTCACATTTTGACCCCATAAATTGCATAATATTGTAGGTGCCGGCACCAATATCAAAAGGGACCTAGATTTTCATACACCCTATAAGTCCTGAAAGTTATATTAGGCTAACTTGAAAACTAGGGATGCTACCGGGCAAAAGTTTACAGACGGATGGACAGACAGACATGAGCAGTAGCTTTGGTCAGAAGAGCTAAACTGCGAGAGCGAGACTGCCATGATCAAGGCTTGATGGTTTGTGACATTGCCATATCAAATGAACCATGAGCCAAAGTTGTAGAATTTTGATTTATGCAAATTAAGAGAATACATAAAATCGAAATCTTGAATAACTTCAATACAGATAACGGTGCCATTGCAACTTCAACTGATAGATTTGTGACATAGCCGTCTGCGCTTTGCTTATGTAACTTATTCTCTACTGAAAGGGCAATGAGTGTAGTTTCGCATGTGGTACTTTTCCAGTATCAACTATTTATGAAAAATGACATTTTCGTGAAAAAAATGGGTGATAAAAATGAAATTTATCCAGAAATTACCTAACACAATACCACAGATTACGAACTTTGCCTTGTCTGCAAGCAGATTACAATTTGTGGAAATGGGACACGTCCATTTACGCCCGGTGCTAGTACTGTCAAAAATTGCTGGTCGCAACGTTTTATCGTCTGATGAAATACACACCTATCAGTATCAAGAGCCCGAGTCCAAGGCCCAGGCATGTTGCATTCAAATAACACTAGTCGTGAGTGTGACTGCGGCTATATGGTATATATGCTTGATCTTATTCAAACTGTCATCAATTTGTGTAATCATTTCTACAACTCCATTTGATACTCACAGAGTCATTATACAAAAAAGCAAAGGCCGAAACGTGCCGGGTTGGAACATGTGTGGCCATGTGGGCAGCCATGTTGAAATTGGACTTTTAAAAATCGACGCACAAACCTGTCTCGTTAATGTGGATCCAAACCTCTGTTGCAGGATATCTGGGCCTCGTTTGAGATACTGCGATGTTGTCCGCGCGATCTTCAACATTGTGGACTATATATTAACACTTATTATGAACAAAATACACCTGAAACTACCCAGTCTTTGCCCGGGTCCTTGTCCTTCAATCATACCACGTGTGATGTAAGCAGGTCACTGACTGGCATCAACTGAGCATGCGTGAATTAACTTCCGCGAAGTAATTTCATAACTTTCTGGAAGGATCCATTTTCTGCACTAACAGTAACACTGCGTCAACTGTTCCTTGGAGCATAACAGAAGTGTCAGAACAGATTGTGGCTCATCGCTGTGACACAGCATATATTTTGTAAAATTTTATTGGATTCACTATCCTGGCACTTTGGGCAGTCAGCTAATCAAAAGGTGTGAACAGCATGCAGTGACAACCAGAACTTAGGGAGTAGGATCAAACAAACCTGGCAGTGGCAACCTATACTAATTACTATAATACAGTCATAGATTCTATGTAAAACATACTGGACTAAAAGAATCAAAAGTACACTTTATGAACATCAATGTTTTATTAAAACCCATGTACTAATAGACCAAAGTATAGTTTAAAGTACCATTGACTTGCAACTTAAAATCTATGTCCAGCTCGGAGTATCCGAGTAATTTTCATCAAAAAAAAACTTTAAAAAGGCCAATCTAATGGCAGTGAATGGGAATACACATTTTTACCCCATTTTTATGAAATTTATAGGCATCTGATTGGTTAATAGCTGTGAGGTGCTCGTCGCATTTAACGTAAATTATGGTATTACAGTAGTTTGGTAACAGGCACAGTTGGTTTCAGCTTGGAGGAATCATCAACAAGGTTTCAGTCAAGATGATAGATCTTATTCTTAACGTTGTGGGCCAATTCATACATGTGGCGCCATCTATGTGGCAAATGATCTACTCCTCAGAGTCTGCGACTTTTTTTGCACTTGCTGATTTACCAGAACCCTTCCTTCAGCCCAGCCAGCACTACGCAGTCGCGACATTAACTCTTCCAGACCACACTTTTACAGTACCACTATATGAACGTTTGCTCGATGTTCTGTCTCAGAGACATTACTTTGTATACCGGATTTCAGACCAGGAATCTGTGTTTGGGGCAAAACTTAAATAAGCATAAGGCAGCAAAATGAGGTGAAAGAGTTCGGACTGCGGAACAGGTTAATGACTAGCAGGAAGGGGTTCTGGACAAAAAGACACACATACAAAGCCTAACCCAAGGTCAAATGAAACAAGAGTAGATATTTTTCAGTTCTGGTCCCTAATATTCTGCGATTAAACTATATTTGTTGTGATTATTACAGACTTTCCAACCTGGGAGAAATTTTATGAGTGAGAGTGAGACTCCGTGCATGCGACTCCCCACACCAGGCTTGGGGGGGGGGGGACGCTAGGCCCCCAGAAGCCTAAGGGTTTTTAACATCAAAGATATGCATTTTAAGACATTTCTAGGTACTTAAAGGTGTTAATGAAGACAAAATAAAGGTGATAATTTTTTTCTTAATTAAAGCAAATTTTTATTTGTCTGGTGTTTTTACTCAGCATAATGTCACTGGTTATTATTCCAGCTTTTACAGCTTTCAAAATTTATTTCCAGCTTTCAAATAAACCTACCAAACCCATGTTATTCATTCTTTTTGTTTAAACACAACCTGATTATAATGGCTGATGGCTTTTTTGCCATTTTTAGGACCTCTTTGCTTGGTTCGTATGAATAACATGGTTTTGGTAAGTTCATTTTCACCGTTACCAGTGATGACAGTGCACCGTCCAGATGCATTTTGCCCCTGTCATCTCTCTTTATTTTGTGTATCACTGAGAAAACTCTCTCCTCTCCTGCATTTGAATGTGTTATTGTTAGTACAAGAAAGGCCACCTGAGCAAGATGCTCAAACCTTTTTACATTTTTTTAAATGCGTGAGTTGGCCCAAGACAAGAGTGTGAGCGTGACAAAAGATTCAAATGCGTGTGTCACACGCGAGATGCGTGTGAGTTGGAAGGTCTGTTATTATGTGCATCTCATCTAAATTACCAGTTCTAGAGACCCAAATTACGGTAATCTGATACAGTTTGTCTGTCACTAGAAAGCAGATATTGACTGAAACTAGAAAAAAAGATTTGCTTCAAAGCAAATTTGTGTGCCTCCTAAAGTTGTAAATATAGCTAGATGAAAATTTCAGGGTCCAAATGAGATTACCTTTAGAGGTCACATGTAAATTACAAAAATGTGCAGTGTTGTAATACCTGAAATCTAAGCCCAACATGACTGACATTGGATGAAAATTGACCAAGTTAGAGGCTAGATGAAATGTTTCAAAGGCCAAGTAACCTTGACCTGTGATCTTGAGAGGTCACATGTAAATTACAAAAAATGTGCAGTCTTACAATATCTGTAGACAATTTGAGCCCAATATGATCAAAATCGCAAAAAAAATTACTGAGTCCTTTCAAATGGCAAAATGACATTTACCTTTGTCCTTTAGAGGTCACCTGCAAATTACAACAAGGCGATCATGATGATCCTGTGCTCTGCTGACCGGAGTCTGCTTTAACAGTATTGCAACACATACACTGTAGTCTGCATGGCTATATATATGTACAGGAGCAGCAAAGTTTGATATATATAATTTAGAAAAAAATAGAAAAAAATTGTAGTGCCACCTGTGGCCAAAATGAGAACTAGGTGACCCCAGGTGACCCTTTGTGCAATGTCAAAGCAATTGGCCAAGATTTTTTTTGAAAAATCAATTAAAATTCTCATAAAAGACAGAAAATATTGAATCATCATTTCCTTTGCAATCTAGGTAGAGGTCCACCTGAGGAACATCTAAATGCCAAAAAAAAAAAAACAAACAAACAAAAACAAAAACAAAAACAAAAACAAAAACAAAAACCACACACACACACAAATACAATCCCAAGCACTGCTTTGAGTAATGTCGAAAATAAAAATACAATAGCCATATACACTCTGCAGTGGTAACACTTACTTATGGCCGCAAAGTTTGATGTCCCATAACTTCGTCAAAAATTAAGATATATCCATATCATTTTTGCAAACTTTCATTGTCTAAAGTTTATATATATTCTGATAAAATTTTAAGCAATTCTGTTTAGCTTTTCTGGAGAATAAGTGAAAAACAGCCTTAACACACAGAAATTCCTTAAAATTCAGAAAAAAATGTGGCGCCACCTGGTGGCCAAAATAAGAACTAGGTAACCTATGTGTAATATCAAAGCATTTGGCCAAGTAGTTCTTGAGATGAACACATTTTTTTTCTTCAAAAAATCAATTAAAAAATTCATTAAAAAGTAGAAAAATTATTGCCTCATCATCACCTTTGCAAAAATGGCAGAAGTCCACTTGAGGAACACCATTGTGCAAAATCAAAACATTCCAAGCACCGCTTTTTGAGAAGCAGAAAAGGTAAATACAATAGCCATATATACTATACAGTTGTAACATTTACGTACAATTGCAAAGTTTGATTTCCCATAACTTCTTCAAAAATTAACATATCCATGTCATTTTTGCAAACTTTCATTGTCTAAGGTCAAATTATATTCTGATAACTTTTCAAGCAATTCTGTTCAGCTGTTCTGCAGAAGAAGTCAAAACTAGCCTTAATAGACACGCACACACACACGCACGCACGCACACACACACACACACACACACACACACACACACACATATAAAAATCACAAAAAAACTAGAAAAGAAGATTTGCTTCAAAGCAAATCTGTGTGCCTTCAAAAGTTGTAAATACTAAATGCTGCATTTTTTGTCCTTTAGTACTTCAAATTCCATTAAGCTTATGACTGGATGAAAATGTCAAAGTCTAAATGACCTTGACTTTTGATCTTAAGAGGTCACATGTAAATTACAATACATATATATATACATATATATATATATATATATATATATATATATATATATATATATATATATATATATATATATATATATATATATTTATCTTACTTTTGGGTCAAAATTGGTGCTATAATTGGTTAAGATATATTTCATATAGGCCTAGGCCCAGTACCACCTGCAGTGCTATAAGTACCTATACGATCGTATAGGTACCACAGTACCTATACGATCGTATAGGTACTGTGATATCCGGAAGTGACGTAGGCCTGCGTGTGTCGTGCGAAACTGTCGTCTGCTCAGTTACTGAGCTCTGTTTGTGGCAACTGGTCGCAGTGAAGCAAATTTCTCATCATCATGGCGAACTATGAAAACCAAGATTCTGGCTCATCTGCTGGAGAAATTTTAGAAAATTTAGCATCGGGCGGAGCCAAACTTATCCCTGTCAGTGAAGAGCGGTTCTCTTTGGAGGTGGATACGACTGTGAGTGACTTCATTGAGGACATGTCAAACAAAAACACGCTGAAGAAAACTCGCCATGATGTTGCCCTGAACTGTGATTATCCACATCATTGCAGCAAGTTCCTATTTTGACCCAAAAGTAAGATAAATATATCATAGCATGGTTTGTTGGGGATATGAAGTATATCAACTCGCATATGGTACCATATAGGAGAACTCGTTCGCTTCGCTCACTCGTTCTCCTATATGGCACCATATGCTCGTTGATATACTTCATATCCCCAACAAACCATGCTATAACCTATAAATATATATATATATATATATACAGTGTTATAATACCTACAATTTAAGCCCAACATGAAACAAATCAGATAAAAGCTGACCAA